>VZZY01018307.1:82650-153672 GCA_013400335.1 Eurystomus gularis
CCTAACCTGGGTGATTCTTCACTCTCCTACACCCAGCCAGTGCCTTCTGGGACATGGGTGGTGTGGCTCAAGTGGTTACCAGTGAAGACTGAAGCAAAAGAGTCATTAAGTACTTCAGCCTTCTCCTTGTCCTCGGTAACCAGGTCACCCGTATCCCTCCAGAGAGGCCCCACACTCTCTTGTTTTTCTTTTTTCTCCAATATACCCGTAGAATCCTTTTTTGTTATTTTTAATGTCCCTGGCCAGATTTGATTCCATCTGTGCTTCCGCTTTCCTAACCTGGTTTCCAGTTTTGCAAACAATCTCTTTGTAATCATCCCAGGTTATCTGTCCTTGCTTCCACCCTTTGTGGATTTCACTACAGTCAAGGTTGCCCATGAACTTGACATTGCCCACCAGCCCGTCTCTTTTGGTGAGGACAAAGCCTGGCACGGCACCTCTCCTTGTTGGTTCCTCAGTCGCTTGGAGGAGGAAGTTATCATCAAGGCATTCCAGGAATTTCCTGGATTGCTTATACCCTGCTGTGTTGTCCCTCCAGCTGACATCGGGGTGGTTAAAGTCCCCCATGAGGACCAGGGATTGTGAACAAGCAGTGATTCCTATCTACGAAGGGCCTTGTCCACTTGGTCCTCCTGGTCAGGTGGTCTGTAGCAGACACCCACTGTAATGTCTCCTTCCCTTCCTTTCACCCTGGCCCATAGTCACTTGGTCTTGTCGTCATCACTCGCCAGATGGAGCTCCATGCATTCCAGCTGTTCGCTGACATAGAGGGCAACACCCGCTCCTTGCCTCCCCTGCCTGTCCTTCCTGAAGAGCTTATACCCTTCTAATCTAACACGCCAATCACAGGAGTCATTTCACCATGTCTCCACGATGCCGATCAGATCATAGCGCTGGAGGCACGCAAGCATCTCCAGCTCCTCTTGTTTACTGCCCATGCTACGGGTGTTCACACAAAGATATTTGAGCTGGGCCCCTGATGAGGTAATTGGAGGCCCCAGTGAAGTACTGTTGCACTTCAGCTGGGCTAGTGGTATCTCTCTCAATGTTGCTATGCCATTCCCAAGGTCATCTTCATCTGATCTGGTTTTATCCCCTTCCCCCTTCGTATCTAGTTTAAAGCTCGCTCAGTGAGCTCTGCCAGCTCATGGACCAGGATCCTTTCTCCCCTTGCAGTCATCTGAGCCCCATCTGATCTCAATAGGCCAGGTGCTGTGTAGACCTCCCCATGGTTGAAAAACCCCAAACTGAACTGTTGGCACCACCCTTTGAGCCAGGTGTTTATCTGTTGTGTTCTTCTAAACTTCTCAGTATTTTCCTTTGCAGCTGAGGGGATTGAGCCAAACACAACCAGCACACCTGATCCTTGAGGCATCTGCCCCAGTGCCCTGAAGTCCCTTCAGATCGCCTTTGGCTGTCTCTCCTCAACCTCATCATTGCCAGTCTGCATGATGGTGGGTAATAATCCAAAGGCTTTACCAGACCTGGGAGTTTCCTTATAACATCCCTAACCCGGGTCCCAGGGAGGCAGCAGACTTCCCTGTGAGACGGATCTGGTCTGCACATAGGCCCCTCAGTTCCCCTCAGAAGGGAATCAATCACCTACTACTAGTACCCTCCTTTTTTTCTTTATTGAACTAGTCCGAAGTTGGGGGGTGATTGACTCACCCTGTGCGATTCCTCAGACGGACCTTCCTCTCCATCCTGATTGACCTGGGACCTCAACTTCCAGAGCCATAAACCTGTTGTGTAAGGGCAACCAGGAAGGTGAGGGAGGTCGGGAGGGGCTGGGGAGGGGATTTGCCTGCCTCTCTGAGAAGGAACCTGCTTCTATTTCCCCCCATCTCTTAGGTCCCCTCCTTTTACTTGGTGACAGGAGAGTAGGGGTTCCTCTGCTTCTTGTGGAGCCTCCACCTGCTGCCATTGCCCCAGGCATGGAAGTGCCAGACATCTCCAGTCTATCTCTCTCTCACACTCTCTTATAGTCCTCAATCTTTCCTCCTTCAACTCAGCCACCAGGCTGAGCAGACCATTCACCTGGTCACATTGAATACAGGTGTTGTCTTGGTCCTCCTCCATTAAAAGTGCCAGGCTCCAGCACTCTCTGCAGCCAGGACACCTGCATGTTTGCGTGGGCCCTCTGCCTAGGTCGCCACGTCTCTTTTGACAATGGTTTACAAGCGGGTTGCAACCATGGCTGGTGCTGCCCGTGCAACCAAGTGTTCACAGCGTCTCCTCACGCCCGAGGGACTCGCCATGCCCCTTTCTCGAGTTTGCTCTGTGCACAAGGACCTGTGATCCCTGCGCTCCTGAGGTTTTTAAATCCCCCACTGTGGCTGTGGCTCCGTCCTCACCTGGCCCACCTCCCTCACGAGGGATGCTGGATCAGTGGAGGGGGTTCCACCACTCGCCATGTGGAGCCTGGCTTGAGGAAAACACACCCCTCAATGCTGGTTCTGCTGCTCTGCCAACTGCTGCAGGGACAGTCTGCTCCAGCTCCGAAGGCTGATTGCAGTGAGTGATCTATCCTTCTCTAGTTTAAAACCATTGCCCCTCATCCTATTGCTACATGCACTTGTGAACAGTCCCTCCCCAACTTTCTCCTCCTCCTCTCCTCCCTCCCCCTTCAGACACTGGAAAGCTGCTCTAAGATCTCCTTGGAGCCTTCTCTTCTCCAGGCTGAACAAGCCCAACTCTCACAGCCTGTCTTTGTAGGAGAGGTGCTCCAACACACTGATCATTTTTGTGGTCCTCCTCTGCGCCTGCTCCATGAGGTCTGTGTCCTCCTTGTGTTGAGGGTTCCAAAGCTGGACGCAGTGCTCCAGGTGAGTTCTCACCACAGCAGAGGGGCAGAACCACCTCTCTCGATCTACTTCTGCAGCCCTTGGGGAGTATCAGCAATAGTACTGGTGAAAATCGTGGGGCTTGGGGGTCTGAAGTAAAGTCCATTTGCCTGCGGTTGACTCATCTCTTTTCAAGCCTTGGTTACTGACAATATCATAACATCTTGGGCCTGGACAGAAAATGAAGACGCACAAATTGTGAAGCGGAACAACGCTTCACAATTGTGATGGGAGGAACGTGGTGTCACGGTGTCACTGTCTCATTACTAAATCAAAGCTCCTGACAATTAAAATACTTCCCTTCCACTCTCGCTCTCCTTAATCTGTAATCTCCACATGGGAAAAATATCTTCTACAGCCATAAAAGGAAAAAACAAAAAGCAAAAGTAGGGCTAGAAGGTTAACTATAATACTTTATGACAAGCCTTTCAAGAAGTTTTAAGATAATAAAACATTTTCTAAATGAGCTTGCATTCCTCTGAGACGCCCTGCTTAGGGAGGTAATGTCCTTATCCATAATCAGATGTTGCTCAAGGACACGCACGTCAAATGGAAATATTTCCTAAATTCTTTGTAGCATCAGGGCAATAAAACAACAGCACAGAAGGCTCAGACTTCCCCAGCGTTGGAAAGATCTTCCGCTCTCCTAAGTAGAGGGATCTCTCCAAAACTGCCAAATTTTTTATATCTTTCTCCAAGTCTCTAGGAAGCCGTGCAGAAAGGACACATGATGCAAGATGAAAAAAATACGCTGTGATGCATACGGATTAACTCCTTTGCTTTTGTGGACCCCCCCCACCTCCCAAATCCACATAGATTAGATAAATTCCCATTTTCATTAAAATAAAAGACTGGGCTCAATAGCTTGTTGAAGCAAATAGCTGGAATAATCCCTGTTAAATGCCAGACTGTTTGGTTTAAATTACTTCTGTTGGTACTTTTTCCTCAGGCATTTTTTTAAAGCAGCAGCCACAAGTTGTCATTTAGGATCTTCAGGCTTGATATGACAGAAAACTTCCAAAAAACCTCCAATGCAATAGTTTGACTGGTGACCGACTCTCCGTCCTTGGAGATTTTCAAGATTAGGCTGGAGAAGGCAATGATGAATTTGCTCCAGGATCTGTGACAGCCCCGCTTCAAGCGTGAGGTCAGAGCGCAGGCCTTCAGAGTTCCCTTTCAGCCAACATTCATCTTATTTTTGTCTGTCTCCCGTACATGATTCCCTCCTCTCTCCAGCAAATCCAGCTAATTTTTAAGAATCATGCAATACAAGGGTCACTTTCTAGACTAAGACATACTTTCCCTCTGGCACTAAGAACTGCTAAAAATCATGGTACAGACTCCGGGTCACCTGAATAACAAGAACCTGATGCTTTTTTACGCCACTTCTCAGTTTTCCTCAAGGCAGATATATTCAGAGAAAGCTTGAAGAGAGCACCAAGAGAATTGCAGATGAGGATTTCAGATGCAAGACAGGAGAGAAAAAAAATCACAACTCGAATAATCTTTACTTTGAAAGCACTACATTAACTTATGGTAATGTAGAGTGTAGGAAATACCTGGCTTCAGAACAGAATGGTATTGAG
Organism: Eurystomus gularis; assembly: GCA_013400335.1. Taxonomy (NCBI): domain Eukaryota; kingdom Metazoa; phylum Chordata; class Aves; order Coraciiformes; family Coraciidae; genus Eurystomus; species Eurystomus gularis. Next base: position 87,080 of record VZZY01018307.1, read on the forward strand.
TTTAAAATTCACTCCGTCTCCTTCTGCAGCTTCAGCCATTACTAGAGGAAATTTCAAAATGTTGAAGGTCGAGATATTAAAAATCACAGAGAAGCTTCCACCAGCAGAGGCAGTGGGTAACACGTTACCTCCCAGGTATCTGATGGAAGATTTGCTCTACAGCTTTTTCATAAACGCTTGTGGGTAATTTCTGCAAAGTCTTTCCAGGCTATTTATGGACTGACACATACACTCTGCTCCTTTTAGCTTCCAAATATTTCCACTGAGTTTCACCTTGCTTAATTCCTGCCCTCTCAGTGCAGAGATGAGAAGACACTCCTGACTGCTTCTGCAATCAAGTGTGTAGAGGAGCTGGCTCTAGACTGGACCTCATATCTACTTGACATAGAGGAGATGTTTGTCTTTAGTCTATCAAAGCAGTTCCTTGGCAAGGAACTTTACACACATTTCCCTCTTCCTGACTTAATTTCAGCTTATTTGGTTTTTCTTCCCTTGGGTTAATGTGACCCCAGCTACTCAACTGTAGAAGACTAAAGATCATAGAATCATTAAGGTTGGAAAAGACCTCTAAGATCATCAAATCCAACTGTCAACCCAACACTACCATGACCACTAAATCATGTCCATAAGCACCACGTCTACATGTTTTCTGAAGCCCTACAGGGATGGAGACCTTCCCTGAGCAGCCTGTTCCCAATGCTTGGCCAGCAAAATGATTTTGAAGGTTACAATCCAGGACCAGAAGCAGCTCAACTGCCTATTTCACATCACCATCTCTCCACAGCACGGTGCAAAAGTCACGCAGGCATTGAAGAAGATATATAAAGAAACAAAAAGAAAGGTATCCTCACAGTAGTATCTTTTGTAGATTTTTAGCTAGATTATCATCAGGCTTTTGCAGATGTTACTCATTCCTTATTCAGAGTTGACTCGGGCTGGTCATCTCAACACTAAAGTTACTCAAGAGAATAAATGGCTTAATTTGGAAGAAATTTTAAAAAACTTCTTCATGACATTAGCACAGGCAATATTCTTTGAAAAATTAAACACTAGGACCTGAAAGGACATTGTAGAGAGGTTGGTGCTGGTATCTTCTCACAGATAATTAGTATTACAAACAAGAGGGAATGGCTTCAAGCTGCAACAGGGTAGGTTCAGACTGGACATTAGGACAAAATTCTTCACAGAAAGAGTAGTCAGATACTGGAACAGGCTGCCCAGGGAGGTGGTGGAGTCACCATCCCTGGAGGTGTTTAAGGGTCGTTTAGATGTGGTGTTGGGGGATATGGTTTAGGGGAGAACTTGCAGAGTAGGGTTGATGGTTGGACTCGATAATCCCAAGGGTCTTTTCCAACCTGAATGATTCTATGATTCTATGACAATATAAAGTGTATTTGGACCCAAGAGGGCCAAGTCAAGCCAACAGAAACATCAGTACTCTCTCCTCACCTAATGCTTAGCTCTTCTCGCCCAGTTTATTCCCTTTTCACTAGTTTGTGGTCTCCATTTTTAAGAAAAAAAGTGCAAGACTCATATCATTGCACAATTTAAGACAACTGAAGTTCTCAAACATCTTATAAGTACATTATGGAATGGGAAAATAAAATTAGCACCTAGGACAAATGATTATTAACCTGCTGTAACAGCCATTATCATCTTTATAAGATATGGCAAAAGCAATTCTAAAACGTTCCAGCTTCTTCTCAATTCTATAATTGAAAACATTTTCTCATTTAATTGTAACGTGATTGAGGAAATAATGGAATTGAGCAAGTGTCTTAAAAGACGTGCATTTTATAGCTTTAGACTTGAGGAATCAAGAACTTAGTTTTACAAAGCCCAGAGGCTGGGTAGGAGGTAAGAATTTGATAGTAATGTAAAAATTATGTGAATTTAAATCTCTGCCAGCCCCCTTAGCAATCAGAGTGGAACTGCTTCATTAGGGCAGTCCTGTTGTATAAACCTGTAACACGTTTCAGCCTGAAGAAACCTCGTATTAAATTGAGATGAAGGTTGGCCACAGCCTTAGCACTTAGAAACGAGCTTCTTCCCTTTCCATTGAATACAAACACAACTAAACCTCTGAAAATTGCTTTGTTCGATGCATGCAGCTCAACATTTCCCCTCTCACGCCGTGGGATTTGTTACATTGAGAGCTTAACTCCTGAGAGCATCATTTACATCTGCAAACCGGCCACAATCGCTCTGCTCTTCAGGCACCAAAAAGCCTGCAGAGATCTTGGGAACAAACATATATATTGGCTGAAATAATACAGGAAATATATACTGTCAGCAAATTCTTCCAGGGGCTCTAGGGGTCAAGACCTGTGTATTTCCTAACTATGGCAGGAATTATTCATTCTCTTGGCTCCAAAATCTACACTCCAGTTCAAGGCCAAGAGCAAGTGGCTGGTGATGAGGTACAGAAGAAACTACATAGAAGAAAGCTCAGAATGACAAGTTTTGGCCTCAGCACATCTCTAGGACTCTACTCTCAGGAAATGACTTCACGCACATGGGGTAAAGATGAGCTCAAAGTGGAATTGAAGCTGTAGGTCTTTCCAGAGAACTTCTTTCAAGCTGGACGGCATGAGGAAGAACAAAGTTACTTTTTAGACAAGCATAAAATATGGGCGTTAGGTGCCAAAATCCCTAGTGACTATGGGAAAAGGGTGGATCAAGGTAAGTCATGAAAGCAAAGATGAAAAGTTGGTGTTTGAGGAAGAAAGCAGAGGAGTCAGGACACAAATAAAAGGGTTCTAGTCAACACGATTACTTAGGTAATAGTAACGGCAGCAACAGTCTTGCAGTGTCTTTGGAGTAATGAAAGACCATGAAACCTCTGGAGGATTTTGCTATATGAAAGCATCTTGGAGACTTTCTATATGGGGAACTTGACAGACCTGACCTAGCTTGGAGGCGGGGTTTTAGAGAAAAACCTGAAGATGACATGTGCCTTGGAGACATGAAGGACAGACAGGATGGCACTGCTGTGCATGAAGGAAGAAACCAGTGGGAAATCTGTGTAATGAATGCTTTGCTAGAAGACCAACAGTTGAGTTGATTGACCAAAACTGAAGAAAGGAAAGGAACATGAGCATGGAGTCGTATCAGAAGCCCTCTGCATGTCCCTCTGTTGTGCTGGCTCAGCCATCACCATTCTATGCTGCCATCAGCTGCCTGGTCACACAGGCCAACACTGAACTCAGCAACAGCCCCTCACAAGGCTTCTTTCAGACACTCCTGCCACAGGTTCCTGCAGGCCCAGCTCCTTCACTGCCCACTGTGGTGCCAGCATGGCCTGCTGGACACAACAGACAGAGATGGCTCCTCAGGGGCCCTTCACATGGAAAGACACCACAGAGAGAGCTCAGCAGGATGCAACCAGCCCCAACAGAAGCCACACCCAACAGGAAGCTCTTCTAACTAATTGGCTCCTGGTTAATATAATCCTGGCCTCACCCACCACCCCAACCATGACCATCTGGGTGAGGGCAGAGCCACAGAGCCACAGGTGGGCCAGGTTCTGCCTCTGCAACATGAAGCCAATAGAAAAAAAAAAACCACCATTCTGCTAGGTCAACTCATTCACAGGTCAACTCCAACTTGGAGCCCTCAACTTTGGCCCCAGCACTTCACCCTCCCATCTTAAATCGTGAGTCAATGGTGGTGAGTCAATGGTGCTGTAATACTAGAAGACAAGAAATCTCAACAGCTTTCAATACAATAAATGGTATCAGTGGTAAGAAGAGAGGAGAACGGGGCAGCAGCTCCTATCTCTGCGATTGAGGACATCAAAACACCCTCATCTGGTGACGGTTAAGATCCAAGAGAGAGCAAGACACGAACGGAAAGAGTAAAGGGAGATACAGATTACAGACGAAAGATATGATAATGGAGTCATGAAGATGACTCCAAGAAGAGACCAGGTGAGACTTTTTTTACATCTGCAGCAGCAAAGGAGGACAGAGTTGTGGTGGGATACAGGACAGCAAGTCAGGAGAACTGCATCTTGTCCATTTTATCTTTGAAAAGAGAAAAAAAATGAAGCTGTTGGGCAGAGAAGGGAGACACAAGCTTGACAGATGATGGTCAGCGAATGAAAAGGCAGCTGCGGGACTGCTGTTTAGTTAGAGAGATGGTAGAACTGGGAAAACAATAATCATAATTAAGGAGATCAGCCTGCTGCAGGTTTTCTGCCAGCACAGGTTGGCAGCACAAAAGCCAATGGATTTGAGGATAAGGACTCTATACTTAGAGAAGGACAAAAAAAGATGAGGTTTGGACCCTTAACCCTGCAGAGACTCAATTGCTGCAGGGCTGGGCGCAGGAAGACGGGTCCGCAGGAAGGAAAGGAGAAGTCCTGGTGACCACGAGAGGGGCTGGATGGGCTCTCAGCCAGCCAGGTGCCTATCAATGATGCCAATATGATGGCAAGGCTTTAACAGAGCAGATAACTTGGTAGTGGAAAAGGCAGCATGGTCCAAAGATCTAGAAGCAAAGGGTTAATCCCAGCACTGGGGCTGGGCTCCTCTTTAACCTTCGTTCGTTGGCAGCTTGATGCATTGAAGAAAGCTGCCTAAGGCTCCCAAATCCATCAAAGGTATCTCTTTGGGAACAAACAACACTGTCTGCCAGGGTGTTGTGGAGCATCCCAACAATAAACCTTCATTTAAGCCCTGTCTGCAGGGTCTGCAGCATCCCAGCCATGGCGGTTAACGAGGAGCTTGCCAGCACAGCTCCCATTCCAGTCCTGGGGCCGGACAGGTTCACACAACTGGCATGGCTATGACTCATTTCCTGGTTAAATTTGACTTAAAAATGGAAAGCTCGAGCCCTAGACGAAGTTTCTGAGGGCTGGTGATAACTTGGCTCAGCCTAACAAAACGTTAGTAGGTCATTAAGCTCCTACATGGAGCACTCCTAAATAGTACCACACGGAACAACCCAAATCTTTTGCACTGAGGAAACAGACACCTCCAGTGAACAACCACATCGATGTTACAAATAAATAAACACTCTCCTAATAGGAAAATAATTTAAAAAACCCAATCTTTCCGACATTTCTTTTAGCAGCCAAACACAAAGGCAACATGAGCTTTGCACACAAAGTCCCGACGTTATAACGGGAGCGCTGCCACGTCCTGCAAATGCTAAGCTCAGATTGCGCCTCTGCCCAAAATAAGATCTGACTTTGTTTAGTGATAGCACAATCTATTTATTTTCAAATGTTAAAATGCTCGCGGTGTTATTTCCAGCTGGCCTGGAAAATTTCCATCCTCTCCAGGATCCCAGCGGCGAGGCTGGCTCCAGCTCCCCTTTCAGAGCCCCAGTGACACCCCATGGGGACAGGGACAGGATGGGACAACACATATCTGCTTTTATGTGCCGAGGACTTAAAAGCTTAACTGTATCGTTGGCATCAACCGTCAATGTAACTTACCTCATTATCAGAGGCTATAATTGAAAATGGAGCCATCAGAGCGTGATTTGCCATCACGGGCATAAACTGCCCCTCTACCAAGTTCTTGAGATGGGGCAAAGATCTGTTCTAAGACTTAAAATTGATGTTAATTAAATTCAAAGCAGGGATCTGGTAGACCGATGACTGTTAAGACATATATACTGTATAGGAATAGCATGTGGTCTACGAAACACCTTACATGTATGGAGGGAAGATGACAAGGAGAAAAGCAAGAGGTTCTGCATCCATCAGCCAAACCCAACATGCATCTACTCTGACAATAAGTCACTTTCATGACGGGTGGGCACCACTTTTCACCTCTCTGGGTATACGACCAAGCTTTCAGCCCAGGTAACATTTACCTTGCTGTGCTCACACCTGGATTAGGAATTAATTAGTCATCACCAGTTGATGGGACACACAAGCACCTTTCCCACCGCTAGTGCAGCCAGCACTTGTTTACTGTCCCTGACAGACAGACCAACCCACAGTGACAAGCTTCCCACCCTGGAACAAAGCTGCAAAAAAAGCTAAAAGTCAACTAAAAAACACGGATGGAAAAAAAAAACCCCAACATTAGGCTGATCCCTGCATTGCTACTGAGCTGACATTACTCATTGGGCGATGGTTTGCAGATGACAATGCCAATCCACGTGTCAGAGTGACTCACACCATGAACTACAACGGTAATTAGCCTAGTCAGATATCATTAAATGCCTACATGGACATGATTTCTTTCTGTGGTTTATTAACCAGATTGGTCCATGTAGTCTGAATTGTTCTTTCCCACCACAGGACAAAATATCTACTAGGAAGAAAGGCTGAGAGAGTTGGGGTTGTTCAGCCTGGAGAAGGCTCTGGGGAGACCTTCTCAAGGCCTTTCGGTACTTAAAGAGGTCTATCAGGAAGATGGGGACAGACTTTTTAGCAGGGCCTGTTGTGACAGGACGAGGGGTGATGGTTTGAAACTAAAAGAGGTGAGCAAGATGTAAGGACAAAATTTTTTATGCTGAAGGTGGTGAGAACCTGTGGCCCAGGTTGCCCAGAGAGATAGTAGATGCCCCACCCCTGGAGGTGAGTCTCTAGGATGGGTCTCTGAGCAACCTGCCCTAGTTGCAGATGTCCCTGCTCACTGCAGGGGGGTTGGACTAGATGACCTTTAAAGGTCGCTTCCAACCCCAACCATCCTATGGTTCTATGATAATCCCACCCTCAGTCTTCCGCAGCCATCTTCAGCTGCTTCCCCACCATCCTCCCCTATAACAGCACCAGGTTTGCTCTTCAACAGCAAATATCTCCAGAACGTAAAACTGCTGACATGCTCTGGGAAAAGGAGTACATTCTTTAAACAAAAAACCACAACGAACAAAAAGCATCAAAGAAAAGAGATTTCTCACTGCATCAACATTTTTCCCAGCATTACGAGGGGGTACTTGAGCTTCTGCTCTGTTTCCAGCAAGATGACAGACACAGAGCCCCAAACTTTGCTCCATTTTCCTCAGCTAGGAAAGGGATGGCACTGGAAACAAATACTCTGGGTTGTGAGGAATTCAATTACTCGCCGAAATGCTTCTTTGAGGTGGTCAGCCACTCAGTGGCAAACTATAACTTTGTGGGAGCGCCTTAAGTTCCTTGCTCCAGACTTTGGAAACACAACTGTGAAGTTTTTTGGGTACAGAAGATGCTATAGCTCTGCCACAGAGAGAGACTTTAGCCTATCACCAAGCACATTCCTCAGACAAAACAAGCCAGCAAACTAAACCCCCCCCTAAAACTGGAAACTCTGGATTCTTGAACTAAATGCCACAAAAGAGAACGTTGCTCTTTTGATGTCGTCTTGTCAGTTGAAATGAGCATCACTTGAAAAGGGTGATCTTAAAATGGTCTTTTAATACTGCAGAGTTCCTAACAAAATGGAATTAAACAGGCGTTCATATAAATAGCCAGCTCCAGTCCTATAAATATTTCATCCTTAATTTTGAGTGTGTCCACGCAGTTAACTGTGTCACTTAATGGCTAGATGGCCATAACATAAAATCTGGAGAATAAATCATCATCATCATCAGGCTTCCCACTGGTAACACTTATTATATGCAGCCACTCAGAGGCTTTTTCTTTTTTTAGTCCCAAAGGAAATACAGTCACCGCCTCCGAGCGGGATTCAGCTGCTCTCCATGAGGCTGGGATCCCATCCAGCCCAGCTGTCTGCACGTCCTGGGCAGCTCTGGAGGGGACAGACGGCAAAGAAGACTCGGCGTAGGATGAATCACCCTTCAAAGGGTCACTGTGTTCCTGTAAACCTACAGACTACTGAGCCCTAAGCAAAACTGGGCGGGATGTGCAGCTCTCTGGGGAAAAAGAAGTCGATAAATTATAAGGGATATTGATTATTTCCTGGTGTTGCAGAACTATACAATCCATCCAACTTTCCTTAAGTGCTAATTTATCTAGTTTTAGTGTTGCTACATGACGCTCCTCAATTCATAACCTACCATATTGCTGTGAGCAAAAACAAAGCCATCAGATAATCTGTAGCCAGCGGCTGATGCTGGAGGACATCAGGGTTGGGATCCCGATGGGCAGGAGAGCTCAGAAAGGGAACTAGGTTGCTCAAGTGCAACATGTTAAGGAAAAGTCACCTTAAAAATAGCAGATCTAATGGTGCGGATCCTTTCCCCCTGCCGAATAACCCGGATGACATCAATTAAATCAAAAAGTCATTACGTGCTGTTTGTAACGGTGAATATGAAAATATGATTAAGAAAATAGCATGTCATTAGAAACATATTATTCTGTGTTTTTAGAGGTGAAATTATTTTAACATGCTTCTATAAGGATCATTCTACTACTTTTAAACCACGAGGCTTAATAGTATTTCACAATACTGTGGTGCCTTAAAATGATTGCAAAATGACTAGACACTGCATTCCAGCGCCAGGTTACCACGCAACCTTGCAGAATAAGCTCTCAATTTTCTACGCATGAAAAATTTATAAATTGTATCTATTTTATACGGAGTTACAAGCCTGACACACAAGAACAAATCCATCCTGGGTGTAAAAAAAGGGGATCTGAAGAGGAGCCACATCACTCTGTAGTAAGGTTGTCTGTAAATTAAAGCAGCTATCCTGGGAGGTGCAGTAAGCAGGCAGCGGGTTTTTAAGGCCGTTAAATGTGAGAACGCTCAAGGATGAATGTTTAAACACACGCATAGCTGCAGAAATGGAGTTAAGCAAAAAAAACCCCAACAAGCATTTTTTTTGCTCTTTTTCCCCTCTGTGATTAGATATTGTTGTAAACCTGGCTCTGAGGGTTAGCGAACAAGAACGATCTCGTTGGCATCCCTGGTAGGCAATCTTATTTATTTTTTATTTAAGGAAGTCAAGAGAATTACAATTTGGTGCTGTATTTTTCAGTTCCACTTAACGCTTACAAACCTGAGCAGAGCTAGCGGGAGTATTTTGATGGAAGCATTTTCCCAAGAAAACATGTGATTTCCTCGGGAGGTCTTCTACAGGGATTTTCCCTCTCCTCTCCCTATTTTGGATTACACTTTTTTTCCAACTAGAAGCATTCGTCACAAACCAGTGTTTTAGTGTTTCAACAAAAGCATCATAATTTTGAAATTTTTAGGACCAACCGCTTTGATTCAATCCTCAACATTTATTGCTGACAGTAACACGTTAGTGTAAAGCCCTTATTCATAGAATAATTAAGATGGGAAAGGACCTCTAAGATCATAAAAGTCCAGCCATCAACCCAACAACATACCTCCGTGGTATTCCCCACGCATTACTGACTTCAGCAATAAGATTTCTCTCAAGCTCTGAGATAACGCTAAGGCAGAAAGACACCAGAAAAATTCTCTGAGACATTCCTGTTCCTGACTATAAAACTCACATAATTCTTTCTTCCTCCATCAGGCACAACCTTGTTGCTCAACTTTATCTATGTTTTAAACTCAGCAGGAAGAATCTCGTGCTTGCTCTGTAGGCCTGCATCCTCAAAGGAAAGCAAAGACACAGTTTGAGTTCGCAGGCTGTAAAAAAGCCAGACCTATTAATAAGCTGTGGTCTTAGAAACTAACGATTATTATCTTTAAGACTCAAAACAACCCGATTATTTATACACTACACTTCAGTCATGAAGTTGGCGCTGAGCTTAACTTCCCCGGAGCAACTTTATGTACTTTTTGTTACAAGAAGAGTAGTAAAATTTTGAAATTACTGCTAATTTTCTCCTAATGGCTTTCTTTTTTCCCCCAGAGAATTTTTCTGATAGAGTAAGTAAGTAGCCAGGTATTGGTTTTCTTTTTGTCTTAGGCAACAAATTTTAGAAAGGGGGTATTTTGTGAACAGTCCTGCTATTAATACCATTCTCTGCATTTCTTCAGCAGCCGATGTATTCTCAGTATTACGCTTTTTACATAACCAGGCCTGTGAAAAGCAAAGCGGCCGCTCAAGATGCAGCACGAGGCAGGCAACTGGTAACACTCAAGAGACTCCAGTTCTGGTGTTCACCGGTCTTACTTAAGTACGTTACCATTTGTTTTCCCTTCTTACCGCAGTGTTTGCTGTCACTTGACTGAAAAGGGTTTTGTTCAGCGTTATTATAAAATAAAGCTGCATCTCATTTCCAAGTCAATTGCCTTGAAACTCAAGAAATTTGGAAGCCAGAGATTTAACAATGGGGGAAAATCAAGCAGCTGAATCCCTCCAATTCATCGTCTCACTGCTTAACTCCAGCCTTGCTCGAGCTTTTTAAGCCGTCATCTAAACAGCAATGTTGAAAGAACCTTTGTGGGTATGATTTTTTACTTCGGTCCTAAAGAAACCCTTCCCCTATCCAAGAGGAGTTCTTGTGTCACTTGTCATATGTAGAAAATTTGAAAAGCTCTATGGATTTTTGGAAAGGTTCATCCACACCTGCTCGACTAAGATGTTACCAGCTTTCTATATCACCAGCACACAAATCAGTAAAAAAAAAAACCAACCCTCAAACTGACTCAACAGCTGTTTGTCAAAATGCAGAATGATACTGCAGTCTAGTTCCAAACATCTTTATATACAACATCTTTATATACTTCTTCTCAAAGAAGAAGTAGAACTGAGTTCCAGAGATCTTACCAAGTCACTGAGGACACTAGAAACGACACACATAATAATGCAAAATTGTCATTTCTCTTCACATCAAAGAGCTTGTTGCCACATCTACAGTCTCAGCCAGACTCTTGAGCTCTCTGCAAATCAAGAAGTCAACCGCACATCGGAGAACTTGGAAGTATCTCGTAAGAGGAGCAGATGGCCCACCCAAAAACCCAAACAAACCTAAGAACCAACCTGCACTAAAACCGGTGTTTTTTCTCATTCTGCACACTTCAACTGTGGAACTAATTGCCACAGAAGGTAGTGGATTTTTAAACTGCTTGAAACATAAATTGACAACCCACCAGGGATTGTAAATTCTTAAAGCCACCAGCTCTGGTTCAGGACCTTCTTCAGCAATTGATTCTCGGTGCTGTTAAAGGCAGGTTGCAGGCTAGGTGGACCTTTGGTTTCACCTGGTGTGATCCATTCTGTATTCTTAGTTAAGACAAGAAGAGAATATAAACTCATTCCTGTTGGAAGAGCGTCAGTAGTCAAACGCAGCACTCCCAAGCAGGATGCTGCTAGAGCCAACCCACCTTGCTCTGTCCCTCAGGGTCCTTTCTCCCTCATTTCTTGACATATGGAGTGGCTGAAGCTGACACAGCTTCAAAAATTCCCAGATTTATTTTTGCTAGGTGACAAAGGCATAGCTACGTTTTGGTGAGTTGGAGCACACCTAACAACAACCGGGGTGAACTTGCCAGCTCATTTTAAAAGGCTACGGATGAGTTCCTTAATTGGAAGCATCTTCCCTGCCAGGGAACTTCCCGGAGCATCAAGAGCTTTTGGCAGCCACCTGAAGAAGCTCACCGCAAGCTCCTGCACGAGCCGTCATAATATTGGCTTGTGTTTTATGAAGAAGTAGAGTGAAGAATGTAAGCTTGGAGAAAGTGGAGCAACTGCATCAGCAATCAATACGTGCTTGCAGTACCGTCATTAAACAAATTGTAAAGGTCCTAACGAAGATTTTATAATTTACTTTGCAACAGCGGTATCATAAAATATCTTAATCTGTGCTAGAGCGATGCCCTACCTAAGGGCTTTGAGATCAGGGCACCCAAACACCAGAAGCCAGCCTGGATAGGAGAGGGAGACATTTTAGTAGTGTTTAATTACTGCCGTGCTGTGCCCTGAGGAGATCGATTAATCCAAAGGTGCACCCGGCCACCTCTCCTGACTCGAACAGGGGCCAGATGCCTGCAGAAAGCAAGCCAACCACATGGGGAACCATATGGTGACACCATCTCGGTGTCACTTTGCCTCCTCCCTTCCAGCTGTCCAGGCTTTTGAGCTCTAACCCTCCAAAGCCCCTGGGAGGATTTTGTTTCAGGGGTTGGCCAACAGCTTTTCCCAAACCCTTTAAAAGCTTCTGGTATTCCCTGCGTCTTGGGACGACGGGTCAAAATCCATCAGCAGTCACCCCCTGCTCCCACCTCCCAGGTCTCGCCTGACTTTATGGGCCGCGATCTACCTGGGGAGAGGAAGAGGATGGGAAGTACAGCTGCACAAGCTGAAATACCTTTTAAGATCATTCAGCGCTTGCAGTAAGTGTAAAAAGCAGCTGACTTAATGGACGAAGTCACTTCCAGCCAGCCCTAGGTGGCTGTGTGTCACATCCACGCTCCATGAATTGCAGCAGGTGCTGGGCAGGAGAAAGGCTATAAAACACCCCGGACTTAAAGAAAACCCCATTATTTAGCAACAGGGGTGATAAAAAGTGCTTGCTCCCTCCCGTTAGCCAAAGTTAAAAGGGTCTTTTTTGGTTGTTTTTAGACTCATTCTCCTGCCTAATGACATGAGAAGCACATGGCAGGGGAGTTGGAACTAGATGATCTTTAAGGTCCCTTCTGACCCAAATTATTCTACGATTCTGATTCTATGTTTCAATTTTATGATGACCACCACCACTACAGGCACATCTTCATCTCCACAGGACTCCTGACTGGAAAACTACATTGTCCTGACCTGAATTTCTACCCTATGGCTGGTTTTTCTTTCTTTTTCTTCTTTGGGAATGGGAATAGTGAATCTCTTCACATCGTGACCACTGGCGAGCAAGGAATGGCTTCATGCCAAGGCTGTGAGCAAGAGAAGTCACTGTACATGTGGGAACCTCCCATAATGCTTCCAGCTGGGAACCACATAGTCCCCATTTTTCCCATCCCTTCTCCATCACAGAACCCATTTTCTTTCTCACACCATAATTTTGCCACTCTTTGGTGGCTGAATGCCTCTTCCCGCGGACACTTATTCCAACAGAAGGACTAGTAATTCTCCCCGGATAAACAGAAATTAAACTGTATTATCCTACAGGGATATCTATATCTTTTACATAGGTATTTTAAAGTACATTATTTAATATATGTTACGCCACCTGAGATGAGACACCTGTTGGCCACACACGCTTGTGTGACCATCTCTATGTCACAGAGCAGCAGACATTTTCAATCCTCCATCTCAATTCTCTTTTCCCAAGAAAATTCAAGGCAGCCAGATTAATAGGTCAGTGGATGGGGAGGTTTTAGTGGGAGCAAGGTAGCGTGAGGAAGGTGCCCTAAGAACAAGAACCGCGACTCAGCCTTCACTGAGAAGTTCAGTCAAGGACATTGAAAAAGCTTTTCTAGACATAAGTGTTCAGGTATAGCAAGGGCTGAGAGCAATAACAGGGTATTTAGCAAATTAAAACTCGTGAGATACCTCCCAACATAATACGCAGAAATTTGCGTGGTGTAAAATAAAAAAAAAAGAATAAGCAACATTAGGAGTGTGAAAAATCCCCTGGCTTTCCTGTGAGAGTGAAGATCGGTCTGAACAGGAGCAGCCATGATACAAAATAAAATAATAATAAATTTAAAGTACATTTAAATAACATAGACCAAAATAAAACAAAAGCCACTCCATCCTGCACTTTTCCTTTCCAGGACAACCAAGGCGGTTGTGAAGTGTACAGGGCACTGCGTGTCAGTCTTGCAAAACCACAAATATTCGATGACGGCCAGCGTGTAAATCCATTTTACCATTTCCCAAATTAGATATGGTCTGACTGAAAATAAATGGAGGATTGGTCTTATTTAGCTAGCATTTGAGCTGAGCAAATAAATCCCTGCAGTCCTTCAGAAGTTATTAGGGAGAAGAATTTCTGGGATAAAAAGGCAACAAAACACGTATGAAATGAGATAGGGCAAGAAAGAAGAAAGGTGAGGCACTTAAAGAGGTCTCCAGGCTTCGGCAATTAAGTTTTTAAGGAAAAAATTGAATTTTTAGGTTCTTAGCTGGGAAAAGGAATAATGTAAAGGTCAGTTCAGCAGTAGCAACCACAGAGAATCGAACTTGGAATTAGAACCGGGCGAAGAGAAGCATGGGCAGGGCTCAAGCACATCTTGCACCTTTTATACAACATTTTATATAATACAAAGGATTAATTCCAGAGTCTGACTTATAACCCTGCCTGCGGCACGAGAAAACAACCATATATTAGTAAACCAACCACACAGATAGCCTTGCCAATACTGTTGTCCTGTTTGATGTCTCTCTCGCTCATCTCAGCCATCAGCTGCTGGACCTCTTAAAAAAGTTTTTGGGATTAGATTCAGCTCCTACATTAATTTATGCGTAAATAAAGCTCCGCTTTTTGACAGTCCGACCAATACAGAGAGATACTGTTCTACTGCTACCGCCAATCATCAGCACACAAAAAGAACTGCAGGGATTTTGGGGCGTTAGAGGAGAGATGGTTTATGTAACTTTGGGGAAATAACCACACAGGAGCTTCTGGAGGCAGAGCCAGAAATGGGAAAGAACAAATTTTATTGCAAGGGAGATGTGTCATTATGCCCTGCGAGAGAAAGGTACTGCCATGCTTATTTTCAAGTCATCATGAAGGTAACAAAAAATGTATATATAAATCTGTTATATAGCTCAAATATCGCTAGAATTGTCACCGTGGCAGAGCATCTTCTGCACAACCCAAAGACCACCATCTCCTCTTCACCCGATCCACCACAAACACGTTTTGAAAAAAGCATTTTAAAAAATTCAGTATTTCAGTCTTTACAAATGAGAAGGACAAATGGAGGACACCCTTTGTCCAGGGCTCTCTACACTGAGCAGGAGTTTCCTCCGGTGGTCCCATCTGTGAGCCGACCCACCATATCCCTGGAGGCAGGAAGGCTTCCCAAATTCCCATACCTTTTCCATATGCCATGCCCTAAGCTAATTCATACCAGTCACCAAAACACCCTTTCTCCTCAAACCGGCTGTCACCCTGCTATGGTTTTCACAGAATCACAGAATGTTGAGGGTTGGAAGGGACCCCTGGAGATCACCTCATCCAACACCCCTGCTCCAACAGGGTCATCCAGAGCAGGTTGCCCAGGATCATGTCCAGGCGGGTTTGGAATCTCCAGAGGAGATTCCACAACTGCGTTTCCATAACCCTGTTTTGTCTCACCAGTGTCCACCCTAGCGACACTGAAGTAGCTGCGTCTTCTGGTAACTACATTTAAAATGTTCCTCTCAAAGCCAACAGCCTAGAAACACGGTAGAACATCCTTAACACAAGGTGCCGTTTTCATCTTACTATGTGGAAAACATCTTTGCTAAAACTGTTTCATGTATTTGTGTCAGTTCAAATCAAAGTGTGGTGTCAGGGTGTTGTAGAGAGCAAGAAGGTCTCCCCAGAGCCTCCTTTTCTCCGGGCTGAACAACCCCAGGTCCCTCAGCTGCTCCTCACCAGCCTTGTGCTCTAGACCCTTCCCCAGCTTTGTTGCCCTTCTCCAGACACGCTCCAGCCCCTCAATGTCCTTCTTGGAATGAAGGGCCCAAGATTTGGATCCCCAAATGGGTGAAACTCACAGCACCTGAAATGACAGCTCTAACTAAATGCAATATATGATGTAATATATAATATAACAGGTAAAGAGGCAATGGCTTATATTGCTCCTCTTTTAAGTTGGTCTATGGGAAACAATTTCAGAAGTTTTTTGTACGTGAGCCCCAAAGTTGCATTATTTTCCTTGGATTACTGGAATGAATTGTTATTACCCTGCTGCTAGAAATAATTATTGTGAAGAGCATTACAAAATGTTTTCTTTCCAATTAAGAAAACATTACCAAAAACTCACTGGGTGTGAGTACCGGGTAAATTACATGTTGCTCTACTGTAAATTATACATTTGCTATCTCGGTGGCAGTTAGCCAGGAAGGTAAGAGAGCAGCCTAACAGTTGGGAGCCTTCAGTAGCACTGTAGGATGATGAGGCTGATCACAACGGGGTTTGCTCCTGACGGTGCGCAAGGGAATACTGCAAAATAATGCATGTCATCTGGCGGGAGCGTGAAAACCTGGATCATAGAAAGATGGAATGGTTTGGGTTGAAGGAACCTCTCAAGGTCATCTAGTCCTACCATCCTGCAGTGAGCAGGGACAGCTTCAACTAGAGCAGGTTGCTCAGAGCCCCATCCAACCTCAGCTGGAATGGTTCCAGGGATGGGGCTTCTCTGGGCAACCTGGGCCATGGTCTCACCACTCTGAGTCAAAAATCTCTTCCTTCTCTCTTGTCTAAATCTCCCTCTTTTAGTTTCAAACCATCCCCCCTTGTCCTGTCACAACAGGCCCTGCTCAAAAGTCTGTCCCCATCTTTCTGGCAGGCCCCTTTAAGTGCTGGAAGGCCACAACAGGACAATGTATATTGCCACCTGATGTCTATGTTGGTCTGCATACTTCTGCTAGTAGATATTTGTTATCTGTCCTCCTGCTCTGCAGCAATGAAGGAACATTTGCAACTGTGATTTTATATTGTCAGGAAGAAATGTCTTTTAGTCATTAGTACATCCAAAACATGAAATCACAACATGATTTAATTGCGTATTAAGTATAATAATAATAATTTATAATGATTTAATAGCAATTAAGTAGAACTAAGCAAGTCCCACTAAAGTTTTGAAAAATTAGTCCAAGATGGAAAAAGTAAAGAAAATACTCTAAAAATTCAATTTTATCTTGAGCTTACAACCACAACTGTTATTTCACAGTAGTAGAAACTCCCTAAAGGTCTGCCGAGTTGCTGAACAGTGATGTCTTAGGCAGCCCTGAAAAATACTCAGTTATTAGGAATTTATCGTGCTACTGGATGCTCTACATTGCGATATTTTCACATTATTAAATTAAATCTAGCTACAGAACTACCCAGCTTATTTGCAAACTGGAGGGATGGTACTTCAGATAGGCCAAGTCCCTGGCAAAAAACTATGCCAATATTATGCTTTCCTCACATGTTGAGAATATATTCTCAATTACTAACTTTTCATTTACTCTCAGAAGAGCGAAGTTGTTATATATTGAATATTTAAATATACACAGGCAAGTGTTTATTGTAAATTCACTCATCTCAGACTAAGCCAGTTAATGAAGATACTGTATTTGAAATGCTGAGAAGTTCTCATCATGGTGGTTCTGCCTTTCGCTAGAACTGTTTAGGGATGCAAGGTGGGAAATATCTTTTATTTCCCATACTGGGTTTCCTTTCAAAAGATGATTTTGTTTGTCTGCTCTCACTATTAGAGTAGATGCCATGATATATTTGGTGCTGTTTTAAACACATACCATCTCTAAGACTCAAGTTTTTTTGAGGCTCTAAACAAAGAAAGAAGAGTTTCTATCTTATGTGTTTGCAGGGGGAAGTTAAAATCATAGTTCACCTCCATCCTAGTATTAAAAAAGTAACCAAAATACAGACATTTATTCAATAATCATATTATTTCATAATTAAGGGACAGATTTGCAGGGGCAAGGCTCAAGTTTTGTGCTGGATGCACCTCCCTGGCTGAAAGAAGCGATGCAAAATTTGGTCTTCAAATGTTCTTTTTTGGAAGAAAGCTGATTTAGGAGGGATTAGACATGTCACCACAGCATCAAAGAGAAGCCCAATAGCTCTTACGCACAGATAAGTACCCAGGGTGGGATTTGTCCATTTAGCTGAATATGTGCCTCAAATTCCTGCCTAAAGCACGTGTTTTACTATTCCTGATCTTATCCCTCCCTCTGGAAATAAAGCATATTTTTTATAATCATCACCTGTTGAATATGGAATTACAGTTGCTCTTCTTTTAGTTCATCCCCAAAGGAAAACGTTTATGTAAAATGGGTCACTCACCAAGTTCATATAAAAACAATAAGACAATTTAAAAACCACCACCACCCTGCCTTCAGCCATCCACCTCATCAAGAAGACCGTGATTTTGCTCTTACCATACATGAAAAATACTCCAGAGTTGCAAATCATCAAACATTTTTACTTTCAGGGAAGACAGAGGAAAGAAACTATTTTCTGATGTCTACAAACATCTGAAGACCTACATTTGGCCACTCAGCTGCAGAACAAACCTTATTTCCCCATCGAGACGCAGCCTCCTCACAACACCAAGTGACAATGCTCGACTCCAAAAGCGTAAACCCACCCCCAATCTCTTTCCAAACCCCAAGAACCCATGGAGGGCTGCTAAAGTTCTTGAAAAAATTACCTCAATGGAAGAGCTATGTCATAAGGAGCACTTACCCTTGAAGGGCTTTTTCTCCAAACCAATCTCCCTTCCCTAGAGTACGGAGAAAGATGGGATCTTCACTGGGGGAGTCTTCACGAGTAACGTTCACCTGTTGAAAAGCCAAAACCACACAGCATTTAGAAAACTTTTAATTAACAGATAAAACTTGTTTGTTCAGAGATAGATTCATCAGCTCCTGAACCTCTCAGGAGAAGCTCTGGTCTGTATCTCCTCTGGGAACCACGTAATTCTCCAGAGGCCTGCACTCTTCCCTCAGCTTCACCAAGCAACCATCCAAGAAAATGAAGCAGTTCTTTCCCATTAAGGTACCTACTGCTCTTGCAAAAATGGAACACTTGGGGTTTTTTGAGGGTTTAAACTCTAAATGTGAAGTTGGTTGCATAAGCACAGTCATTGCCCATATGAAGTCAGCAGGAGAAACAGGTTCCCGGTATTTTCCATGTATCAGACACACGGCACAGGCTTGTTAGCTTTGTTCCACACGATTTCTCCCATTGCTAAGTTCACTGGAGGGAAAGGAATAACAAAGATAATCCACATTTAGACATAAGTGAAATGAAACAGTTTTGGAGGATCTTACAGGACAAAAGATGCCTCCTCTCCTTTTCACTCTCAAATTCAAGGAGGGAATAACTCTAGCTGGAGGAAAAATCAGGTGTTTGCATTGAAGTTTAAAGGAAAACATCATCTTATTTAATTTTTTATTTATAAGGGAGAAAGCAGTTACTGCTGATGGGAAGGAGACTTTCTGCCCACTGTAAAACCATGGGTAGGATGACCTAGTGTCAAGCCTAAGTGGAAGAAGCTGGCACTGCAACAACTGGAAGAAGACTTCACATCTGTGAGTGATCATTTCCTATCACCAGGGGGTCCTCTGTACTTTCTAAAACAAGTTCAGGAAAAAAATAGTAACTGACCATCTAAACACCCTTGGCTCTGGTGTCTGGGGCCTAGAAGAAAGTTGGGGAAGGACTTTTTATGAGGGCTTGTAGCGATAAGACATAGGGTAATAGCATTAAACTGGAAGAGGGTAGAATTAAATTAGAAATTAGGAAGTTTTCCCACTATGAGGGCGGTGAGACACTGGGACAGGTTGCAGTGGGATTCTCCATCACTGCATATGTTCAAGACCAGGTTGGATGAGCAACCTGGTCTAGTGGGAGATGTCCCTGCCCATGGCAGGGGGGGTTGGAACTAGATGATCCTAAAGGTCCCTTCTGACTCAAAACATTTTATGATTCCCATGCTAGTATGGGATCGAAATCCCAGCTGCCATGTAATGACAAAGCCCCCAGCATCCCACTTGGTGCTGAGGATGGCCTGACACACCAAGGATGCACAGGGCTCCATGAAAGATGTATGCTCTTGATGTAATGGCCCTCTATGAGGAGTATTTCTTCCTTTTTAGCTGTTATCAGAGGTAACTCATACCTCTTACAATCCCTGACTATCAGTGCATGGTGAGGATGTCCTCTCCCAACACTAACCATCTACACATCTAGTTGCTCAGCCTCTGTCGATGGTCAGTGGAGAGGAACTGGCATTTCCAAAGCCTGAGCTGTACAAAATTTAATTGGGATGAGCAATTGCTACCTTGCACACACAGGAGTCTCTCATCTGCTTCCCCTTTTCAGGCTATTTAGCTTTCATCAGAGCTTTCACATAGGCAAATTCACAAAGCCAAGAACTGGGACATCAGACACATCCTTTCAGATTTAGAGACGTTCCAATTTAATTTCACTGTTAAAATTGTGGCCTGCACCTTCTCCCATCTCTTTTACGGATGGTAAAACCAGTGGGTTTGAGTCATTAATGAGTGCTGAGCCTACATCACACCTCGTTTAGCATCTGCAGTGACTCACCAAAGATCAGACAAGGGAATGGATGAGCCAGGAACATTCGCAGCTGATGAAAAAAACCAAAACCTTGGGCCAACAAAAGGCACTTGAACACAGATTTAAGCTCCATGATCTCTGCTGGTTTTAAGCAACGAGCACTAAGGGATTGCAGTGGTGGTTCAAAGCGATGAGCTATTTGAATGGCCACGGTGAAAACACACAATCTGGCATTCAACTGGTGCCACACCATGGCTTGTGAAGGGAAAATGGGGTACAACGGCACAGCACGGCCTGCACCATCCCTGGGCCGCATCCACCATTGCATCCCCTTCTGTCCCAATACAGGCATTAAAATTAACCACTCTCCAACTCTGTCCATCCTCCATCAGTTACTGATACCTCTTTTTGCAAGTCAGTAACCTTGGAAGAGAAAACTGGGCAGAATTTAACTGTCCCTGTGGGAATTTCTGTCAAGCCACCAGGATCCAGCTGAGCGGCTGGGAATTTCTCAGCAAGCCCATGTGGGTTGTTTTATTTTAGCTCCTTTTTCCTCTCCGTCAGCTGTCATAGTAAGATAAAGTAGCAAAGGCCAAGGATAAAGCCAAAAAACACCTCCAGCAGGATTAGAGAGCTCTGGAGCAATGGCCAGGGGCATGGGTGGTTTTCTCCTCCATCCTGCAGGCGAGGTGTAAGGGCTTGAGGAGGTGCAGGTCAACAACTGCTTGTCCAGATGGTGTCAGCAACAGAGATTTGGTTTTTACAACCAAGGGACACACTTTGGAGGACTGCTAGGAAGGGGTGGGATCCACCTGACCAAGTGGGGCAAAAGCATCATTGCCAACAGGCTGGCCAACGTGGCAAGGAGGGCTTCAAACATTCAAAGGGGGAGAGAGGTGCACCCTCCCGTTATTTTTGCCCATTAAAAAAAGGCAAGAAAAAAGGGATTTGGAGCGTGCATCATAGTTGTCTTTATTATGGGAGAAAAGGAAATATTACTTCTGAGCAGAGGGAAGTGAAAGGGCATGAGGGAATACCATCAAACCTGGGCTTCTGCAGTCCATTATTATCTTAATTTCAGAAACTTGGCCATGACTATCTTACTCATTGGTTTTAGACCATTTTTTTTCTTCTGATGAAGACTGGCTCCCAGAGAGAGAGTGGAAGACAACGGTGGAAATCTGGTTTTAGTGCCCAAGAGCTGACAGCTGCCCCAGGAGACAACCCAATGGCGGGTACAACGCCCACACTCTTTCTCTAAGGATGCCATGGAGTTTTTGCTACCCTTCATTATGCAAGGCCAACTTTAATACCTGCCTTGGTGCGAACATCAGATCTCCAAACCAAGAGGCTGGCTTTGTCCTACTTTCAAGCACATTTATGCACACTTTCAAAGTATCTCATCTGCAGTGGGAAATCACTGTGCAGTCCCCTTGACAAATCTCCATCCCACTATGTGGAAGGAAGCCAGATGTTTCTCAAGTGTAATAGTATTAGGCCAGCTATAAAAATAATAAAACCAGTTGAATGGAAGGAAAAACCTCATTCTAGAAAATCCCATCAGGATTTCAAGGGAAAAGAGGTCAAAAAGCATATTTTCCCTGTGAGCAGCGGAACAGACACTTAGACCTCTTTTCTTCTCTGAGGAGAGAGCTCAGATTTCTCTGGCTTCCTATTATTTAATTTGGAGAAGCCAAGAAGCGACAGCCATGGGAATGAAATCTGGAAACCAGCCTTGTAGGAGGGATACTTAGCAAAGAAAATGTTGAGTATTGTAGGACATGTTGTTAAAAAAAAAAAAGATTGAGCTTTTTGGTCATTTACCGAGAGACTTAACAACTGTTTTCAACCCCAAAGTGTTTGCTGTGAGCACATGTGT
Organism: Eurystomus gularis; assembly: GCA_013400335.1. Taxonomy (NCBI): domain Eukaryota; kingdom Metazoa; phylum Chordata; class Aves; order Coraciiformes; family Coraciidae; genus Eurystomus; species Eurystomus gularis. Next base: position 108,967 of record VZZY01018307.1, read on the forward strand.
AAAACAGCGTAAGATCTTTTTTTTTCCCCTTCAGGCCACTCTTCCCCACTGATACAGCGCCAAGAAGTTTAATTAAATGTCAAGTGTTGCAATATTTGTGCCTCGAGGAAGGGAGAGCGCAAGTGCTGGCTGGTGCTGAATTTCCAGAGCCTATCATCCCGCTCGCCTCCAAAAGGTGTCAACTTACCTTCCCTTTGCTGATTATAAAGAAAGTGTCCCCTCGAGCACCTTGTCGTATAATATACTCTCCACTTTCATAGTGCGTCTGTAAGAAGCAAAAATAAATAAATTCAGATCAACAAATGGATTCAGAGACTGTTATTCAGCAGGTAAGTTTGGCAGGATAACGCTGACGGAAACGTCACCCTGGATTGATTTTATCCCAGTCTCTAACACTGGCCGTGATTTAAAAATAATCCTGTGTCAAGGAATATAGTAATTAAAATGGAAGCGTTTCTGGCTGGCCCATTTTTCTTCTTACTGGGCTAGTGCCAGCTTTTGCCCAGATGAATCACCCTCCTAGCCTAAATCCATTTATACTGCCTAAACCAGACAGAGGAATTTTCAACAGAGAACACGGTACATGTACTAAACTGCAATAATATGTCTGCTGTAAAAATAGCTATTCTTTTTGTTGTTGGTGGTGGTTTTGGTATTTTTCCAGCTTTGCTAGCACGAGCTTTATTCAACAAACAATTTTTGAGCTTTTCCTGTTATTATAGTAGTTTGATCCATCATTTTGCCTTATTTGGTGGAATATTCCCTGCTAAATTCATGTCGCAACTTATTAACACTTGCACTTAAACTTCACAGGATAGCTTCATCCCTGGTATTATCCCATCAAAATCAATACACACTTATACATCACCTAAAAAATAAAAGCCAATATTTTATAAATAAAGAAATATCTCATATCTAGTCCCCCCCTAAACCATGGCGTTTTCTTCAAAGATGCTTTGCCCCCTGAGAATCCAAGGAGCAGCAGTTGGATGGCGAGCAGAGGCAGGGGAATGCCAAGAGCTTCCCACCCTGCATCTTCTACTAAATAAATTCAAATTTCCTATAAATTCACTTCATTAACAGTGAGGTAAGCCTGGCAGGAGGAGGGAAAATTAAAAAGTGAAATTAGATAACGAGCCCAATTAATATTTCAAAGTGTGAAGAATTTTTAGGATGAGGAGCAGCCTTATTTTTAACAATACCTTGATTTTCTTTTCAGACATCTCTTGTGATTAGCACAAAATCAAGGAGCTGAACTAATAGATTTTTTGTTTGTTTAATCTAATCGGCTTGTTACAAATGAGTACAGCATATTAGAAAACCTTTGCAGCAAGGAGACCTGCGCAACCATCTGTTTTCCTTTATAATCCTCATTTTCTCACCAAGAACTTCAAGGGATCATTGTGGTGTTGTTGATACCCCAACACTGGATGTGTTCAAGACCAGGCCGTACAGGGCTTTGAGCAACCTGGTCTAGTGGGAGGTGTCCCTGCCCATGGCAGGGGGGTTGGAACTGGATGATCTTTAAGGTCCCTTCCAACCCAAACCATTCTAGGACTCTATGAGTTCGACCAAATAATGTTAGAAAGGGTCACATCTCATCTGTTGGAGCTACTGCCCATCTGGGCAACTCTTTCCCTTCATGCTTCTGTATCACATAACATCACGTAACATCAGGAGGGCTGGAGAGGTTTGAACAGCATTTGTGATGGATTAGGGGGTTAACACATGGCTTTTCAACAGAAATTTAAAACAATTCCTAGGCTATATCTGTAAAACCAGCGTGCAGGTTTCTGGCTAGTCCATCTCACTGGCCATCAACAAGCCAAGAGCCATCCCAGTGACACCAGTGACTTCTGCGGTGCTGGTGCAGCCCCGTTTTAGGAAGCAGCAACAAGAAAAAGCTGTCAGATCTCCTTTCTGACCCACCTCCAGCACTAGATCTCCAAAATGAGAGATCCGCATTTATCTTGATTTTTAGGAAGAGCAAGAATTTCACCATCTGAACTGGGATCAAGTAGTGAACACTGCATCTTGCTCCCATCCTGAAGCTCCTCATTGCCACCAGCGTTACCATCACCTTCAGCTACTTCAGTTTTTAACCCCGAAAACCAAAAGCGTGTCTACAACACAGTAAAGTTGTTTGGTGGGTCCAAGTTAGATGTAGACATACTGAATATCCAACGTACATCCAACGTACTGAAATCCAGGTATCGAACAGTCAGAGCTCTGTATTAACTGTAACTATCACTCCAAACTATCATGTCCCCTTAGGAAAAAAAAGATAAAATTGAAATAAAGCTGTTTAAAAAACTCAGCACAACCCAAAACAAGTCCAGTTTCTATGCAACGACAGAGAAAAGATTTTAATCCAACGTGTGTACGACTCTGCGTCCAAATGGCCTTCACATGTTTAGGTTCACATCAACATCAGCATCAAGGGAAGCCTCAATCTTTCACAAAATACTCTTCCCAACCTAAATTAACGCAAGCCCTGGAAGCCCTGCCTTTCTTCAAAGTCTTCCTATGTAGCCCAGCAAGTGTCTCTCTCCTGCAGCTGCCCAGTTTGCTCAGTAACAGCAGCTTCTACACAAGTATCTCAGATTATGCTCCAAAAAAAGTAAAAATCCTGCTTTATGAAATCCACTGTCCTCCCCAGAATGTCAACACACCACCCCAGGTGGAGAAACACCTCACATCATCAAATCTCTCATGAGAAGTAACAGAGTTTTTGTGACACTACCCTTGCATTGAATATTGACTGAATTAGAAACAGGGCAGGATTACCTGCACCAACAAATAGCACCAAATTTTGATGGTAACTGCTATTCTGAGTCACTATGCTCCCCAAGACTGAAACCACAAGTCCTCACCAACCAAAACCTCCCATTTATACAAGACCCAAACAAATGGGCTTGTCTGAGCACATATAAAACCAAAGTTGGGTGCTCTTGACGACCACCTGATACTATCCCTCTCAGGAAAGTTATTTGTGCAATTAATTTCCTCCACGAGCTTTTACACCAGCGTAAGTATCACACGCTGCATTTGCTTTCTCCTCCTCCTCTTCTTTGGTTGCATCATGGCTAGAATGAGATGCGGGTGTTTGAAATCTGAACTTCTGCACCTCGTCCTTCCCAGAGAGGTTCCTGCCACATCCCTCCATGGTGCACAGCAGCTCATAAACTCCACTAATTGGAGGAAAAATCAGCTTTCTTACTTACCCAAAAAGCCAAAACTTTCTTTAGTGGTAACAGACAAAGCAGAACAGCTCAGATGGACAACTGTCCAAGGGTGGCCAGATACGTGCACAACATCTGGGTCCTGTGCAGGTCTTTGCCTCGTGCCACCATCATCCCTGCCAACCACAAAAGCTTCAGATGCCTGGCCCTGCTTTCGGCACTCCTTGCATGCCACCATGTTGTGATGAAGTCTTCCAAAGCATGCCAGGGGACACACCTTGCCCACCAGACAGAGAAAACATGAGCTCTGCAGACTTAGACACCCATGTGTGGGTGTGGCTTTGGTCCACTGACCTTACTTTGTCAGTCACCAACTTCAGTTGGAGCTTCTGTTCCTAATCACCGTCAAAACTGAAGAGCTTTTAAAACCTGACCAAGTGTTGATACAGGCTTCATGGAGAAACCTCAATGCTGGAGACCAACCCAATGGTTAAACTTCAGAAAACCTCATTTTTCCACCAGCTGCATGCCTTTCACTGCTGTATTTACACTGAGAACATTTGGAAAGAGGTTGAAAAAAGATTTGTGTGTTTGGAGGGCTACGCAACCCACGTCAGCTGTGGCGCTGAGAGGCCAAATCCTCTGCCAAAGGTCACGTCAGGGGAGCAGGAACACAAAGGTGGCTTTGAAACAAGGAGTTTCACTCCCAGCAGCCAGGTTTGCACCGCATAAACCAGTGAGGGTAACATGGGTTTGACGACAGTGCTCAATGTATAATCCAGCTCCCCAAGCTGTAATTTCTACTTTAAAAAAAAATACATCAAAATATGTTATTCTGCTGATGGTTTATAAAATCTATTACCAGAACCATCAGCAAAACTCCAAACACAAGGAGCTTTCAAAACACTTTTGTTTCTGTGCTGGACTTTCTGCCTTAAATATTTTTCAAGTCTGAAACAGTAACAGAGTAAAACGCTAACAAAATAGAATTGTAAAAAAATGTTTATTTGCTGAAAACGATTGCAAAACCAGGCAGATTAATATTGGCCTACTGTATCAAATTCCTTAGGAATCATAAAACTTTGTTTCCCTCATTTTACTGTGTGCCTCACTGCCATGAAGTACTTAAAAATGCTACTTCTTAAAATAGCTAAAGGGGAAAATGATCATATTGCGGTTCTTATTTAACCTGTGAATCAAAGTCTAGCAGGCAGGTCTACAAGAAAGAGATTGAGGCGCTGAAGGAGGTTCAAAGAAGGAAAACGAAGCTGGTGAAGGGCCTGGAGAACAAGTCTTATGAGGAGTGGCTGAGGGACCTGGGGTTGTTTAGTTTGAAGAAGAGATTTCAGCCTAAACCGAGGGGAGTTTAGCGAGGGGAGACCTTCTCGCTTTCTAGAACTACCTGAATGGAGGTTGTACAGAGGTGCGTGCCGGTCTCTTCTCACAAGTAACAAGTGATAGGACAAGAGAAAATGGCCTCAAGTTGTTCTAGGGGAGATTTAGGTTGGACATGAGGAAAAATGTCTCCCCTAAAAGGGTTGTCAGGCCCTGGCCCAGGCTGCCCAGGGCAGTGGTTGAATCACCGTACCTGGAGGGGTTTAAAAGCCGTGGAGATGTGGTGCTGAGGGACACGGTTTAGCAGCAGACTTGGTAGAGTTATGGTTGGACTGGATGATCTCGAAGGTCTTTTCCACTCTAAATTATTCTATGATTTTTGACCCTCAAGATGTCCCAACACCACTCTAAACAGCATCTTAACTAGAAGTTAAGCAAGCGGGAAATTAAAATATGAGAAAGCCACATGGTTGAGAAGCAGTAAGTTAACTCATGCCTTCCAATTCAACATCATTATGGAGCACGGGATTAGGAAAGCTGGTGAGGAAGGAAAAACCTCACAACGGATTACAAACTTCACTCCTCCTTAAAAATCCAGCTATTTGAATTCAAACCAGGTATCTGAACATGTATTTTGAAGTCGAAGCTGTTTTGTGATAGTTACAGGCCTTCGTAAAGCCTTGTGGTAAACATCTCATTTGTACTGCGCTGATTCACTGTGGCTTCCTAATGGACTGTGACAATGATGAGAAAACAACATGCTCCTAGGCATGCTTTGGACAGCCTGGGTGTCTTCTCCAATTGTGGTGCTTCTGCAGCTTACTGGTTGGTTCCAGTTTCCATAAAAGCCCCCCTGAACAGCAATAGTCTTTATGCACCTAAAGTGACGATTCACATCTAGATGCTCAAGCTGGGAATGAAACAAATCACTCCAAAAGGTGGGTTTATCTGTCCTCACCTGAGGTTGTCTTTGTGCCCTCGTGAGATAGGTGAGGATCTGGTAACGAAACAAGCTTCCAATCAAACAACAAGGAAAAATTGGTGTGCTAAAAAATGCTTTTTCCATAGACTAAAAAAAAAGTTGGTGGCACACCTCCTAATGTCAAGATGACGTGCTTCTGAGGACTTGGTCACATTGATTTCTCCAGGTGAAAGGAACATAATGGGATGTAGGGGAGCCAAAGATGTATATTCAACAACTATTCTGTTGAAGCAAAATCAAGCCCAGCCTACACCTACCCCATGGGTTACGAAGCAAAATGAATAAAACAGCAGTCCTACAACAGCCTTCTGTTGTTTCGGCAGTGTAAAGATGCAATAAATGTTCCTAACTTGAGGGGTTTTGGTTAAACGAGTGCTTAATTTCCTGGTTGTTTCTTCTGGGGTTTGGCGCCACTGTTCCATGAATCTGATTGTCAATGAATCTGTGCAGAGACACAGCAGGGAAGGAGCACACGACACAGGTAGGGACAGAGCTGGGGCTGGTACCCTCCTTCTCTTCCCTTTTCTCGCAACCTCCTCCAACTTCAGTGGCCCACAAGACATCCATGAATTGAGTTGGAACTGGTCCTCTCCCTTGTGAGCTGCTGGGTGATACCCACCAACGCTGCTGGGGACGAGGCAAGACAGGCAACAGAAATAAGATTATAAAAACGGAGGTTGTGGAAGAGAGAAACCCAACATACTCAGTTTAGAGCAAAGGACAATCTCCAAACTGATTTTTCCAACTCTCGCCAGAACTCTGACGACTCCTTAGGGAAAACTGCCAGTCCTGAAACATGGATTTCCACCATAAATTCAAGACTTTTGCGTTGACCTGTAAACACGACACTACAGCTGTGATCATCCAGGAGCACCCTGAAGGTTGACTTCTCGCATGGAAAGAAGCGGCAGCGCCACACCTCTGGCATTTCCACGACCCAGAGCGCACAGCTGATAAGTTTGGTTTCCTTCTACACCATACAAGATCTTAACACTAGAACATCCAACCTTAACACAACTCTCCTCGTGGTAATAAACAGCAGATAAATAGGACCACTTGTACCTTCTGTCAGTTACATACTCAAGATTTATTAGGTATGGCACTACACAAGCATGTCTCATCAAAGAAGTCCCCTAAAGCAAGCAATAGGGCATGAAGTAGGGACAAACTTCAGTGGTGTCACCTTTCTAGTAATGAAAAATACAGAATTGCCTTTTTTGCTCATATTTTATCTTCTAGATTCCACTGGACTTCAACCTAGTTCTCAAAACGTGCAGTTTTCAGGGAGACAAAAAAGGCAATACAACGTTGAAGGGACTATATTTGGCAAATATTGGCCCAGGTTCCTGCATTGAAAAAGACTTGCACGAGATGGAAGGAGCTTTTGGTCCTTTCCTTTTCCCACTCCTGAGCATCTTCCACACCACCCAAGGTGGTGGATGGACCTGCTACAGGAGGTAATGCCTTCTGCAGATGAACAATTTTCTACTGGGGCTTCTTCTCACTTTCGTACTCCTCGAAAGTCAGCAAAGAGTCCTGTGGTGAAAGAAGGCTCCTCAGTCCCCTCCCACATAATCATGAGGTTTGCTCAACTCTACCTTTACTGGAACCTTCTGATTTGACAAGACCAAACATTTGTCAGGCAGAGGCAAGTCCTCCTGTCACTTTTTCCCAGCCCACTTTCAAAATCAACAGTTTTGAGCAAACCTGAGCATGCTCAGGGACTCCTGAATGCCCACGGGACTGGCTGAAGCTGTCTTGCGTCGATGAAGATTTGTTGAGCTTCAAAGATTTTTATACAGCTGCCTCTAAGACTAAAGGACGTTGCAGAATATCAACTAGGTGAAGAGACATTTACAGACTGTGAGTCAGGATAATTTGGACCATTAAGGTTTGTAATGAAGACCCACGATACAGTTTTGATTCCCAAATGCACCATGCACTTTTAAGGGAGAAGGAAGAGGAAAGAGAATCTTTAAAAAAAAAAAAAGCATTATTTAGTTTAATGCATTATTGCTAAAGAAATTTCCTGCCTTAATTTGCTCTAAAAGTAGACATGAGGCATAAGAAACCACATTTTAACTCTCATTCCATCCCCACTGCTACTGTAATGTGGTCTGACAACCGTTTTTGGAGAGCAATCAGGCTTCCTAAGTAGCAACCAGCCTGGGAGGCCACCACCTCTCAGCTACCTTTTCTCCACAGTGCTGAGGCAAACAGTCATAAAACACCGTCATCAGCTGGTGCAGGGGCCACCAAGGTCCTGACCCCTAAGCTTAACACTGTCCCTGCTGCTTCCCCAGGTCAAGACAACCTCCTTGAGCAGAAGCATAGACATTCAAGAGATGTCCAAGCTGTTGCCTGCAGCCCAGCATCCTTTTAGGAAGGATGTGAAAACATAAGAAGAGAAAGAGGAGACAAAGTAGGAGGCAGCAGGTGAAAAGGATGACTGGAAATCCTGATGCTCTTGGAGAACAACTACATGTAGAGATGCTTGAAGGATGAGAAAGGGTGAAAGGATGGATGAGGAAATCAGAAAAGGAAGCTCAGCCCTGCCACCACATATTTATTTGGTATCATGAGTAGGCCACCAGAAGAGATCAACTGCAGAAGTGCTGTCAGTGGGGGAGCGCTTCATTTCCTTAAGTGCAAAGAAACAGGAAAAGAGAAATAAAAGTAGATTAACAGGCAGGATGATCTTCTGAGAAGAAACAGGAATCTGATAAAGATGTGAAATGGGGGAAGGACAGGATGCTTAAAGAGCTGGAAAGTTCAAAGAGATACAAATAGGGATGAAGAAGGCAGAAGGTCAAGACAAACCTCAAAGACAAAGAGGGAGAACTTGAGGAGAGGTAGTTCAAGGATTAAGAGAGCACAGAGGTGGTACAGGTGGGCGAGAGCAGCACACTGGGAGAGGGGAAGGAGAAAAGGGAGAAGAGGAACCTCTCTTGAAGGAAGATATGGATATGGAGGAAGGTATGGATATGGAAGATATGGAAAAAGTAGGATTGATTCCTATGAGAGATGATGGTGATAATTAGCCGGGTGGGAGTTGATAGTGGTATTAGGCCACAGAACAAGCTGTCAATGAACTAGGGTAGAAAACCAAGACTTTACTTGCTAGCTAAAATAACTGATTCACAGATAGTTAATGTGAAATGTGGAGAATTAACTGAGTGATAAGTAATTAGAAAAAGGATACCTAGGCAACAGAGTGGAATCAATCAATTACCTTGACTAAAAATCAGTGAACAGTAAAATCAATTAAAAAAAATTAAAAATTATATAGCAAGTTGCATTGGGTTTATGACTGACTAGTCAGGTTTCCTCTGACTCTAGGTGGGAAAATCATAAAAATCAAACTGCCAGTTGGAAATTCAAAGTATTAACATGTTTGCATGCCCGAGAGGAGACGCACGTGTTTCCTTTTGTGGGATTGAAATCTCTACCTGAACAATCCGCGTCCCACGACACTTCCAGCCTACACGTTACTGTGACTCAAACTGCTTCATTTCAACACGAAATGAATACATTCAATATTTTCAAGGTGCTTTGTTTTTTTATATACCGAGATTGAAAGGTCTCCCTCAGCATTATGACATCACATTGACGCTAACAGCTTTGTTTTGAGGAAACACAACCAGAAAACAACATCCCGCTACGTCACTGCACCATAAAGCGTCTCTCCAAACCCGAAGACGCTTTAATATGTGTGGTTTTAATTAAATTTCATTGAAATTCAAGAAAAGTGACTGCTTTCCTCTCCTTCCCCAAAGAGCTCGGATTTGCTTTTCTCTCTCTAACAGGAGAATGTGTGTGGAAGACCAATTTCCCTCCAGAAACCCAAAGATCAGTTCCACAACTATTAAAACTGCCAACAACTCCTTGCAAAACTGAAACTGGAAGTAAATAATGCAAATCAACATATTCATTTCACAAATTTCTTCTTAATTTGCTCCAAATTTCGTATGCTTATTCAGCCCATTTATCTGCATTGCCATGAGGATCCAAACTCATTTTTTAATCCTCCATGCAGCATAAAAAAGCACATTAATAGAATACATTCAGCTACTCTTCAAGTCACCTGTGATGAAACGTATTTTCTCTTGGTGGCCTGAATAGAGAAGATCAACGTTTCCATGTGCAAATGCACTCTTTAAATTGCCACTCAGAAACAAGAAACTTCAAACTGCCACTAGAAACAAACTCCAACTCTACTCCCAGCCTGCCAAGAAGCACTCTGGATTACACGGAATTCTGGAAGTGAATCCCACCGGAGTAACCAAGATGAAATGTTTGCCTGGAATATATTTATTAAAGCAACAAGTGAACTTATATCCCTGCAACAAAATAGGAAAACGCCAAAGCTCTATTTTAAATCACAATATCAACTTTTCTCAACAGAAATAGAAGCTGCCTTGAGCTGTGCACCCTAACCCGGGTTACAACGGTCTTCCCGATGACAGAACTTGCCAAATTCAGATAAAAATTGTATTTTAATATAAAAATGCAACATATCCTCCCCTAAGTGTGGAATTTGGTATTTATTACTGTTAATATAGAGTTAATGCTGTTAAAATAGGCTCCAGTCACGTTAATTTGAACTTTGCTATGAATTTTTTAAAGAATCATAGGATCACAGAATGTGAGGGGTTGGAAGGGACCTCTGGAGATCATCGAGTCCAACCCCCCTGCCAAGCAGGACCACAGAATCTAGGGCAGGTTACACAGGAACGCATCCAGATGGGTCTTGAAAGTCTCCAGAGAAGGAGACTCCACAAGCTCTCTGGGGAGCCCGTTCCAGTGCTCTGGAACCCTCCCAGTCAAGAAGTTCCTCCTCCTGGTGAGGTGGAACTTGCTGTGCTCTAGCTTGCATCCATTGCCCCTTGTCCTATGGCAGGGCACAGGTGAAAAGAGGTTGCCCCTTTCTTCTTGACACCCAGCCCTCATCTATTGATCCACACTAATTAGATCCCCTCTCAGTCTTCTCTTCTCCAGACTCAAAAGCCCCAGGGCTCTCAACCTTTCCTCATCAGGCAGGTGTTCCAGTCCCCTCATCATCCTCATAGCCCTCCGCTGGACTCTCTCCAGTAGCTCTCTGTCCCTCTTGAACTGGGGAGCCCAGAACTGAAGGCAGGACTCCATGTGAGGTCTCACTAGGGCAGAGCAGAGGGGGAGGAGGACCTCCCTCCATCTGCTGGACACACTCTTCTTAATGCACCCCAGGAGACCATTAACGCACCCCAGGATCTTTTACTGGACCTTTCCACTGCCTACAATTATACAAGGCTTTTGCACAACTAGTAACGAAATATGAAGCTGTACGAAAAAAGAACCCCAAACAAACCAACAAACCAACCACATTGTGAATTCAGAACGTGGTAAAAGTTTAGCTTACTAAAAGATAAAGCATGTCAAAGAATTAAGCCTGCAACAGCAATATCTTCATCAACCTCTCAGGCAATGGCCAGACAAATATTTGACTGACTACATCTATTTTGTGCTTTAAAGCAGCTTTTTTTGGGGCAATCTTAATATCAGCCCTGAAAAGAAAACCAGGCCAACACTGGGAAATGTAATCTAGGTCAGATTTTTGGCCCAAGATGCTAACAGACAGCTGATTATTTCTTTGCCAGGCCAGCACATCCGTCCAGAGATTACCTCAGTAGGGTTTTTTTGAACTCCACAGCACAGAGAATTCCACCTTTTGTGGCTTTCTCTGCGAGGAATTTGCAAAATGACGGTTTAGATCTACAAGCATGGGACTGGGGCTTATTGCAAATGAGGTGGGATCGCCCATCATCGCAGTTAACAAACCCCACTTCTACACAACCAAGGAAAACCTGAGCCCTGATAAAAGAACAGCATAAAACAACGTGCTGGTAACATGTTATTTACATTTCCCAGCCTCTTATGGTGGACAGAAAGCAGAAGGGACAGGAGGACAAGAGCACAACTGTTCCAATGACGCCCTGATTGAGGACATCAGCATTTTCCACTGCAGCAGCATCATAAGTTTTCCCTGTCTTAAGATAAGATCCTGCCTTGCCTGTTTTTCCATGACTTTCAGCTGAAGAACCAAAGAGAGACTTGGTTGGTCTCAAGAAGCCTGTGGCTGAGCAAGAGGCTGAGTTTCAGCCTTTCCCAACATACAGCTGGCTTTCAGGGTGGAATTTCCCCCCTTCTCGAGGATACCCAAATATACAGTGAGCTATGCCGAGGTCAGGAGATCTCCTGACACTCCAGCTGTGCATGGGGACCCAACTGAAAAGATGAACGCTGAGGCAACCTCTCTGTGCTACAGCCCCCAAGCACAGGGCACTGTGACGGCAGCTGATATTTCATCTCTGACGTTAGGCATCTGTTACCAGCGCTGCTGATGGAGAATCAAATGACTTGAGAAAGGGATCAAAGTGCTCTTTAGTGCATCTACCCGGAGCTTTGGGGAGATGCTAACCTGACCCAGTGCGCCCCAACCCTTCACCTCCCATCTGGTGTGCAATAATCTGGTAACACCAGGGACAATGAGCGTTTTCTCATTGCAAGGCTAGGATTTTTTCTTGCCCATAACACATCTAAGATCCAACTGTAAGTAAAAACCATTTTAAGAAGAAACAGCTGACTTCTTCACTATCCCTCATGTTTGTAAAATTCTCCTTTTTTTAAAAAAAAATGAGAATATCATTAGTTTCTTTGCCACGTTGGCACCTTAGGTCTGAATATTTTTAGCATTTCCACCTAACAGAAAGCAACAAAGGGGTGACCTGAGTTGACTTTCAGCGGTGTGAAGAAAACCTGTAAATCCCACCTGGAGTTCTCGGGGCATGCACTACATGACCAGGGTCATCACTGGTGATGGAGGCAAAGCACCAAGGAGAGGGCACAGAATCGTAGAATGGTTTGGGTTGGAAGGAACCTTAAAGATCATCTAGTTCCAACTCCCCTGCCTCCCAGGGTTAAACTACATCAGTCCCAGTTTCTTCGACCGGTTCAGGTTGCCTAAATAACTACCAGGCTGCTTGAAATTGTACCAGGGAGTACTGAACCTGGGCTGTGCCTCCAAGTCAGAAACGTCACGTTAAATACGTCTCCTTGTGTCCTATAGCGGCATTGTGTTATGCACAGTCCAAAAGGATACACATCTCTTTCTTCCATATTTTCTTTTAAATTCTTGGAGAAATACACAATTTCTGATCCAAGTGTGCATTTTAGAAGCTAATTTCTCTTCTATCATACTTGATTTCTGTATGTTTTGATCATGAAATTGCTTTGATGAAAGCCCACACCTTTATTTCATTCCAGGTACTCATCTCCACAGCTCTGGTTCTACCTGTTGCTTCATCATACAGGCAAGAACCTGCCAGGAAGCAGCAGGTTACAGAGCTGGTCCCAGTCCAACCCTTCGTTCAAGGTAAAGATGGATCTACTATGGGGATGCTCCAGAAAAGGTACTGAAGACAGAGCTGTTACAAGAATGCTCTATGAAAAGGTTCACCTCCAAGCTTAAGTCGTACAACTTCCAGTGGCCTCTTGTGACAGTGTTGAGATTATGAGTTTCTTCCTTGTTCTACTACTACAAGGTCTGGAGCCATATACCCCCAAATTTGTGCGACCCTCAAACACAATCCCATGCTCCTATTCCCATAATCCCTGAAGACTTCAAATGAGAGGCAAAAGTTCCAACATGTGCTCAGCTCTCTGGAAGCTCTGAAAATTAGGAACAACTTTTTGAATTTTGTAGGGTCAGAAGAATGTCAGAAGGTTCACAGGGTGAGAAGGAATCAGCTGAACCTCAGAAACGTATAAAACCCCTCATGAGCCTGATCTACATCAGACAGGATCTACAGCAGCAAGAAATTCCACTTTGGGAAGCTTCACAGGAAATTCCCTATGAAGGACAGAAAGCCACAATGTATTAGAAATGTAAATAAGAAAACTGGTGTTCAGCTGCATTCTGCGCGGTATGGAAATACGGCCATTCCAAATTTTACCACATCAGTAACTCCAGTTCTAATGGCCTTCTCCCTTCCTCCAGTTGCTTGGTCTCCTGGTTATCTATGAAGAGATCCAAAGCCTCCCATTCCATGGATGAAGGGGAAAATGGCTTTTCTGCTATCATAATGATGCTTTTCAACCACTATTATTACATCCTGGAGATACTGCAAATATCACCCCAATAATGGGAAATAAAGAAGTTAATTCAAATATATCACCAAGACCTTAATTTAATGTGTAATAATAAACAGGCACAAAAATGGAAGCTACTTTGGTGTGAGGAGGTTAATTTCCAAAGGAACTGTATTTTGAGAAGCCACCCAGGTCTAGGGAAGGGATGAGGATCTCCTCATTTTAATGCTTGATTTTTGGCCTAGCACAAAGCTGGGATTTAATGACCAGCTCCATTGCTAGAGAATCTTCAGCTGGTGCAGAAAGACTCAAAGCTTGATGTCCCACAGCAGAGGGCCACCATTCAAAGCCTGGTGGCCATTCCTTGAGTGTCCATGGGTGTCTCCACGGCCACATTTACTGTTCTCTTTAGTTTTTCCTAATTAATCCCTGTCACGACTTGCTCTTGAAGCTACAGCCTGCAAGCTGGCCACGTTCAAAATGCCAGTAGGTGTCACTGTGGGCAATGGTATGGGAGAAACCAGCGGAATAAAGTTTCAATCAAAGGGGGGAAAAACATCCAAGTTAATTAATATTTGTTTTTTCATACAATCGTTAATTATATTTTTTTCTGCCTTTACAGATAAAAGTGCATTGTCTGCGCCTCACAGATAAAAGAAGCTTTATTAAAAACAATTCACTACTTCTGCTTCAGACCATTCAGGGTTAGAGACTGGAAATCTTGGAATATTTTCAAGCAAGCACAAGGTTGGATTCTGTTTCTTTGCTTCACTGCCAGCAAAATTAGCTGCTACATGCATGGATGTATTTTACTAGTGATATGTGGGTTAAAATTGGGGATTTTTGGAAACTACTGTTGAAATAAGCTCAGAGAGGAAGATGCTCGTGATATAGTCCTTTAGCATCATACAGCTTTGCTTTATCTTAAAATCAGTAGTCAAAGCACTATTAAAAAATTAAAAATTGTTTGCTATATGGATCTGTGCCCTGCCCATCACGCTGGAGCAAGACGGGGCCATACCCTGCTGCTGATACATCACTAGAAACAAAGGGACTTTCTGAAGAGTATTTATTATTTAATACCTGGTCTAGACTTCTGAGTTCAATTTTAAACTCGCTCGATGGAAAAGGAAATATTCCCAGCAGTGGCTTTGCCCATTGTCCCAAGGGAGAAGGGATTTGAGTTGAGCCCCATCGGCTGCAGGGGAATTGGCCAAATGGACAAATATGGATTAGATTTCAGTCCAAATTGAATATATTCTATTTGCTCGACATGAAGCAAAGGACAACCACCAACACACCGGCCCTGACCTGTCCGCAGGCAAAAAGCAGCGAATAAAATGCAGAGAAAAGCATAACCCACGTGCGCTTTGCCCACACGTCTGCTGCAAAAGCCTCTTAAAACTGGAAATAGTGAAGTAATAGATATGGGAAAATGAAGCACACGGCTGGATCACAGAGGAGATGTTTACTTGGACCCCCTGAGTTGCACCCTGTGGCCTCCTCGTTGTCCTACGCGCTATCAAAAATTCACAGCTATCGCGTGTGTTTCTAAAAGAGAGCCTGAAAATCTGCCAGTGCAAATGATAAATCAGGGATTTATCAAATCCTTTTTTTTGGTCGTATCTATGAAAACCTGGAGAACATCTAAGATTACCAACAAAAAACAATTCCATGTTTTGTTTTGGTTTTTTTTTCCCCTTTCTTTTACAGCTGTGACAGCCTTTCTGAAGGATCTGCTTACAGAGAACATAAAAATATATTCCAGATAGGCCAGAGCTGGGTTTAATTCAAGCTGTCAAAGAGCAAACACTTAGACCCGAAAACCTGCATAACCTGAGAGAGACAACAGCAAGTGCATCTTAACAGCGATTTACTACAGAAAGCTTCAACATCCACTCAACCCACTGCCACTGAAAATAAGAAAAATAAAACACTGGAGCTCAAAGCAGAATCTCAGTAATTATTTTTTTTTTCCCCTTGTTCTGTAGAAAACTGTTCCGAGATGCTGCTTTTGTCAAGTGCCCTGATGGCAACCACATCATTGCTGGAGTGGCTCTTTCCACCCACTGATCTGGCTGAGAGACGTTTATTAATGAGATGGATGCCTAACGCCAGTTCAGCTCTGGAGTCCCCAGCATAATAAGGACATAGACCTCTTACAGCAGGTCCAGAGGAGGCCACAACAATGATCTGAGGGCTGAAGCAGCTCTGCTGTGAGGACAGGTTGAGAGAGTTGGTGTCCTTCAGCCTGGAGAAGAGAGGGCTCCAAGGAGATCTTACCGTGGCCTTTCAGTATCTGAAAGAGTACTATAAGAAAGCTGATGGGGACTTCTTACAAGGGCTTGTAGTGATAGGGTGAGGAGTAATGGCTTCAAACTGGAAGAGGGTAGATTTAGATTAGAAATTGGGAAGAAATTCTTCACTCTGAGGGTGCTGAGACACTGCAACAGGTTGTCCAGAGATGCTGTAGACGCCCCATCACTGAAGGTGTTCGAGACCAGGTTGGATGAGGCTTTGAGCACCCTGGTCTAGTGGGAGGTGTCCCTGCCCATGGCTGGGAGGTTGGAACTAGATGATCTTTAAGGTCCTTTCCAACTCAAACTATTCTATGACAGCAGAATCAGCTGAAAAGACGATGCCACTTGAAGGGCAGCTGAAAAACAGCTACAAAACAACGACAAAATTCTTTTGAAGGGTACGTTAAAAAAATTATTGCAATACAAACACCGCACTTGAAAATTCAGGCTAAATTCATTAGCTTTTGCATCTTCATTGCCGGGTGCTGTTTGAGCAGACAGGATAGTCAACATTCGATGCTAATGAGCAGGCTACAGCTTCTCCAGGTGGCTTCTCAACAGCATGGCAAGATACCGTCCTGTGTTAGCACAGAGGAAACCACTCTTCACAACCCCAAACTCCTACCCTTCTGAGCATCCTTTGGGATTCTCATAGAGATTTACATTAATGCGTATATCCACAAGCTTTGGATGACCATAAGAGACTTAATTCTCTATCTGGGGTGCTTTGACCTAACTTGGTTGGATTTTACAATTTATACTGGGAAAAAAAAACAACCCAGATCCTGTGTTTGTGGTTTAGGAAATAAGCCCAGAGAAAAGGGCAGTGGTACTTCTGAAAGTAAATTAAATAATAAACTCTTATTGTCTCTGGAGGACTCCAGCTCCCTGTAGAAAGCCTCCAGAAGAAGACCCCTCTGAGGCCACTGGGATTTTCAGTGCAAAAGCAAGTTACTTCTTGAGAGATTTTAAAATTCATTTCATAAAGATCAGTTAAGAGGAGAACATAATTCCCTGACTGCAACGTGAATTCGGCAGAAGCCCTCTGCCACCGGCAGGTTTGCACTGCTCATCAGCTGCGCCCACTGCAAACACCCAACAAGTCCACCATGAGACAACCTGAAGTTGTTTCCCATGCTGAGAAGGTAGAAGTCAAGGATATGGCTTCACAAGTTGTTCATTACAGGGATTTCAGTGGAAAAGAGAGAGCTGATGGCAAATGATGCCAAGGATGGGATGGGGAAGAAAAGGGAACAGAGATTTTGTGGAGAAAGGGCAAGAGGAAGAAGACCCAGCTGACCCATAAGAGTTGGTAGGTGAAACAAGACCTGTCTCAGCAAAGCTTCAAGGGCAGCAGTTAAGGTTTTAGAAGCCAGAGTGGACTTAGCTGAG
Source organism: Eurystomus gularis (assembly GCA_013400335.1). Lineage (NCBI taxonomy): Eukaryota > Metazoa > Chordata > Aves > Coraciiformes > Coraciidae > Eurystomus > Eurystomus gularis. The sequence goes on from VZZY01018307.1 coordinate 126,285, forward strand.
GCCTTGGTAGGAAATGGGGTGCATCAGGGACAACAAGAGTATTTCTTGCTCAACTGGAGGCACAGCAAACCCTGCAATGCCAATGGCCACAAGACCTTGCAGGTCCCTTGCAGCCTGGGGATGGGATATGATGCAGAACGAGCTCAAGAAACATGAACAAGCCTCAAAGAATTTCACAACTAACCTTTAACATGTTTTGCCAATGTTTGTCAAGATAGAATATTAATTCATTTCTAAAGAAAACATTTATGTGATAAGCAGAACAAAAATGCTGTTTATTTTAGAGATATACATGGAAAAAAAAACCAAAAAAAAGATAATTACTTCCAGCATTTCACCTTAGTTCTACACAAAAATATTCACATACAGGGTCTAAGGTATTTCTTTGCATACATGGTTTTAATCATTGTTTCATCAGGCCGTTAAATGGTCTCTGTCCTTCACACCAAGCAGAAGCTGTGACCCACATCACCTCGCCTAAGCTAAAAGGAGTGGTCCTGCCCCACCACCTCCCAGCTTCTGCTCAGTACCATCAGCCTGAGCCTTCGTGTGCCTCTGCCACAAGGTACACAAGCAATCCCTTGCTTGATGAGGTGCTTTGGTGAAGGGTGAATCAACACCTAGTTCCCACTGATGCCAATGGTTCAAACCAGAACTTACCCACCACCAGAAAGGAGACCAAGTAAACTAGAAAAGGAAAACCGGCCTTCAGAGGAGCTTCTCTGCACAAATCCTGCTATTTTTAATCAAAGTCATCTCTTTTTTTGCCTGTTAAACCCAGCCATGTCTCAGCAAAGATCTGCAGGGACCTACACAAAGCAACTCTTGCACAAGTGAGGATTTTCAGTTGGTTTTTGTTATGGTTGGTTTTGGTTTGTGGTTTTTTTTTTTCCAGGACACAACGTAGAACTCATTCAAAGTCCCATCATATGGATGCTGAACCTCTTCCCTACGTTCTTTACGATATCTACATTTTGGCAAGGACAGAGATACTGCCATCATCTCAAACATTCCTAATAATCCCGTCTTTATACTGGAAACCTATAACCATATTTTTTAGAAAGTCTTCCTTATCTACAAACCCTCTTAGACTGTTTTTCTAAAGAAGTCTGTTGGTATAGACAGCTCCAACATTTCCTGTATTGCACACACTTCTAGAAAAGCAGTAAAATTGATAAAAAGGAGCCAATCAGTCAAGGACTTGATCACACCTGGACTTTCCAGCACCTTTATTTTCACCAGCAGTACCCTATTTCCCTTGCCTGTGGTCACAGATAAATATTTAGCCCTGTATCAGCGTCTCATCTAGTTTTTCTGGATTTCATTTTCACTCGGACAGATTGCCTATGGAAACCATCGCAATAATCACATGCATTTTTCAGTAGGATGGGAGAGTTAAATGGCTTCTTCAGTTTGGTTGCCAATTTTTATTTTAACAGATAACACGGCCTGTTGTCCTTCAACTTGCTTTCAAGTGAAGTAACAGCCTGAAATCCAAATAAAAGATTATGCTCTAGTTAGACTGAACCATTCACCTGATGCATTTCTGAGTTTGCTTGCAAGCTACTTCACCAGACAATATTTTTTTTAAATAATTTGTTACCTGTATGAAGAGCTCGCTAGACCCTTGTCGGTCTTGCTCTGAGCCCATCAGCTCTGCTTGTGCATTGAGGGGCTCAATTTAGCCATCCCAAGCGATGCTCCAAGTGTCCCCTTCAACCCACAAAGCTTTTCTGCATCTGCAGCACCCTCTGGCAACGTGTTTTGCAGATCCATTAACTGCTGCGTGAAGAAACATCTCCTTCATTTCTACCACTGCAGAAGAACAGAGTTCTCAGGATGGTCGTTATGATACACACATGGATGATGATATTCCTGACAAGCCCCTGCAGGCACCGGGGAATATTTAACTCCTTTCCTCTGCTGTGATAACTTAGGCGTGAATTTATTTGCAATCGCCTTTTAATGGTCAGTGCCCATCATAAAGAAATTCAAAAGGAAAAACCTATCAAAGCAACTCCCAAAGCAAGTGCTAGAGCAGGTTCTAAAGCAAGCATCGCTACAGAGTCACGTCGTCATCTACAAATAAATAATCATGCTTCTTTCTCCCTCGTACCTTTTAATTTTCTCTCTAATATCTTGTAAAATTAGATTTCGGTAATTCATCTGCATTTCGTACTCTGAAAAGAGCTGAGCGGGGCAGAAACATTTTCCAGTCAGATCTGCACTCCTTGCTTCTCACACTGGCAGAAGTTGTGTTTAATTCTTTCAACGGCTGCGATCTGTGGTGGAAAATGCAGCACGTGGGCACTACACATACACAGTCCCTAGGTTTAAAAGCCAGAAAAAGTTTGTCAATAACCTAAGAGGATTCTCTTCTACTCCACTGCCCTAGACATTGCAACTGAGCACTTGATTATACTCTTGCACATCATTCTTTTCCAACGGCATTTTATTTTCTAATGCTTTGGAGTTTTTGCAGTAGACCCAAAAGATTTTTTTTTCCCCTCCTGGAATACCTGCAAAACCAAAGCTATGTTTTTATGAATGTCAGTTTAAAAATTAATATAAGGACAAATCAAAGCAAAACGTTGCCCATGTATGATCGAATCAATCGTGACCCGATCTGTCCTGTTGCCCCTACAGGCATCACTCCTCTAAGTGTAGTCCCATAGCTCCTTCAGAATCACAGAATCGCCATGATTGGAAAGGACCTCTAAGATCATTGAGTCCAACCATTATCTATCTCTACCAGGCCACTTCTACACCATACCCTTCAGCACCCTATCTAGACGGCTTTTAAATATATCCAGGCGTGGTGCCCATGATCAAAGAGCCCAAAGTTCTGCTGATGGCACCCGTCACGTAGCCAGGCACTGATCTGCTGGCTCTGCCCGTTCATCTCCACGTCAATCCCTGCAACCGATGGGACAGAGGCAAACACCACCTGCGTTCCCAATCCCCTAACCGGCCATCCCAGGGCCTTGAAGTGTCTCTTCATCGCCCTCAGACTTCTTGTCATTTCATCACTGCCTACCTGAAAAATCATTAANTGCAAGGGCACGTGGGAAGGTGGGGTAGACATCGGACAGACACACCTGCAGTGCCTGTTGTGCCAGGCAGGAACTTCTTGCCATTGCCCCCACCCTCCAAGTCACCACATGCCATCAGGTAGAGAGAGGACAGGGGCTCTGTCTGCCTGCGGGGTTTGTGTCATGGGAGTCAGGGTATGGCTCCAAGAGTCTATCTCTTGCATTCCCTGAAGGTCCTCAACCTGCTTACCTCCTTCCTGAGGTCCTTCAAGTGAAGGAGCTCCTCTACCTGGACACAGCTCCCACAGGAGCGCTCACCACTGCTGTCCCACACCGGCATAAGAGCCGGGCACACCCTGCAGCCCAGTGCCTGGGTGGCAGCACGTTCCCATGAAAGCTCCATCTGGGAAGCTGCACCAGAGCTGGCAAGGTGAAGGGCACAGGGATGCCAGCCTTCTGCTGGCACTTTTTTCCACAAATCCCTTCTCCAGTGCAGGCTTACCTGCCACCCTACCTCCTTTGGTAGATATACCTCAGAGTGCTACCTTTAATTAAAAAGATAATAAAGAATTTTTATTTTTTTTCCTAACTGGGATGTTTTACTCTTCCCTGTTTCTTTCTGGTTCCTCTTCAAATCTAGATGGTGCCTCTAAATCAGATCGACACCTGCTGCTGGTCAGCTTCGTTCCAGGCAGCACCTACCCTAACCTGCAGTAAAGGATTACACAGACCTGGTTTCCTTTTGCTAAGAGCGATCCTCAGTCTTACCGAGGCAGAAAAAAAATACTGATCATATTGAACGCTAATTAGTTCTGCATGTTTTTCCTGTTCTCTTCACTGTTGCCACACAATCCTGCACTAGAGGACTGTATTCAGACCCCATCAAACGGAGGCATCTTAAGAATTTCCGATGCTAATTTCAGTGCGGAGCAAGAAGGATGGTTGGCACCTTCACACGAAGGCTAGCAAAACATGACAGGTCTGGTCGAGCCAGCTTATGAATCACAGAATTGTCTAGGTTGGAAAAGACCTTTAAGATCTTCAGTAAAATTCAGAAACTTCAGTAAAGCTGAACTACACAACGGAACTTTATCCAAGGTCGCCGCTCTCCATCAGGACCTGCGATGGACGGAGCCCCCCTTAGCAACAGAGATGAATTTGGTTTTTCTTTTACCACTTTGCCTTAAGATCACACTCCCAAGACGTGCTCTGCTCGCAGCCAGTGAACTCCAAGAACACAGTTCTCAGGCTTGGCATTGCTCGTCAGTGCCATATCTCCATGGCCATGGACGCATTAGGATCGAAGCAGTAGCCAGAGCACAGCTGCCTGGGTTTGGAGGAAGTGCATTTCTGGCACCTGGACCTCCATAATGCATTAAATTAAAATTTTGAAGTATTTCCTAGGGAAATTTCCACTGGGAAACGTGGGGAGTGGCAGTCCCTCAGCCCTTAGGCACTCCTGAGCCAAACAGTACAGTTGCAGCAAGAAAAACCTAGGACTAGATATTAAAGTGATTTGTGAACTTGATTTAGGGCCGTTAGTCATATTTATATTTAAATATCTATTTTATATTGCACATATATAAATATTAAAGTACCCACTACAATTATGTATTTGGAATATCATAAATTATTACATACATGTATAAATAATATTCACATGGCAAAGCTATCTAGCATTATGGATAGATAATAGAATCGTAGAATGGTTTGGGTTGGAAGGGACCTCAAAGATCATCTAGTTGCAACCCCCCTGCCATGGCAGGGACACCTCCCACCAGACCAGGTTCCTCAAAGCCCCGTCCAACCTGGCCTTGAACACCTCCAGGGCTGGAGCATCTACAGCATCTCTGGGCAACCTGTTCCTGTGTCTCACCACCCTCAGAGTGTAGAATTTCCTTCCATTTCTAATATAGGAAAAGAACCCATTTGACATAGTTTAGATTTGACATTATCTACCCAAAAAAGAATCTCCAGCACTTTGGTAACTAAATCCAACTGGCATTTGTTGCTTTCTGTCACTCAAACCGCTCAGATTCATACATAAAACATCTTACACGGATTAGGACGTTAAATCCCAGACAGCCAAGGAACATCAAGTACACAGGATTTAGAAAATGCTCGAGTCGCAAATGCTAGCGAAACCTTAACTCAACCCCCTTTGGTGTGTTTAGAACCACCAGCCTTCAACAGGGACCATCCTTCTCCAGCTCCCCCAGGCTCTCTGAATTCCTGCCCCTTTCCACTACCTCACTCAGAGCTGGGACAGATATTCAGGTGGGTAAGTCCGTCCCTGACACACAAAGTAATTAGTAAATTAGAAAAATCACCCGCAGACCAGCAGCAGTAATGAATAATTTTAGATTAAATGGATAAGTCATCAAAATCATAACCAACTGGAAGTGGTTTCGAAAGAGACAAGGTCAAGCAACCTTTATTATACCAATTGTTACGTGAAGTATTGATTTGAGATAGAAATCTCTCAAGGATACAAGCTTTACATTTGAATGACGCAGAGGATACCCTTGAAAGAGGAAAAATGGCACCAGAAAGTGAACCAACTTCAAGATGGAAAAGAAATCCCTACTTTTCGCCTGAAGGAAAAAAGGAGGTGTAAAAAAGAAAGAGGAGGAGATGCCAGCCCGGAGTCTCTGGGTGCTGCTCATGCCCACTACTAGCTCACCTCCCTCCTTGGCCATGCTGGGAACACAGACCCTTGAAGACCTTCCTCTTCCTCCAGATGCTTCCAAACACCTTCTCAAGCTCAGCTCTCCTACCTGCCTGCTGGTTTCCCTTTTCTCAGCATCTACTCTCCTGCCCCTTGCAAGTACTAATTTCTTCGTGCTGAGCTCTTGGAAAGCTCTTCTAAAAGCATGGCCAGAGCTGAAGTCCATTGTTAGGAGGACCACCCACTGCCAGCTCACCAGCATCTTGAGTGGTTCCTACTTGTTCTCATATATACAACCTCACAAAAAACCAAAAAGGCACCACCAGCCTTCAACAGGGACCATAGTGGGGAAAAAATGCCACCTCTGCCCCATCAGCCAAGTTCCACTCATCTCATGGTCAAGATAAATCTAAGGTGCTAAGGTGCTTTACGGTTGGCAAACACACATCCTAGAGGCACTCTGCTATGCTACGGGGAGAAAAAGCACCTCTAGTTTTACCATGAGTAGTCACACCTTGAGGAATTATACTAGAGGTTGGGCATTTGAGGATTTGGGGGTTTTTTTCCTCCTCTAGGATGATAAATTCCCTTCTGCATTCTCTTACCTGCAGTGTAGGCCCTGGCAATTTGGTCTGCTTCTTACATACTCACCATCCTCCTCCTCTAATGATTTAATTTCATTGAACAAACGGAGGTAAACCAAAAGGCTAAAAATCCTGGCAACATTAGTACCTTGCAGGGAATCACTGGATGGGACACCAAACACACATTGTCCGTGTAACATATTCATAGTGCCGTGACCAGAGAGCTTTTCACAGGATCTCAGAGCCCTTACAGAGCCCTTTTTATCCATTCCCGTAAGAAAAAGAGGTGAAAACTCTCAGAGCCCTGAAGCTGGGGAAGATGCTCCTCCTTCTCCTCCCACATTTCCATCGAGGTAGCTACCTCACCTTCCAGGCCGCGACTAGTAGAGGGGACAGAACCTAAATATTGGCAGTGGTGTCGTAGAGGTGGACAGCACCTCAGTTGCTGTACATCATTCTATGGGGGTTTTGAAGCATTTTAGTTTCCTTAAAAATAATAATAATATAAAAATCAATTTATTCCCTTCTGTTATAAACTCCTCACATTATGAAGTGCTGTAACTCTAAGGCTACATAATCTTAGCGAAGAACTGTTGACTACCAAAAATCCATTTATTTTTTGTGATATATTAAAGGTGCCTGATGGAGGGGAAAAAAAAAAAGACCTTTTAAGCTCTAAGAAAAACAAAGTCTGTAATCAGAAAAGACACCCATAAATGGTTGCAAAGCCTTCAAAAGTAGGGAAAGAAAGGTCAAGGCTTTTGCATTTTCACAAAGCTTTTCAGGTTTATCACAAAAAAAAAAGGACACTTAAGCTTGGCTATTAATCACCTACAGCAAGTGTTTCGGTCTGCAAACAAACTCCCCTCTTTCCCCCAGGGAAATGAAAATTATTTGGATGTTTCATTACTAAAAATAATGTACGAGAAGGCACTTCTACTGTTTTCTGAAACAGATCCATGGTCATCCTGAGCAATGATATTTATACAACAAATATCAGCTCAGGTATTTCATCTCTGATTGGGGCAAGGGCCACAGTGATGTCTAAGCAGCATCGCGGCAGCTGTTTTATTTTCCAACTAGGTTAATCCTGCAATATTTAAGCATAAATACATTGATTCTCTTCACCAAAGTACAGTACAGTGAAATTATTTCGCCACTGGTTCAGTGCTGTTAAGTGATGGAGCTGTGAGCACAGACACCAGAGCCCACAGGTACAGGCCAACAAGGCTTTTCAGGAAGGAGAAGCCCAGGATGTGATGCTTGAAGAGCAAGAGTGATTCCAGAAGGGCCTTTTTAACTGGAAAGTATGAGAAAGCAATTAAAAAGTATAGAAAAAAAATAATAAAACATTGGGGATAATACTAATCCTATTCTGAATGTTGAAGTATTGGCATTTTTCTGGACTCCAGCACTACGTGTTTCCTCTCACAGCCCAGACACACAGCAAAGGTGGGATGATACGCTCCACTCTACTAAAAATAAAAGATTAAAATTGTCCCTGTACAGAAAAACTTATGAATTTGGGTCCCTCGTATCTTGCACAGCATGAACACCATTAACCCTTGCTCTCCTGCCTCTCCCAAACTGCCACACCCTGCAGTGCAAGAGAACGGTTTGGGTTGGAAGGGACCTACCAAGGTCACCTAGTCCAACACCCTGCAGTCAGCAGGGACATCTCTAACTAGATCAAGTTGCTCAGAGCCCCATAAAACCTGGCCTTGAATGTCTCCCTCTGTTTGGTTAATGTGTAATGCTGAGAAATATTAATGTAATATTAATAAAATGTAATGGAAGACGACAGAAGGGTCAGGTTTGGGTGCTGGGAAGATCTCTGCCAGGGTCTAGTAGTGATTCCCAAACCCTGGGACTATGGGTGCAACCTAAAGCTGCTTTGAGATGGTGTCAACTGCAATGATCTACAGCTGGAGAGACTTCCATCCCCAGGACAAGGGCCTGGAAATTGGCTAACTTATGTCCCTAGAAGACCAGTTCCTCAGAGATTTCTTGGCAAAACCACAGCATACCAGTAGCTTGGGTTTCAATGTGCTACAACTGAACCCAATAGACTTATTTCTGCTCTTAATTTATATACATGAGAGTAATTTCATTCATGGGCGTGATCTCACACAGGTTAGAAGCCACTGCAAGAGAAAAGAAAATTCCCCTGGGTCAGGTCTGAGTTATCCAAGGAACTTGTAGCGCTTCCATCAATTCTAGAAATGAAATTATGTCAAACACTGACCTTTCTTCCTCCCTCCTGTCTTTATAATGCCATTTCCAAGTTTGATTTGGGTAACAGGCAATTAAACCAGCTTTTTTTTTCCTTGCTTCTGGATTTTAGTTAACAGTTTTTAGAAATTATTTAAAGAACGTACAGCAGAGTTGTTACATTATTCACAGCACCGTATCAAAAGAAAAACTGCACGAAATCCTGACATTAAGAAAGATTCTCCCCCTGCCCTGCCTCAAACTGTGCCAAATGAGTCACTTTTATCTAATCCTTGTTACAGCAACAGAGAGGAAAAAATAAAATTATTGCTGCTTAGTTTCAATAGGTTAGATACTGTCAAACAGAAAATGAATAATATCATAGAGAGGTTTTTTTTTTATTCTATGTAAAATCTGGTGCGTTCAATCAGACAAACCCAGAGGGAATAACAAGGTGATGAAACTTTAAGTGCTCCCTGGGAAAGTTTTATTGACTTTATTCTCTTCCTTAACTCTTGATAAGGAGCTTAATGCTGGTTATGCAATCCAAACACATTACACGATCTGTTTCTGGCTAGGCGCGCCGTTTTGAGATAGGGAAACTTAATTCATAGCATATCAAGTTAATATGCCTTTTCTCTCTGAATCCGAGCACTTTGCTGGCAGTAAAGGAAATAAAGCTTTATCTATGAATATGCAATTATTCTGGGTGACAAACAGCTGATTTGTTGGGAGTACAGAATTTATCTGTACAGTAAATAAAAAGGCAAAGAAGTAACAATGTCCTATCAATGCTCTGAGAAAAAAAAAAATCAACTTAAATGTCAGCAGCGCTGTTTCTTCTAAAAAACAAACAAAAAATCAATGGCAGAGGTGGCACACAAATATTTTTCTACAGACACACTTACTAGGGTTCCTCATGATGATGAGGCACGTATGAGAAAAACACAACAAGGAATTAAATAAAAATACTGTTATACGCCGAGATTTCCCGCTGTTAAATTGTACACACCATCCAGACCATCCAATATCTCAACATGTATTGACACTGCCCCTCTCTGCTGTAGCTCTTATGGGAGCAGCTTTTCCATGACACCTCCTTTGAGACACGACCCTGCCCTCGAACATAAGGGTCCTGTCAAATCTGAGATGAGACCGTGTTTTCACATCCTCTTCTCAAACACTGAACTAGAGGGCTGGAGAAGGAAGATTTCTCTCCTGCACACCCCAGGAAGCAATTGTTACAATTGTTTTGCTCCCCAATTGGATAGAAATTCAATTAAAAATAGGAAAGCGCTGTTCAAAACTGGTTTTGTTTTTCACACGGCTCCTCTCATCATCTCGGTGTGCTGGAACAGTCAGCCGTAACTGGAGGCAACATTGTGAAGCTGTTCTTCTGGAAAAAATAGCCTGGATATTGCCACCAAAAGGCTCGCAAACTCTGAACTCATTAGCTCTCAGAATTAAAAGCACTTACCTCTTCAAGGACATCTGCAAGCTTACTAAGTATCTCCTCAGGAAGGCTCTGGAATGTGGGAACGCTGCAATACAAGAGAAAACTCAATTAATGGATCCCTCTACACAGGTCATAAATCTTGCTGTATTTCTCTCCTCTATCTTCCTGAGATATTTCACCCTCATCGTCTGGGCCTGTACAAGTGTTCACCAGAGAAGTGGCATATGTCATGGAAACCTGATCTTCTAGCAGCCTGTTTTGGGATGGTGGGAGACTACTTGCAGTAAACATCTGGAGAACCACTTGTAAAGCCGCTAATCAACTAAGAATCAATTAAGGATTTACTGGAATTGGTCTGTGTCGCAGACCTGCTCAGTCACAGGTAGGACTGTGCAAGCTTTTTTCTGGCCTGCTTCCATCCCACTAGAAAGAAATGAGGGTAGAAAAGATGAGCTCTAACCAGCAACAGGTAAAAGATGGACCGAATCCACACACAGACACGGCAAACACAGAGCACGAAGCTTTGGAGGGTACAGCAACAACCCAGCACTGAACCACTGTAGGAATTATTAAAGATTTCATCAGGGGTTTTACACCCAAGCTTGTTTTACTTTGCCAAAAAGGCAACTTTTCCACTTGTTCGGTACCATTTCACTTGGCAAAGATCTCCCAGGCCAGGCCAGACCTGCTGGTCAAGGTGAGAGGGCAATGCAGCAATAAAAACCAGCCCAGTGTCCACAGGACTGAGATTTAATTCAGTCTGGAGCAGGATGAGGGATATGAAGTTGGGTCTCCAAATCTCCTGCAAGTAGCCTGACCTTGAAGCTGTACCTCCACTACCTTATAGCCTGCCCAGTGAGGCTGTGGAGTTTCCCTCCTTGGAGATACTCAAAAGCCACCTAGACATGGTCCTGGGCAACCAGTTCTAGATGTCCCTGCTTGAACAGTGGGGCTGGACCAGCTGACCTCCAGAGGTCCCTCCCAACCTCAACCAGCCTCTGCATCTGCAACACCTTGGTCTCTCATTCTCTATTTTCCAGAAAAACTTGATGTTCATCAATATTCCCAACTGACGCTCAACGAAATGCAAAGACACAACGTATGTTCCAGAGGCAGAAAACCAGAGCTGTACCTGCTTTAATTAAAAACATTTGTCATCGGTAGACTAATTAGCAATGCATCTACAGGAAATACTTGCCCAAGCCTAGCACTGAGGTACAGCTCTACAGAGGCTATTTCCAAGAACAGCTCGCTCCAGAGTTGCTTTAGCACACGTTTACACGTGGTGTAAACGTAGTTCTATGCTGCTAATATTAAACTGAGAGCCCCAAAGCGTTGCTCTGATTTCAGGAACACTGGTGATCAGGTGCGAAGCAAGGGAGGGGGCTTCTGGGAGGAGATTCTTGCCAAGAGGTAAATATAGTCCAAAATAAATCCTGTTTTTCCTTTCACACAAGGTTTCACTTCTTATTTTGGATCACGTAACGGCATAAAAATTATTCTCTGCACTTTAGGGAGATACACTCAAACAAAATCCATGAGTTCTTTGCAATCTTGAACTCAGGAGAGTAAGTCCTGGCATGAGCCTTCAGGGTATTCACCTCACCTAATGCTTCATGAGCCTTAAGCACTTTCTGGATGCACAATCTGGTGCCTGCTTCTGCACCCAGAGAAAACCCACCCACCAAAGCAACGGGAGGTCTGAAACCCTTGCAGGGAACGTGATAGCAAAACTCTCCTGAGTCCGAGCATGAAGTGCCTGGTGAACGTAACGAGGGATCACCATTAAAGCCGAACTTGCGTTTATTAGCTTAAACGTATGCTATGCTGTGGTGGGATTAGAAAGTTTGAAAGCCTTCATTGTTTCTTTAATAAAGAAAAAGAAAACTCAGCTGAATGTGTTAAATGATAACAAGACAGAACTGACCAACAAAGTCCAGAAAAATATGATTGTTTGTGCTCTCAACAACATTTTTTGTTTGTTTGTTTTCCCTTTCCCACTCTTTTTCACTGGAAACACACGGGTTGATAACGTAACAAGAGCAAACCGAAACAACTAAAAAGAAATTATATGATGTCTGGGCCGAAGTAGAAAATGAAAGTTCATTATACCAACTCTTAGCATTCCCAAATGAGGAATAAACCTATGGCAGAAGACAATACTCCCAGACGTAGGGATGAGTTTTATTGTGGTTGCACCATTACGCTCCCAAATAGGGGGAGAATGTACCACAGCATATTTTTTAGAGGTAATTATGTCTGTGCAACCCAAGTGAGGGTAGCAGAAGACATCTACTAGAGACCAAATGCATGAGAAGCAGGGAAAGGGCACAGGAGCTCTGAACAAATTCTAAATCTTACTATTGAGAAGTTAATATCCTAAGTAAAGAAGGAAAATTTATCTTTACAGCTTTACCATGGCAAACGAGCAAATAATGGGAAAATCAACTTGCTGACAAAAACTCCCAACTACATCACACCCCAGAATTACACAGTTAATAGCACAGCTTTAAGGTGGTTTATTATGGGCCGGTATCCCTCTGAACAGCTAGAAAAGATAGTCCAGCAAAATTATACTGGAGTCTCCTCAGAGGTGTTGTCACAGGACTGCCCATCACTTTAGCACCAATAAAAACCCTGTACTGAAAAATAACTTTACAAAATACCCGATAGAAAGCATTTATTGACTTGTTAAAAGATGTTACAAATCCAGGCCAACAAAGCTGATGATAAAAGCAATAGAAGAACAAGACCTGAAAAGATGCTCAGTATTAAATGCTTGGCTTGATTCTCCATCTCTATAAAAATATACCCCCATTCTCCACAGGACAACATTAAACATAAATTTTGCTTTCCTCAAAAATTGACCTGTATTATTTAAAGATTTGCATTAAAAAATAATAATAATAAAAAAATCAATGTTGTGGAGATAATTTCCATGTGGGAATGATCCTTTTCCACTCAAAGAAAAATGGAGATTCAGCTCTAAAGCGAGAGCTTAGAGGAAAACACCTGAGCTGCAAATTGCTGCCAGTGGGAAAACGCACACAAGGAAAAACAAACAGGAGCACAAGACTCAAAGGAAGTCTTTGGAGATGCTGCAACACAGCAAGAGGGAAGAAAAGTTCTATTCCATTTTCTACAATTTTGTGAAGTTTGTAAAAAAGTCTGAAAATACACCAAAGAGAATGTGAGTTCAGATATATTCATTATTGATGAAGAAATCACAGAAAACGCAGCTCCATCTCATCAAGAACTGACTTGTTCTGTGCCTAACAAAGCAGGATCAAGTAAATCCAGACCTTCTCTGACAAGCCCTTCTCCAACTGCTTTCTTAAAATCCACCAATAATGACATTTTAAAACATCTATGCCACCTATTCTAGGTTTTAACAACTGCTGCAGCCAGAAAAAAAAGACATTCTGGTATCTAATATTGAAGTCTCTCAACAACATCTAAAACTCATGACTCTTCCTACCTGCACCACATGTGAAGGACTTCATTCCTCTTGTCTCCACAACCATCTCCTACTTTGCCCAGGAACCACATCTGCTATAGACTAAGCACTAGCAGCTTGCTCAGCTTTTCCTAGCAAGCTGTGGTTCCTACAAGTCTGGTTACCCCATCCTGGACTTTTCTCTAGCTGCTTGGTACTCCATATAATATGGAGCAATTTCTCCACCTGCACTGAACGGACTACTGAGAAGTTGCCCTGAAAGGGGAAGAGCTGCACTCCAACCCACCCATGCTAAGGTGGGACTTAAAACCCCATCTTGTTCATCCTGAGGGTACGCCTTGATCCCTCCTGGGCCACGGAGAAGATGACCAGGGCTTTCTCTGCTGCCTAACCTTTTACACATATTTTGAGAGAAACTGTTGAAGCATTTAACTGTAGAAGAGGCTTCAGCTCTGCTACGATTTCCTCCCTGAAGCAAACAGCTGAACAGTGATCAGCACTACACCACCTAACACTGATTAGCCACCCCACCCACAATACCCGTCCCCCTCCCCTTCCACCCCAATCATCTCCCAAACGATCCCCATGTGACGAGGCTGTGGAATAATGCTGGATATGAAATAGATACGCTCTCATAACTGAGATTTTACTCACATGCGGCCCTCTCCTTGCTCCTCTAATTTATAGAATCACAAAATGTTTTGGATTGGAATGGACCTTCAAAGGTCACCTAGTCAAACCCGCCCTACATTGAGCGGGGACATCTTCCACTAGAGCACATTGCTCAGAGCCCCTCTTTTAGTCTCAAACCATCACCCCTTGTCCTGTCACAACAGGCCCTGCTGAAAAGTCTGTCCCCATCTTTATGACAGAAAAAAGCTCCTTTAAGGACTGAAAGGCCACAAGAAGGCTCACCCCAGAGCCTTCTCTTCTCCACGCTGAACAACCCCAACTCTCTCAGCCTGGCTTCACAGTAGAGGGCTTCCACCCTCAGATGATTGTTGTGGCCTCCTCTGGACTTGCTCCAACAGGTCTCTTCTGTGCTGAGGATTTATGGCGATGGGGGTATTAAAAAAGCCTATTTTATAGGGTCTCCTTGCAAAACTGCAGCTCAAGATCCCCATGAAGATCCAGGCCACCCTACAGAGGTAGCACATAACAAGGCAAACAGGTTCCTAACCTAAGGAAATTGAGTTAACAGCAAATGCCAATAATCCCAATACCTTTTCTAATCAATCCACAAACATCACCATGCTTTATCACAAAAGATGTGTGGCTGCCGTTGCAGGTAATGGGGTGAGGAGCAACCTCCAACCTTCTCCAGTCTCCCTGCCCCAAGCCTCATCAGACTCTCCTTTGAGGACAAGAAGGAGAAGTAGCTTCACTGGTGGGAGAAGCTGCTCACACTGGCAAGGAGAGGTGATTTTTTCCTGGCTATATTCCATGCTATTCAGCTATGGAATATTTTGGAGAGGATGACAGCCCACATAGCTGGGGAGGGCACTGTGGGGAATTGCTCACTGTCTGCAGTAACAGCAGAGCAACTATCTCAGTTGGCTCCAAAAGCAACGCATTTCCACAGAGAGCTCAAGATGCTGCCAAAGCAGGGGAAAACAGCTGCGCCAAAATGTCCGTGTTGACTCTCCACCCTGATAAAATGCAAAGATCTGCCCAACCTGAAGGCAGGGGAAGGAGACATGAAAGATCAGGCTTCACATCCCTGGTGATCTGCGGTCACCAAGCTGCTCTCAACTTTTAGGTGGAAGCAACACCCCCTATTAGAAATGCTCTTGTTCATCCCTTTGATTCATCCCATGGGATTGATCTTGGACTAAACCAGCAAGGGCTTCTAAATCATCCTGGCTGTAACCCAAGGTGTTGATTTTACACTAGAAAATCCTTGGTGGCAGAGACGCCACCACTCCGACAGGATATTTATCTTCTGACACACATGAAAACTGTGCAGGGTCATTCAGCTGTCTTCTTTCTTCAGCTCGACACAACAGCAGCTTTCACTGCTGAATTCACTTGCTAAAGGCGCTTCACGACGCATTCCCCGAACTTTTGGAGGGCGTTCAATGAAAGCGTTCATCCCCCTTCGCAGTCAGCGGCAGACAGTTCTCACGGGTTAACTCTGAAACAAACCCTTTATCTTTTATTATTGGCTGGCACTGTAACAAAAGCAGTTGTCGTCACTCGTGTCGTTCTCTGCCTCAGACCAGGCGGGAAAGCACCGTTAAAAAATCAAAACATCAGTAAAAGGAACTTAAGTCTGTCTGCATTCCCTAAAACTAGGTTGGTGGGGTTTTTTTGCACCTAACTAGAACGAAGCTTGAAAAATGTCAACGTCCTTGCTTTTACCATGGTTGGGATGCTGTGGGGGGGTCAGTCCCTGCGGGGGACGCTGCCCCCCCAGCGCCGGGCCGGGGAAGGGAGACAGGGCGAGCACAAGGCCAGGATTGAGATTAGGAGAGTTTAATACACCCACATACAAGAGAAAATCGGAACAGCAGCAGCAACGACAACAGTGAGCAAAGCAAGGTACGAAACAAGCAGTACCAAGCGCGAGGACAAGGTGGAGCAGACGGATCTGGGCACTGAGACCGTGACGTCGGCGTGGCGTGGAATAGCCTGGCTGCCTCCCTCACCCACTGCTGGAAATGAGCCCTGTCCTGGCTGAACCAGGACAGATGCCCCTAGAGCACAGTCTCTTGAGAAGAACTGATGCTAAATCTTACCAAGCAGAAGCTGACACTTGATTGAGGTTACTCACAAGAAATGTTTTGAGCAAATGCTACGTAGAGGCAGCTGCCCACTGGCTGCCGAGTTGTGTCAGGTAGGGACTGCGGGCTCCGGCTGCATCGTGCTCTTTAAAAAGACCTGAGAAATGGGTTTGCACTCTTATTCATGAGAGTTTACAAAAATCTACTGTGCAGTCTTTTGTGTTGTCTTCTCTTTGTCTTCTCAACAGGAGGAGGAACTTCTTGACTGTGAGGGTGACAGAGCACTGGAATGGGCTCCCCAGGGAGGTTGTGGTGTCTCCTTCTCTGGAGGCTTTCAAGACCCATCTGGATGCATTACTGTGTGACCTGCCCTAGATTCTGTGGTCCTGCTTGGCAGGGTGGTTGGACTTGATGATCTCTAGAGGTCCCTTCCAACCCCTAACATTCTATGATTCTTAAACTGGGACATGTTGCACTAAACAGTCCCATGTAGTCCCACCTTTCCCGTGTTGACATCTGTCCTGAGATCTGGTTGGTATCAGTTAAAGCATGATCTTGTAGAAGATTGTTTCAGAAGGAAAAAATGAATTGATATCTTGCTCTGCATCTTCATCTCCTCACTCCAAGTAATTATTTTCTGACTAAAATAATAGAATCATAAAATCGTTTTGGTTGGAAGAGACCTTTAAGATCATCAAGTGAAATCATTAACACAGCACTGCCAAGACCACCACTAAACAATGTCCCTCAACACCACATCTCCATGGCTTTTAAAGCCCTCCAGGGACGGGGACACCACCACTGCCCTGGGCAGCCTGGGCCACTGCTTAAAAACTGGCTCACTGAAAAAGTTTTTCCCTAATGTCCAACCTAAACTTTCCTTGGTGCAACTTGAGACTGTTTCCTCTTGTCCTGTCACCTGTTCCTTGGGAGAACAGCCCAACCCCCACCTGGCTCCAACCTCCTTTCAGGGAGTTGTCAAGAGCAAGGTCTCCCCGGAGCCTCCTTTTCTCCAGGCTCAACAACACCAGGTCCCTCAGCCACTCCGCACAAGACGGGCCCTTCCCTGGACACGCTCCAGCCCCTCAATGTCCTTCTTGGAGTGAGGGGTCCAAAACTGAACCCAGGCTTTGAGGTGCGGCCTCCCAAGTGCCAAGTCCAAGGGGACAATCCCTGCCCTAGTCCTGCTGGCCACACTAGCGCTGACACAAGAGATTTCATTCTAGTACTTAAAAAAATGCATTTCCACCCTAGTAAGTAAGTAACATGCTGAGTTTCAAATCACCAGCAAAACCACCTCCCAGGGTGCTCTGAGATGCCATGGGGATTATCTGGTGTTGGAAATGCCCAGCAATGCCAGAATGCTGAGATCATCCAGTGACTAGCCTGTCTATCAGCTTGCCGGGGAGAAAATGCAAGTATTTTAAGCAGGTGGTAAGATAGGAGATCTCTTCAAATGGGGAGAGCAACTGCAAGTAGCACCTGAGGCCAACAGAGCTACTAGATGCCTCTGTGCAAGAGCCAGTGTGAGAGTGTTGAGTCAGGGCTGGGCCAGCCACTAGACAAATGACAGATGCTCTCTATTAACCCCTCTCCTTTCCCCAAGGGGAAGAGAAAGGGAATAAGGGAGAGAGACTGATGGGTTCAAAAAGAAAACGAAAACTACTTTAAGGAAAATAATACCAATAAAATGAAGTGTATGCAAATACATACAAGACCAATATCGAAGCCAACTTTCTGCACCCCAACGTGGGGCACAAGATTGAGCAGTGACCTTGGTCTGCACAGGAGCAAGTACAAGCAAGAGCCTTTCTGCTCCCCCCAACCCTTGAAGTGACTCTAAACATGGAGTGTTGTCACTGCTGGAAGCAGAGACTGGCCGCAAAGATCTGCCATCAACTTCAGAAAGTGCCGTTCCTGTGGAGAGACCGAGCTGGAAAATAAAACCACTAAGCAGAATTATTCTGTTCTAGCTTGAAACAGAACGAGAGGCAAGCGTGTGGAGTAAGAGAGCTTTATATTCATTTTGTGTTGCAAACAGCGGCACTGAAATACAATTCTTCTTTTCCATCAGATTAATGGGTATTACTTGGAGGATAAACCATGGCATTTCTTTTCATATGTGACACCCACCACAACAGACGGCAGAAAGTAAGTTCAGAAAAGGTGTATTTAGCTCTCCAGAAATTCAGTCCTGACCCTGTT
Source organism: Eurystomus gularis (assembly GCA_013400335.1). Classification (NCBI taxonomy): domain Eukaryota; kingdom Metazoa; phylum Chordata; class Aves; order Coraciiformes; family Coraciidae; genus Eurystomus; species Eurystomus gularis. The sequence goes on from VZZY01018307.1 coordinate 144,621, forward strand.
ACAAATATAACCGGTAAGCCAAGGCTAGGTGTCCTGACTTATCTCCTGCACATTTTGCTTAGCTTTAAGAATATTGGGGAGCTGGAGAGTGATAATCACTCATGTTGGCATTAATTACCCTTAGGTCTGGCCTTCAAAGCAGCTTAGAAAAAGCAGCTCTTCGGAAGAGAGAGCAGATCTGCTCTGCCGGCGCTGCAAAAGACTCGTCTGCTGTGCTGAGGCTACGGAAGCATCGAAATCATTCGCAATTGTTCATCTTTGAGAGGGTGAAAATATCAGAGCTACAGTTTTAAAGCTCTGTCACTCCTAACACAGACCTTATTCTGGTAAATAAACTCCTGAAAGGGGTTTGTAGTAATTTTTTTTTTCTCGCAGACATCCGGTTATATACGAAGAGCTGCTATACATACGAAAATGGGAGGGATGCAGAAAGCAAATTAATGGATCTTTTTCCTTCTGAGTAGAAGGCTGAAGTACAACAAGCGTGAAGAGTTTAGTCTTTTCCTCTAGTGATGAAAAGATAATAACGATGTTAATGGATGAAGTGGGCTGCTGACATCACAAGGACAAGACTCTCGATTTCCCTGCGGGGAATGCACATGTGGTGTGTGAAACAATTGCAGAAGGCTGTGGTTGCACACCGTATTTTGGTCCAGGCTCTGTTGGTGTTCAACACGCTGCTCAGGTGCTCTGGAATATTATTTTCCCTTGCTTCTGTCAATCCCCATCTTTCCCTGACAGCAGTTCATTATCAGCCTCTGCCCTCCTACCACCTCTCATTTTGCAGTTGTTGGGGAGATTGTACAATTTTTACACAAATTAAATCGTTACTGTCATGGTGAGAGGGAGGGAGAGAAGTTAGCAGGTATCTAAACCCCTTCACCTATTTCATATGCAATTAGCTCAAGATGATTCATCTTGGAAAGTACAGTTGTTCCCAAAGAGCTACAAATGCTCAACAGCAGCAACTACTTAGGAAACATCACAGAATGGTTTGGGTTGGAAGGGACCTCAAAGATCATCTAGTTCCAACCCCCCTGCCATGGGCAGGGACACCTCCCACTAGACCAGGTTGCTCAAAGCCCCATCCAACCTGCCCTTGAACACTTCCAGGGATGAAGCCTTCACACCTTCCCTAAACTTCAAGCAGGCAGAGTTTTGGTCACTCATCTCCAGCCAGAGGACTCACACTGCCCAGCAGTGCTGCTCTTGTGCCAGCTGACAGAAGAAACCTACCCCTGCCACCACCATTTGAGTATGCCATTGGATTTGTTCTTGCTGTATCAGTTTCTATTCCTTCATATTTGCAAATCAGATTATACCTGCAGCCCTCAAGGAAAGCTTCTGTGCCTTCCAACTCACCTCCCTTTCCCAACATTATTATATGGGTTATTAAAGATAGTCCCTCACTCCCCTGCACCCTGCGTGTTTTGCTTCTATGATCCTGCATTCGCAATACAGCCGAAATTTAATTGCCCGTGGCTTGCAATGTGATTATTACCTCTTCCAAACAGTTTACCATGAAGAGATTTCTCTCTGGCATTTTTTTTTTCCCCATTCTCTGGGAGATTTCATGGGAAATGAACCCTCACCCTGCAGCTTCCACACGGACAACCCCAGAGTGGGTGCACCAAGCCCGGTTTCTGCTTCTACATCTCAGACAACACCACAAATGCATCACTGCAGCACCGAAATACAGTAAAACAAAGCCCATCACCTCATATAGGATGCCAATACCGGGCCTACCGAATAAAAGGTGTTTGCATCTGCCTCTCAAAAGAGACCCTTAAACACTGATCAGTATTTTGAGAACACTTTGAAGCAGCGACAAGTCGCATCTGCACGCGTGATCAGTGTTGTCTTGTTCCTCCAAATTGGGCATTTATAACATCTTCCAACCCAATCAAAGCCAGGCGCTCTGTCTCTAATGGATGTTCTACTGCACTTGACAGCAAATTGTCATAATAATATCTTTTTCACAAAGACACTGACAATACTATTTCCAAAGCATGGACCCTGTTTCGCAACGTTCGCTGCTGTTTTAGCGCTGCTTTCCCACCTCTCTCCCATTAACTGTCACCATTAAATGAGCACATTAAAACGATTACCATAGTCTGCCGTCTTCAGAATTACACGGATGCCAAACAAAAAGAAGCTGTCAGTGTTTTTAAGGTCATCTGAATCATAAGCATTTTGCATTCTCCCAGGCAAGTTCTTTCAGCGCCCACCAAACCAAAGGGACCTGAGAGCTGGGTCCCTAATATTGACTAAAACTGTAAACTTTTACTCCCCAACGCAGATGTTGATTGAATCTAAATGATTCACAAAGTAAATATTAAAATACCTAAATATCTTCTCTGTTGTCGTTACTGTTAATTACTACAAGAGTCAGAAGAATTTTTGCACGATAGCAAATGGATAACATAGAATTAAAAAAACATTGAAATCCTGCTTTACACATTCAAATCACAGAATCGCTCTGGTTGGAAGAGACCAACCACTAACCCAGCACTGCCAGGTCACCACTAAACCATGTCCCTCAGCACCACATCTCCAGGGCTTTGAAACCTCTCCAGGGATGGGCACTCCACCACTGCCCTGGGCAGCCTGGGCCACTACTTAACAGCCTGTTCACTGAAGAATTTTTTTCTACTATCCAACATAAACCTCCACTGGCACAACTTGAGACTGTTTCCTCTTGTCATATCACTGCTCCTTAGGAGAAGAAACTGATACCCACATTGCTTCAACCTTTCAGGGAGTTGTCGAGAGCAATAAGATCTTCCAAGCCTCCTATTCTCCAGGCTCGACACACCCAGGTCCCTCAGCCGCCCCTCACAAGGCTTGTGCTCTAGACTCTTCCCCATCTTCGTTGCCCTTCTCTGGACATGCTCCAGGCCCTTAATGTCCTTCTTGGAGTGAGGTGCCCAAAAGTGAGGAGCGCATTCTGTTCTGCTAGTTCAGCCATCACACAGGACAACACTGACCTTAGCAACATCCCCTCACAAGTCTTCTTTCAGACACTCCTGCCACAGGTTCCTGTGGGCCCAGCTCCTCCACTGCCCACTGTGGTGCCAGCATCGCCTGCTGGACACAACAGACAGAGATGGCTCCTCAGTGGCCCTTCACATGGAAGGACACCAGGAGAGCTCAGCAAAATGCAACCAGCCCCAACAGAAGCCACACACAACAGGAAACTCTTCTAATTCATCAGCTCCTGGTTAATATAATCCTGGCCTCACCCCAACCATGACCACCTGGGTGAGGGCAGAGCCACAGACACAGGTGGGCCAGGTTCTGCCTCTGGAACATGAAGCCAACAGAAACAACAAAACATTCTGCTAGGTTGTGACTCATCCACAGGTCAACTCCAACTTGGGCCCCACAACTCAGGCCCCAGCACTTCACATTCCTATGGAGTGAGTTGGCAGGGGTGACCCCATGTTTGGCAGCATCACTAATTGCCCAACACAGCAAAAAGCATCAGCACTGGCTTCAGGAGCAATCTTGAGCTCCTCACTCTGAATTGAGGCATCTGAGATGATTTATTGAGGGACAGGCCCAAACAAAAGCAGTTCTGATCTCTTCCAGGTATGGACTTAGATACCTCCTCCACGGAGAAATAAGCTAGAAAAAAGGCACCAGAGTCCAGAAGAGTCCTGGAAATCTTGATCAGTCATGTTTACACTAACATTACAAGAGTGGCCTCATGTAAATTCATCTCAGAGTGCTTGATAGAGGCATTTGAGGCCTTTTTACAGACAAGTAGTGTTGGTTTAAACCCCAGGTAACACCAGCAAATCCTGTAAGACATCCAGGACATCCTAACCAGCCTAATTCAGTGCTTCTAACCCAACAAATCAATGGGCAAAAAACCCTTCCTCCTCACTTCCAACCTGCCCAGCTCCAGGGCAACACTGAATAATTACTACTCACTAGGAGACACAAGAGGAACACTGACTTCGAGATTTGCCCGAGGCAAAGACACCATGTCAGCAAATCCCTTCCTATTTTAAGCAAAGTCATTCTCTCGGCAGCGTGCTCATTTGCTGGTTGCAGTGGAAAGGCACACGCGTTATCGATTTGGGGGTGTAATTCAGGCCATTTATCTTCTGCAAAGCTCTGAAGGCTAACAGATGGTGGCTCATCTTCATTCCATATTTCTAATGGCTTTTATTTGCACCCTTGGGAATGCTGCTGCTGTTGCTCTTTGTCTTCCCGTAGAAGAGCCTTGCTATCTCTGAATACCTTTTATAGATGTTACAGGGACTTTTGGCTGAGTTGGGTTTGGATCTACTGGAAACATGTAACACTACATGTTTTAGGAGGCTCAGCTTATCAAATACCTTTAAAATGCCTCTAAAGCCATAACTTTCTCCAGGATAAGCCTCAGTCCTCTTATTGAATTAAAAGAAAAGAGAAGAATGATTCAATCTTTGAGTTTACAATGTTCTTGATTTTCTGCTCCCCTCAGTAAACCCCATATATCTCAGGAGTCCAAAATCTGCTATGGACAGTGAGCCTCTGCAGCATGCTTGTTTTGGGTTTTTTTCACTGAAAATAAACCACAGCTGAAAATGAATTAAATGTTGAGGGTATTCAAGTGGCTTAGATCATATTGGAGAACTAATCAAATAAGCTTGACAGATTTGAAATACGGTTTGAAAATTCAATTGCTTAAGAAAACTTAATCTCGGGAATATTACAGCCAGGCAAGCAATATAATGGGTAACAAAAAACCCGAAAAGAAATAAAAAAACCACCATGCTGGAAAGACAATTTCAATTATTCAATATAGATCTATTCAGTTGCTGTCAAACAATCTTTGCTCATTGCTTGCTCTGCATTTGCTTGAAGGACATCCCGCCTAGGGGCTGCAGCCCTAAAAGCAGCTCCCAGATTCTCCATTAGAAGACATCTCTGTTAGGACCACATGCAACCCTATGCCCAGGCTCATGCAAAAGTCCCTGCCGGGAGCAGGGTCCCCAACCCACATAACCTTCAAACTGGAGCATCTCAGGTCTGGATGAGCATCAGCACAAGCACAGATCCAGCCACATGGACATACCACGATCCGCGACATACTCCATCCACACACAAAGTGCTTTGGAGAAGGGTGGAAACCTTCTGACCAGCACTAAGCAGCAAGACCGACCAGCCACACGTCAGATGATGCATGTGGCTGCTCTCATGCCACAGGAGAAACTCTCAGGAAATTTTGCAGTGGTTCCAACACGTATTGGATCTGTCTCCACTCAAAGCCTGGCAGATGTTTAACTTTGCTGTAGCCATTTTGCTTTTCCATCACTTTTTCTGCTGCAGCATGAAAGTTTCGCTAACTTCTAGAGAAGTTTTAAATTAATTGCTAGTCATAGAATCACAGAATGGTTTGCGTTGGGAGGAACCCTTAAAGATCATCTAGCCCAACACCTTGCACTGAGCAGGGACATCTGCCACTAGAGCAGGTTGCTCATAGCCCTGTCCAACCTCACCTGGAATGGTTCCAGGGATGGGGCATCAACCACCTCTCTGGGCAACCTGGGCCAGGCTCCCACCACCCTCAGTGTAAAAAATTTCTTCCTTCTATCTAGTCTAAATCTCCCTCTTTTAGTTTAAAACCATCACCTCTTGTCCTGTCACAACAGGTCCTACTAAAAAATCTGTCCCCATCTTTCTGACAGGTCCCTTTAAGTACTGAAAGGCCAAAAGAAGGTCTCCCTGGAGCCTTCTCCTCTCCAGGCTGAACAAGCCCAACTCTCTCAGCCTTTGTAATCAACATATTAGAGAAGATCAGCACATCACATCAGTGCCTCTGAATCCCAAAATGGAATCTCTGAAGACACACTGCTACATCAGTCCTTCTGAGCCGACGGGACCGAGACCATCAGTACTCAAGGATTGTGTGCCCATGGTTGAACCTCTAAACCTTTTCCATCAGTCCTGTTTCAAAAGTGTCATAAAGACAATATTGAAACATTGAGCGGTTGGGAACTTTTAGTGGCTACTCCCTGAGCCAACACAGTTGGTATTTAGATAGAGAAAGAATACATTGAGAAAGCGGGACACAATTTCAGGACTCCTGTTGCAGAGATGAAGCAAGCAGAATGGAAACCTGACCCTGAAATTAGCCCACAGGTATGTCAGAGAAGGAGAAAGGACAGGGGAGGTGGATCTAAAAGGAATGAAGTTGCCATATTAATTTTTGGTGCTCAATCTTTGCCCTGAGCCCTGTAACCCAGGATGTGCCTTGCTGCCACTTTTTGCCCTGGCTACGAGCAGAGCCTATCCTCATGAAACAGCAAATTTGGTGCCTTACCAAGAATTATTTTTAAAATGTAATTTATGCCAGTCATCTTTTTTTTTCTTCTCCATAGAAAGAAGGTCATCACGATAAGATCATGGCGGGCTGACAAAGGCAAATGCGGTTATTTACCGTACATTGATCTATTCAAGGCCACAGAGCATCTTGATGAAAAATGCAATTACATATGTTTAGAAGGAAACACTTCAGATTAAAATCTGACTCATTGACAGGTATCCACATGTAGCTAAAAGAAATGAGCGACGGGTGCTGAAAGCACTTCCCATAAATCCATTTCTAGCTCACTGCCATTCCTATTTTATTGATGATCACTTCTCAAGTTTGCAGATGAGGTAATTTATGGCTCTTAGGTGGTTAACATCTAATAAAATGCTCTCTAATAGTCCAAGTATCCAATAACTCATTTTTTGGGACAGGCATGCAGATGGCAGCTGCAGCAGAGGGGTGAGTACGCAAGCACTGACTTAAAACAAGGTAGCCAGGTCCTCCCTGGAACCCTCCAAAGAAGCTACATTAACATTCTTGGAATAATGTATTAGTCAGATGTGGATTCAGAGTAATTGCTGCCTACATGGGAGAAAGAGCAGATTGGTGAAGATCATCTCAGAGGTGAAGAAAGGCAAGGTCCAGTGGAATTAGAAATCCAATAAGCTGAGGTTTTTATCTCATTCTACAGCTTCTAGGATTAAAGCAAGTATTAGACCAGCATTGTCCGGGACAAAGCCATCTCCATTTGGGAGCCTATAAGACAAGGTTGGATACTTTCTTATACAATATCCACAATATCCAAGATATTTTCTTCCTTTCTTTAATAAAAATTCAGTGGACTATGTCTATGGATGTTGTAATGGATTTTAGTGGCTTAGGGAGACTGTCACTTTTCAGTTGTCCCTTAGACACCCAGCACCTCATGAAGGCAGCGGGAACAGTTTGCTTATGTAGGGTCAAAATTTATTGAAACATCAGTTTAACCCGTCAGATTAAAACGCAGATGAACAAAAACTCACAGAAGATACAGATTCGAAGGGACCTCTGGAGACCACCTAGTCTAACCCCCCTGCCAGAGCAGGGCCACCTAGAGCAGGTTGCACAGAATGGTGTCCAGGCAGGTTTTGAATCTCTCCAGAGATGGAGACTCCACAACCTCTGTGGACAGCCTGTTCCAGTACTCTGGCACGCTCAGAGTAAATAAGTTCCTCATGTTTAGATGGAACTTCCTGTGTTCCAAGTTTGTGCCTGTGACCACTTGTCCTGTCACTGGGCACTGCTGAAGAGTTTGGCTCCACCCTCCTGACAACCATCCTTTAAGTATTTATAAGCATTGATAAGACCCCCCCTCAATCTTCTCTTGGCTAAAAAGCCCCAAGTGCCTCAGCCTTTCTTCTCCCAGATTTCTGGTGCTATCTGGAAGGGTAAATCCAATATCCTAGACTTGTAAATCCAGGTCATGGATTGCAACCTGGGTTTCCTCCAACAGAGGATCCAGGAGCTGCTGAGCATCAACCTTCCCTACCACTGCAGTGGAGTAAAGGTCAAGTTGGACAGGACATCTACTCCTTTCAGACTTCTCTATGTTCGTTTGATTAGCTCAGCCTCAGCTCCTGTTTTGAAGGAGGGTTTGGACCACATGACCCTTCAAACACGAACTACTCTCATGCTCTAAAAGAAAATGCTGATTTCTTCTCTATTAACCTGCTCTAGATTAGGTCTTACGCTACATTTTGTTGTTTCGAACATCACGCCAAATTGATTTTTTTAAATACCACCTTTTATCTTTCCACTCTAGCACATATTCCAATTTGCTTTGAGAGTTGGCGTCAAAGTTTTGCGTGTCTGGCAGTTTGGAATTTCTTGTTAAAACCAGTATCTTATTGATCCGTGGTGTGCCCTGGCCAGCTGCTCCTCTGTAGCCTCCTTGACAGCAGCTTAACAGAATACCAATCCACCGCAGGTCAGCCGTGATGTTCTAAATTATTAAAAAGTTGAGGATTTTTACTCTCCCCCTAAAGACGCTCTTGCCTAAGCCTGATTTGTCTTAATTTATAGTTCAATTTAACAGCGTAACTCCTGCGAGCGCGTTCTTTGAGATCGTTTCCATCGCCTGTCAAGTCCTTTCTATTTTTCCTACACTTTAAAATACGTATTTCTAATTGCACCATGAACTGCTGGGGCACACGGCGAGTTTGTCTCCATTGAGCTGTAGAAACTCTTTACATCCTCTTCCAGAAATAATTATGCTGCCTTATTGGTGTCTATATAAAGTTTAAATTAGTCTGCCTAATATGCGTTACCTGATATTTTTTAAAGTCACAAGTAAAACTCTGGGAACTGAGCAGTGTATAAGTCACTCTGGTGATTTATGTCCTCCTGAGTTTTGGGTAATCTGCGAGCTGCATTTATTGGCAAGTCATTTGTGTGATATTTCCAGAGATGGTATATAATTGAATTTAAAATGCATTCCTGATACTCATAAAAGCAATAAAAAAAATTCACCTTCTGCCTGCTCATTAAAAATTCATCCCAGGCAAGTCGAGGACAAATGCATAAAATTACCGTTATGATGTGCAAATGTGCTAGCTAAAGGAAAATGAGGCTGATCTCTGACTGGACATAAAAACATTTAACAGATCTGTGCTCAAATGGCAGTATTTATTGAACTTCTAAAGTTGAATAAGAAAAAAACGCTCCCATTATTAACTTGACTAAGTCCATTTCAGCTTGCTTAAAAAA
>VZZY01018307.1:153821-165586 GCA_013400335.1 Eurystomus gularis
CCCAGCCCTCATCTATTGCTCCACATTCATTAGATCCCCTCTCAGGCTTCTCTTCTCCAGACTCAAAAGCCCCAGGGCTCTCAACCTTTCCTCACAAGGCAGGTGTGCCAGCCCCCTCATCATCCTCATAGCCCTACCCTGGACTCTCTCCAGCAGCTCTCTGTCCCTCTTGAACTGGGGAGCCCAGAACTGAAGGCAGGACTCCAGGTGAGGTCTCACTAGGGCAGAGTAGAGGGGGAGGAGGACCTCCCTCCATCTGCTGGACACACGCTTCTTAATGCACCCCAGGATACCACTGGCTTTCTTGGCCACAAGGACCCATTGCTGTCCCATGGAGAACTTGTTGTCCACCAGGACTCCAAGGTCCTTCTCCACAGAGCTGCTCTCTAGCAGATCACCTCCTAACCTCTACTGGTGCATTTTGTTCCTCCTTCCTAGATGCAGGACTCTGCACTTATTCTTGTTGAACCTCATGAGGTTCCTCTTTGCCCAGCTCTCCAGTCTGTCCAAATCCTGCTGAATGGCCGCACAGCCTTCAGGTGTATCAGCCAAACCTCCCAGTTTCGTATCATCAGCAAACTTGCTGAGAAGACACCCTGTCCCTTCATCGAGGTCATTGATGAAGATGCTGAACAGGATATGTGCCATTACTAACAAGAATATGGGTCCTAAATGAAATCAGAACTAGTTCCTGGACATAAAACCCCCAAAATACACCGTTTCATGTTCGGTGATTCTACCCAGACAGTCAAGTCATCCCTGTGACTACTTTTCTGATGAACATAAAATGCGAATAATCTCTCCTTCGGCAGTTAACTCTAGTTCCACTCAGAACAGAACCGCAACACTTATTTAAGGCTCTGAAACTCATCCCTGAGTTTGCTGTCTCCACGAAACTGTCAAGAAGGATGCAAGCTAGAGCACAGGAAGTTCCACCTCAACATGAGGAGGAACTTCTTGACTGTTTTATCTGTCTCCATGAAACGGGGCCAACTGAACTGCTGTCATTTGTCTTTTCCCTTCTAAAATGTTGTCCATAGGCACCTCCTAGGTTCCTACAACTATATTTTTTTTTCCATCTGAATTTGTATTAAAAAGGTTCAAGCCACCCCACCCCCTTGGACAGGACATGGGAAGAACATTCAGCCAATCCAACTATTTTTCTTGACTTGAGCCCTCTTCTCATGCCGCTGGCTGTTGTATCGCAATGCTCATTTTTATTCCACCTTGAATTTTCACTTTAGCTAAAGAAGCAATAAGCCTTTCAGGGCAGTCTGTTCAACTCCCACTTTTTGTCTGCTCAGCACAAAGTACCGTTAGCAGGTAATTAAGCACATTGCCAGTCATTAATTCAAGATTCCCAGAGAAGCTGTAAAATTGGGTCTGGAAGTAGAAACTAAAATCCACCTTTTGCTCACATGGATAATTTTTCGTAAGCATGAAATATGACATACGGCCTCCTCTTTCCACATCAGTCAAGGTCAGGCTTGATGGGGGTCTGAGCAACCTGACCTAGGTAGAGGTCCCTACTCGTGTAGGGAGGGTTGGACCAGATGACCTCTAGAGGTCCCTTCCAGCCTAAAACATTCTATGATTCTACAATCATGAGGAAAAACTTCTTTACTGTGAGAGCTGTGAGTAACTTCTTTACTGACAGAGCACTGAAAAGGCTGCCCAGAGAGGTTGTGGAGTCTCCTTCTCTGGACAGATTCCAAACCTTCCTGGACATGATCCTGGGCAACCTGCTCTGGGTGACCCTGCTGGAGCAGAGGGGTTGGATGAGATGATCTCCAGAGGTCCCTTTGAACCTCCACCATTCTGTGAGTGGTCTGATTTTGGTTATCGCAGCCCTGGAAGTCAAGCCCCAGTCCCTCCACCCCATCGTGTTGTTGGCAGCTTTGCTGAGAACCTGGCATCAGCGGCACCACAAAGTGCGCACAGGCTGATGAGTTCTCCCCCCTTTCTCTGCCCTAACTCAAATGCTGACACCTCCAGGAATTCAGTATTGAGGATTTTCTATGCTCCATGTTGTCGTGCTGACAGCTTGTTACTCCTGAGACACTTTGTAGAGTTATTTAAATAAAGTGGTTCGAAATTATTTAACCCAGCAGAGTGTCTCCATTCACACTCTAGCAGCAGGCAGGTTTGCATCCCTGGCCTGACACTGCTCCGCACCCTCATCTTCTCACACTCAGTAACTATTTTCTGACCAAAAATCACAGAATTGTTTTGGTTGGAAAAGACCTTTAAGATAATTGAGTCCAACTGTTAACCCACCACTGCCAGGTCACCACTAAACCATGTCCCTCAGCACCACATCTCCATGGCTTTGAAACCCCTCCAGGATGGGAACTCCACCACTGCCCAGGGCAGCCTGTTACACTGCTTAAAATCCTTTCAATGAAGAAAGTTTTCCTAATATCCAACATAAACATCCCCTGGCACAACTTGAGGGAGACCAACCTCACCTGGCTCCAACCTCCTTTCAGGGAATTGTTGAGAGCAAGTGGGGCTCCCCTGAGCCTCCTTTTCTCCAGGCTCATCAACCCCAGTCTACACTAATAGTGAATTTATCTTTTAAGTATCAGCATCACCTACTGAAGAGGTGGAAAAACCCTCAGAGCAGAAACCTTCTCTCCAGCTCCTCGAAGTACAGACAAATTTGAAAATGTCATAATTTCAAAACCAAACCCAAACCATCCTTTTAATTAAAACTCATCAACGATTGCTCAGGAAAGCCATGAATACTTGCTCCTCCAAAGACAATATATCTTAAAACCGAATCACACAGTTTTGACCATTAAAAAACTATTATGTGCTACCACCGTTTGCTGGATGGTTTTGCTCAGAAGATCTCGAGAAAATACTTGCACAAAGGAAACCCCAAGCGTGCTGAGCAGGCTGTCCTCAGCCTTTCCTGGGGAAACTGCTCTGCTTGGCAAGGAAAAATGTCTCACTTGGCCAGCCAAACAGACATTTCATGGAAGCAAGAGTGTCCTGAGATCAAGGTCAAGCATTGGTGAACAGCTACACTTCTTTTGGAGAGTCTCTTTGCCAGCAGAGGCTGAGAATAGGCCACCCCAAGTATTTGACAACACCATGGTTAGGACATCATCCTGAGGAGCAGGTTTAGGTCAGCCCACAAATGAGAAAATAACGTGATTTTGATCTGTCAGGTACAAATCAGCATGTTTTGGTTCAAAGAGCAGACCTCTGTTTCTCTCCAGTTTGGCGAAGGCTCTGCCTCTCACCAAATAAGAGCCAGATTCTTTGTTTTCTTCAACTCAACACAAATTTAACACTTAAAATTCAACAAAAGGGAAAGTGTAGCTCATTAAAAACCACTTTTCTTTTTTTTTCCTTACCAGCTCACGAACCAAAATCCCTCTACCCCAGGCAACCCCATCTATACATGTGTAAGTGATATGAGAAAAGCCATTAGAAAAATCAGCTCACATCACTCAGAGAATGTTTTCACACCTACTGTGACACAAAGAGAGACACCATGAACTAGGAGCAAGGACACCAAATAATCAATTTGCCCACCTGCTAATCTGTGGGAGTTTAGCGGCCAAATAAGTTAATTTTACATGGCGGGATTTCACGCTAAAACACAAAGCTTCTGAACATGATCTACTGCCGCAAATGCCAATGGCTACTTTCTGTAACAACTTATTTTCTGCTAATTATACATGTATCTTCAGTTCAATACTTTCTGTATCTTCATACTTCAGCTTGTTAAACCATTCCATAGGGAAACCGCTGTTTGTATGGATCAGGCAGATTGCCAAATCTCAGGATAGTTACAAATAAGAAAGGAGATACGCATCTGAACAGCTACTTCTAATCACATTAAAGGCTTTGTACTTAATCTTTCTTGTACTTTGCTAATAGGAAACACCACAATTAGCAGGTAAAAAAATATGTACTCAGAGAGATGAATGAAGGCGTGCTTCTAGAGCAGCATCTGCAGGAGCCTTTTCTAGCCTTCAAGCATTCTACAATAAACCCAAGAACTTACCCTGTTTCACGTGTTTTCCTGCTGGAAAAGCATCTCCACCTTTGAACGTGCAAATAACCTTCCTGGTCTCACGCTATCACAATACATTGTCTGTCAGTGGACCACAATGTTCAAACCAGCACGGTGATCCTCTTGCAACTCTGAATTCTTCTGGTGCTTCAGAGTCCACTGTGGTCTTATCTGCTTGACTTCTCTATGCTCCAACTAGTTTAGCGCATTGGCGGATATAGTCTACATATTGCAGACCTTGCACACCTGTATCATAGAATCACTGAGGTTGGAAAGGACCTCTAAGATCATCTAGTCCAACGATGACCCTACCAAGTCCGCTGCTAAACCGTGTCCCTCAGCACCACATCTCCACGGCTTTGAAACCCCTCCAGGGGTGGTGATTCAAACACTGCCCTGGGCAGCCTGGGTCAGGCCTTGACAACCCTTGGGGGGAAGAAATTTTTTCTAATGTCCAACCTAAACCTCCCCTAGAACAACTTGAGGCTGTTTCCTCTTGTCCTATCCCTTGTTCATAGGGAGAAGAGACCAGCACCCACTTCTCTACAATCTCTTTTAAGATAGTTGTGGAGACCAATAAGGTCTCCCCTCAAGCCTCCTTTTCTTCAGACTAAACACCCCCAGGTCCCTCAGCTGCTCCTCATAGGACTTGTTCTCCAGGCCCTTCCCCAGCTTTGCTGCCCTTCTCTGGACCTGCTCCAGCACCTCAATGTCCTTCTTGTATTGAGGTGCCCAAAACCGAACACAGTACTCGAGGTGTGGTCTCACAGGCACCAAGTACAAGGGGATGATCCCTTCCCTGCACTGTCCATCCAAACAAGCTGCATTCGATGACCACAAGCTAAAAGTACCTCAGATAGAACAGCGCAGACTTGGGCTGAACCAATAATAAAGGTATGAGTACCACCTTCAAAACATTCCCCTTGGAGTGAGTTTCTTCCTTGTAACAGCGACTGGTTCGAGCCACAAGACATTGCAAACATTTTCTTCTTGCCTTTGAGGATCAGTGTCTGATTTCAAACCACGAGTTATTTAAAGAGAAGAATAAAACCATCACCTTCATTATGTCTCTCACCTTGTTCCAAGATAGAGGACAGAGAGAGAGAAGCATGCAGTGGAGAGGGTGCAATGTTTGGAACCATGTAAATCACAAAGAGATACAGCAGATAACTCAGACATCCACAGCTGTCACAGCACAGCGATAACAAATTAAGAGGGACTAGATAACTAAAAGCAGTGAAAATTAAACTCAATGATAGAAAAAAAAAACTCAGGGAGTATCTGACATACACCCTTTGCTCCTAGGTCTATCAGTAGTCATGGGTGGTTGTAGGGGTTCTGTCTGGGTATGAAGAGGAGGAACAGAACCTGTCACTCTAAGCAAAGAAAGCATAACAGATCCCTAAGGTACCTTCTTAATGTTTGCTTCAAATATTTGTTAAAGCCCATTTTCTTCTTTTACCTGCCAAATTAGCTGTTGGCGAGCTTGTGTTCTGCTGGTTCAGCCATCATAATTCTATACTGCCATCAGTTGCCTGATCGCACAGGTCAACAATGAACTCACCAGCAGCCCCTCACAAGGCTTCTTTCAGACACTCCTGCCACAGGTTCCTGTGGGCCCAGCTCCTCCGCTGCCCACTGTGGTGCCAGCATCGCCTGCTGGACACAACAGACAGAGATGGCTCCTCAGGGGCCCTTCACATGAAAGGACACCACCAAGAGAGCTCAGCAAGATGCAACCAGCCCCAACAGAAGCCACACCCAACAGGAAGCTCCTCCACCTGATCGGCTCCTGGTTAATATAATCCTGGCCTCACCCAAGACCCCAACCATGACCACCTGGGTGAGGGCAGAGCCACAGAGACACAGGTGGGCCAGGTTCTGCCTCTGGAACATGAAGCCAACAGAAACAACAAAATATTCTGCTAGGCTGTGACTCCTCCACAGGTCACCTCCAACTTGGGGCCCACAACTCAAGCCCCAGCACTTCAGCTTGCCAAGCCATAGGCATGCAAGACAAGTATAGTATTGTAATATATAGGATATAAATTGGATAAACAAAATTACATTACTATAACACATTTAAGCATCCTTCATCCCAAACATCTTCCAGAGATACAATCTAAATAAAGAACTTCTTTTCCTTATGAATCATCATTAGTATCCCATGGATATAGTCTGATATTACCACAATATTTCACTCACACCTCTAATTGCACCCAAGTAGCAAACCAGCAGTTTTTTCTACTTCTTCTGCAATGCAGCATGCTTTCACATCTCCAGCAGAAGCTCCAGCATCTTTTTGTAATGTAAAAGTCAAGTCACTGCAAGAGGGTCCACCTTTTACACAGTCGAATAAACAACCTTAGTTGAATACATGCCCTTCAGAACTTCAAATGTGGAACATTTGGTGTTACCCTCCCTGTTGGATTCCACCCAAAGCCTGTCCAGGGCCTGGGGAGGGACCCAAAGGAGTATCTCTATTTTGGTCTTGGCCACATATGCATCAGGTCCCACGACTCTGTAGCACACCTCCAGACAGGGGAAAAAAAAAGTCTTCCGCTGGTTACTGCTACAAAATATATTGTTTGGTTGTGGGGCTCATCCATAGGTCAACTTTGGTTCAGGGCCTATGGCTCAGGCCCCAGCACTTCAGTATCAAAGGGTGCCCTCACCGCACGCTTCCCAGAAGACCACCCAACAGAGGGCTGGAGTTTAATCAGCTCTTCGTTTGGAAGCACACCAGGTTCTTTACTTAATTTGGCCTTTAAACTCTTAAAGCGGTTCAGAGCACGAGACGCGCTCCCAAGTTAGGCGTTGCAACCAGATGAATTCAAAGAGCCTTGTCCCTATTCTTCATCTCAATATGGTTTTTGTTTTGTATTCAGCAACGTGGTTTATTTGCAGCCAGCGACTGTTTCATCCAGATTACTAAGGAATATTAAAATCTAGACCAAATCATGCATTTTATGCTCACGCATGCATGGTTCCAATTTGCAGAGGAAGTAATAATTCATTTTATTTCAAAGCTCCTAAGAGTCAGCACATGCTATTTCATTTTTTGCTTGAACAAACATAGACTTCAACACGTATTAATCCCTGAAGGATTTCCAATCAGCAGAACACGATTACATGATCTTCGCTCAAATGCGTACATCTAAAGGGGTTTGTGATTATTAAGAGTTAACTGAAGTGACAGCTAAACAGGCCCTCAAAGAAATCTCTGCTCTCGCTGAAATGCCGTTTTCACAAAGATTTACCAAGTGGCCCAGAAAATAAAAAAAAGAAAAAAGAAAAAGGGGAAGATTTCAGGGACACGTGGCACATCAGTTTCCATTTTTCCATCAGTCGGGGTCTCATCCAGCGCTGGGTGAGCTGGGCAATGTGATAATTGTCAGCCAGCCATAAGGAACAATGAAATGAAGTCTGAAGCCTTTGGTATGCAGGTTTGCTTACAAAACCATATGGGTGGGGTTTTTCTTCCATCATGGTTCTCTTCAAAAGGACCAACCAGCCTTTTCCAGCTGAGGGAAAAAACACTTCTTCATGATCTGGCTAAATGTAAGTAACAGTTGCCTCCACCTGTGAACCTGTACTGGATCCTTCCGATTTACAGACAATAAATGCCAATGAGATAATGTGAAACAGTAACACCATTCTTCAACTTTTTTTACTGACTCCATTAGAGGAAGGTTGTGGCTGGCAGACAAAAGTGTTGCTGATAGTCCTTCTATCCTCAACCATTTATTTCTTCAAAGAAGAACGGGCAACACCTAAGAACGATGGTACTCTACAGGGGGTAACTCCAGTTACCCCAAGTTTTGCTCTCTTCTCCAGCCACAACAATTTAACTTCAATGCTTTGATCCATAGAATCACAGACTGGTTTGGGTTGGAAGGAATCTTTAGAGCTCATCTAGTGCAACTCCCCTGCCAGTGAGCAAGGACATCGGCAACTACAGCAGGTTGCTCAGAGTCCCATCCAACCTCACCTAGAATGGTTCCAGGGATGGGGCAGTGACCACCTCTCTGGGCAGCCTGGGCCAGGGTCTCACCACCCTCAGTGTAAAAAATTTCTTCCTTCTATCTGGTCTAAATCTCCCTCTCTTAGTTTAAAACCATCCCCCCTTGTCCTGTCCCAACAGGCCCTGCTCAAAAGTCTGTCCCCATCTTTCTGACAAGCCCCTTGAAGTATTGAAAGGCCTCAAGAAGGTCTCCCTGGAGCCTTCTCCTCTCCAGGCTGAACAACCCCAGCTCTCTCAGCCTGGCCTCAGAGCAGAGGGGTTCCAGCCCTTGCATCATTGTTGTGGCCTCCTCTGCTCCCACAGGTTCATCACTCCTTAATCCTATTCCGTACACACTCACCACTTCTACATGTACCGGGGCTTGCCCCAACCCAGGTCCCTCTGGATGGCATTCTGATCCCAGGAATGCTGATCTTTCAGATGAGGCAATCTGGTTTAGATCTATGTTTCTAAAGCATCCTTTGTAACGGAGGCTGGAGCAAGTTTTTAGCCAACACCACATTGCTAAGCATTACTATAACCTGTGCCAGGAGAAACCAGCAAGGACAGGGGCTGTTTTCATCGAGTCTACAGCCTTGTGCGAAATGCTGCGTCCTCACACTGCAAAACCACTTAGTAAATACTGAGTAGCTTCACAGTAAATTTAAACTTCAATGAATCCTTCATCAAAAAGTGGACCCCAAGTTAATGCACTGCTAACTGCTGATATGGTAATTCCAGCCTGAATGTTTCAACCCAAATCTCAGTGTCATCAGAAGTCTTCTGTGATCTCCACTCAAACCCAAGGCATGCCTTCGAGGGTTTGGGAATGGTGTAAGCATGGGCATGAATTCAGGAACCAGCTAGAAGGGGCACAGTCAGCTGAGACACAGTCATCAAACATTAAATATTTACTATTTCATAGAAACATAGAATCGTTTGGGTCGGAAGGGCCTTCAAAGACCATCTAGTTCCAACCCCCCTGCCATGGTAGGGACACCTCCCACTAGACCAGGTTGCTCAAAGACCCATCCAACCTGGCCTTGAACACCTCCAGGGATGGAGCATCCACAACGTCCCTGGGCAACCTGTGCCAGTGTCTCAGCACCCTCACAGTGAAGAATTCCCTTCTAATTTCCAACCTAAATCTACCCTCTTCCAGTTTGAAGCAACTACCCCTTGTCCTATCACTGCAGGCCTTTGTGAAAAGTCCCTCCCCAGCCTTCTTGGACACCCCAAACTTATTTGCCCTCTAAGGTTTGAAATTTCACTCACTTTTCCATTTCCTTTCCAGGTCTCAACTTTCCTGACTGTGTCTTAATGGTTAGGCCTTGCTGCCATAGCAGTATCTATTAGTGGCAACTCGAATTTGTCAAAGTCATAGAACCATAGAATGTGAGGGGTTGGAAGGGACCTCTGGAGATCATCGGGTCCAACCCCCCTGCCAAGCAGGACCAGAGAATCTAGGGCAGGTCACACAGGAACGCATCCAGATGGGTCTTGAAAGCCTCCAGACAAGGAGACTCCACAAGCTCTCTGGGGAGCCCGTTCCAGTGCTCTGTGACCCTCACAGTCAAGAAGTTCCTCCTCCTGTTGAGGTGGAACTTCCTGTGCTCTAGCTTGCATCCGCTGCCCCTTGTCCTATGGCAGGGCACAAGTGAGAAGAGGTTGCCCCTTTCTTCTTGACACCCAGCCCTCATCTACTGATCTAATTAGATCCCCTCTCAGTCTTCTCTTCTCCAGACTCAAAAGCCCCAGGGCTCTCAACCTCTCCTCATCAGGCAGGTGTTCCAGTCTCCTCATCATCCTCATAGCCCTCTGGTGGACTCTCTCCAGTATCTCTCTGTCCCTCTTGAACTGGGGAGCCCAGAACTGAACGCAGGACTCCAGGTGAGGTCTCACCAGGGCAGAGTAGAGGGGGAGGAGGACCTCCCTCCATCTGCTGGACACACTCTTCTTAATGCACCCCAGGAGGCCATTCTTGGCCACAATGTAATGTACAAGCCTGATAATAAAATTACTCCATGTTCCCCTCATGTGGAAGTTGCACACCAAGGTCTTCCCGGTAGCTTCATCAAAACCATTCTGCAAGTTCTCAGAATAAATGAAAACTTTTGTCCCACAGAAGCTAAACGCAGAGTGTGAAGCCTCAGACGGATTTCTTGCATGCACTGCTATCGTTTTTGGAATTTTATCACGGCAGTTCTAGATATGATAAATAAAAGATAAAACTCAAGTGTATCTAAGTCCTGATGCTACTGTGACCTCAAGTGCATCCGCTAAGACTTTTCACGTTTCCTATTTTGCCATGTAGTTTTAACAATGGAGCTGCAACTCAGGAAAAAACCCCGCGATAAACCTCGCAGTCCTTAAGTCGAGCTACAAACACCTGCAGCTCGAGATCCCCACCGAGCTGCAGTGATGTCACCACAGCTGGGAGGGGGAAATCCCCACACACCCTTCAGCTGAAAGTTCACCTGTTGGCAAACCCCAGCCTTGAGTGTGCAGAAATATATAAACCAGCCGAAAACACGACGTCGAACTACACACAGGCTGTTACTGTCATCTTGATGCCCATCAGGTCATTGCAAAAAAAAAAAGCCCATTTAAGGCCCAGCAATGAAACTAATGTAAAGAACCAGCACTTAGGCATCAAGTTCATCTTCTCCACCAGCGATTAAGCAGTTGCCATGGAAATGAAGCTGATCCTGCCTGACCTATTTTTCTGACGTGGTGGTCATAATGTGAAGTGTTTCTTCGTGCTGTGGTATTTTGCCTCGGTAAATATCTGAACTTGAAAGAAGAAGATCAGGTTTTTAACTGCTCAGGCATACACAATCCCCCCCCATTTTTATTTTTTTTTTTCCATCAAGGCTACTAAGTGCAAAAGTCCCAGACGTATTTATCGAACCAGTCGATTTTTAAAGCACAGTTCACTTTTTCAGACTTTATTTTAAATGTGAAGGCAAAGGTCCTTAGAAGTGCTCATTCATGCAATTAAAAAACTGAGATTGGAAAAGGAAGACAGTAAGGTGAGGCAAAACACTACAGACCACGAGTTGACTAGAATCACAGAATGGTAGGGTTGGAAGGGACCTCTGGAGATCATCTAGTCCAACCCCCCTGCCAGAGCAGGGCCACCCAGAGCAGGTTACACAGGAAGACATCCAGGCAGGTTTTGAATGTCTCCAGAGACGGAGATTCCACAACCTCTCTGGGCAGCCTGTTCCAGTGCTCTGCCACCCTCAGAAGTCAAGAAGTTCCTCCACACGTTTAAGTGGAACTTCCTGCGCCCAAGTTTATTTCCATCCCTCTTGTCCTGTCACTGGGCAACACAGAAAAAAGACTGGCCCCATCTTCCTGACATCCACCCTTCAAGTATTTGTAAGTGTGGATGAGTTCCTCCCTCAGTCTTTTCCTCTCCAGACTAAATAGACCCAAGTCCCTCAGCCCTTCCTCATAAGGGAGATGTTCCAGTCCCCTAATCCTCTTAGTAGCCTTTCTCTGCACCCTCTCCAGCAGCTCCCTGTCTCTCTTGAATCCAGGAGCCCAGAACTGGACACACTACTCCAGATGTGGCCTCACCAGGGCACAGTAGAGGTGGAGGAGAACCTCCCTTGACCTGCTGGCCACACCCTTCTTGATACACCCCAGGATGCCATTGGCCATCTTGGCCACAAGAGCACATTGCTGGCTCATGGTCATCCTGTTGTCCACCAGGACTCCCAGGTT
>VZZY01018307.1:170202-196704 GCA_013400335.1 Eurystomus gularis
GGCTTGGTGGGCACCTGGCGCTCAGCCGAGGTTAACCCACCACACGGTCCTGTTTGTATCAGTATAAAATCACACTAACACTTGGCTTACTGGTAATTACGTCCTGCCGATTGATCTATACTTGAGATCACACTCTACAGGTGCTGAGAAGTAAAATGTGATTCTCATCATGGGAAGAAATAATAACTGATGACAAATGAAAAGGACAGCATTCGCCCTAAAAGAACCCAAAAGGATTTGGAAATGAAAAATGAGAAGTAAAACTAAACACTGGTATTTTTAAAGGCTAGCAACCAAGAGGAAAAAGTCCAAGATTTAACTCCTGATATCAGCTCACCTTCTCCATTTTTTAATGCTCGTTTAAAAAAAAATCCTCCCTTCCTAAATTAGAGGGCAGAATTGCTGACTCAGTTGAATTCTTTTTGTTGGGTTTCACCCCTGAAACCGTGAGTCCTGATGCACGGTATTTCCTTCCCTCTTGCTATGCAAGGTTCCAAACCTTCATTGCTGCTACCTTTTAACATTTACTGATGAAAGAAGGTCTTCCTCTTGTCTATCTATGCAATTAAGCTTGAAGAGCCCAAATGGCCACAGGTGGACCTGCAGAACAGATTTTACCTGGACCATGTTGACTTGGAACCAAAGGGAGAAGGCAGAGATCTAAATAAAAATAAGATCTTGTACCTATTGAGATCATGAGTGCATCTTTGGAGGCGTTTTTCATCACTATGGGGAGGAAAAAGGACAAAAAATGGTTTAGGTTGGAAGGGACCTTTCAAGGTCATCTAGTCCAATCCCCTTGCTCACTGCAAGGGGGTTGGACTTCTAAAGGTCCTTCCAAGGGGGCTGGACCTTTACAGGTCCTTCCAACCCAAGCCATTCTATGATTCGGTGATTCAATCCCATTAAAATAAGAAGATCTAGACTTATTCCCATTTGTATTAATCCGCACATCAAGCAGCTGACACCAAGACCAATGCTCTCTTCGAGGTAGCCCAGATGTTGCTGTCTTTTACCTTCTTAACAAACTTCCTCAGGTTGCTGCAGCTGCCTTGACTGAAATGCTCCAGCTAAAAAAAATAGCAGTTACTCCTTCCCCTTCCTTGCGCTCTGAATCCACAGGAACATGAGAGTTTCACCTTCTTTTCCCTTCTTCTCCCTTTTCCTTGTGACGCGTTGCCTCCATTAAATATTTCTTCAGACCACAACATGCTTAAGCAATACTGAAATTCCATTCCTTTAAAAATATCTGCCCCTGCAGCCCCTTCGTATGCATTAACAGCATCCACAAGGGACGAGGGAGGCTAGGCTGTGGCCACTGAAATAATTCACTACAAAAAAGTAATAAAAAAAAACTTCTTAACCTGGCGTCCTCTCCATCAAAAGATGAGAAAGACCATTTTTCTTGTTAAAGGGCAGAAGAAAATTGACAGTTTGATACCGTGGTGCATCATTTCAGTTCTGCTTCAGCGCCTGCCCGTGCACCGTGCGGCTGTGAAACCACCTCCTCACACCCAGCTGCCTGAACACAAACTGCGTCTGAGAGCTCCTCGAGCATCCCCGGCACAAACAGAATTTAAAGCAATGTGCTGAAAAACAACCTGACCGGACAGAAAAGATGTTGTGATACTTCCAAAGCCAAAACACGGCTTCTTTTTGTTTTTTTTCCACTGAAATATCATAAAACATGTCTCGCTGATTGTCTTCATACTTTATGCATGAGCCCGGGAGGTGTAAGGACATCCTGAGAGCTCCTGTGGGCACCCTGGGTATCTTCACCAAGCCTTACGCTTGGCTTCCCACATAAAGCCACCCCTGAAGCCTTCCAGCACCTGCCCAAGGAAACACAAGAGCCTCTTCCTTCTTTCTACCTTTAGGCCACCTCTAATTTGCTTCCTGACATCTTAATTTACTCTCCCATTTGCATCCTGGAGGTTGCCACCGTCCTCCCCTGCCGTGCTAAGTCATTAATGCACTTCCCTGCTGTGTCCACCTCAGCCAACCTCCCATCTCCAACCTGCTCTTTCTCCCGTTACCTGGGGGTGCCCAGGGATCCATGGCAGCCCATTAGCCGTACCCTGTTAACACAAGCACAGATTCAGGGCAGTCTGCAGGAATCACAGCCTGGGATGTGTCTCCCTGTGCACTCCAGTTTGTCCTTAACAGTGAGAAATCCAAACTGAGAAACATAAAGCTAGTGGTGGTATGTGTGGCTTCTAAAATGTCTATTTTCTCCAACACTAGCTCTAACACATCATTTATCTAACCAAAATGCAGAAGATTTAATACATGATTTGTCTAACCAGGTTTTAGAAGACTGAAGCTTCAGTCTTGTAAACCCTCCCAAGGTACAGAATCATAGAAGAGTTTGGGTTGAAGGGACCTTTAAAGGTCACCTACTCCAACACCTCCGAACAAAAGGATCAGTGAGGAGCCCAATAACACCACAAAACCTTCGTGCGCTAATTGTGTTTAAAGTTGAGTTCATTTTCTGCCTGATCCATAGTCACTCTCAGCCATCCCTTTGCTCACCATTACAAAAAAAGAAGGTAATTTTGACCCTCACTGTGGACTCAGGGTGGCTGTAGACCTCAGGCAAGAATGACCTAGGTGGAAGTCTGCTCTGAAAGAAAGTTCTGCTCCCATCATTTCCAGGTGTTCTCTTCAAAGCCAGACCTTTCTTCTGATGTGGAAAAATTCCAGCCACTTATAATTTGCAGCTAAAACTGCCATGTTTAGTCATTCACCAGTCACTCAATCTTCCCTCTCAGCAGGCCTGTGGGCTTCACACGGTGCGACGTGATAGAAGGAACAGCGCATCTCCAGAGAGAAAGGAAAATACTAGTTGGCAGCTCTGCAAATTGGAGTAAAATTGTGGGTGGCACACGATCCACATTGCTTGAGTTATTCTCACAGCAAAGACAGGGCTACAAAATGTCACATATGAACGCTTGAGAAGCACGGAACCATTCGCAGCGTTCCACAAAAGCACTCAAATTATGTACCTATGGCCTCTCCCTGGTTTTACTCTGACCTGGGCTTCTTATTATGGTCAGTGTAAGGCACAGGAGAGGAAGGTGAGATGATTTTCAAGTTCTGTCATCTCATCTACAGCTGCTGGGAGATGCTGTCTGGATGTTTCCAGCCTTCTTGGCTCCATCCAGCAGATCATAATCTGGACATAAGCTTTCTTGTTAGCTCAGTTCATGGATCACATGTTTGATGTGGTGTTCATCAGCCTGGACAGTAACAGTGAAAGACAGAATTCTTGGTTGCCTCTGAGGTCAAATGGCACCTAATCATGACTTACATACGAGCCCAGGTTGTTCCCTCTAGAGACACTCCTTGGACCAACTTTGAAAATCTGGACATCCTAAACGTGGGTGATGGCCAGATCATGGGATTATAAACAACCTTCAACTGGAACAGGTTGACCATAGGGGCTGTGGATGCTCCATCCCTGCAAGTGTTCAAGGCCAGGCTGGATGGAGCTTTGAGCAACCTGGTCTAGTGGGAGGTGTCCCTGCCCATGGCAGGGGGGTTGGAACTAGATGATCTTTGAGGTCCCTTCCAACCCATTCTATGATTCTACAATGCTCTTGGCTGTCAAAATCTTGGGCTGCACATCCATCCCAGTGGGCATGGTCCTCTCCGTATCGGCCCTAAGCAACATCTTGGGATGAAAAGGACACTGGTCTAGATGGGCTCCTGGTTTGAACCAATACATCTGTTCTTATATTTACCTTTGCGTTAAGAAGAGAAGCATTTATTTCCTTTACAGACATAATTTCTGTTTTCCTCTTTCTCTGCTATCCCCTCTGTTCACTTCGTCTACATTCCAGTGCTCCATAAAAGCTGTCTTCACTAAGTCAAAACCTGTTTCGCAGAGTTAGTCATCTGAAACAATTTTAATATATGAACTTCACCAACTCACCATCAATCTCCATCCAACTCTTTTCCAAAGTCTTTCCTCCCTTTGCTTCACTCTCTTAATGTCTCTCCCACTTCCACCCAGTGTAATTTCACCCTGAAGTGCTGGGGCCTGAGTTGTGGGCCCCAAGCTGGAGTTGACCTGTGGATGAGTCACAACCCAGCAGAATGTTTTGTTGTTTCTGTTGGCTTCATGTTCCAGAGGCAGAACCTGGCCCACCTGTGGCTCTGTGGCTCTGCCCTCACCCAGGTGGTCATGGTTGAGGTGGTGGGTGAGGCCAGGACTATATTAACCATGAGCCAATTAGTTAGAAGGGCTTCCTGTTGGGTGTGGCTTCTGTTGGGGCTGGTTCCATCTTGCTGAGCTCTCATGGTGGTGTCCTTCCATGTGAAGGGCCACTGAGGAGCCATCTCTGTCTGTTGTGTCCAGCAGGCGATGCTGGCACCAAGTGGGCAGCAGAGGAGCTGGGCCCACAGGAACCTCTGGCAGGAGTGTCTGAAAGAAGCCTTGTGAGGGGCTGTTGGTGAGTTCAGTGTTGGCCTGTGCGATCAGGCAGCTGATGGCAGCGTAAAATGATGACAGCTGAACCAGCACAACACACCCCAAGATGCACTTTGGGAAATATTTCATGCAAAAATGCCAGGCAATTCAATGACGCTTCTCATGTTTTGTATTTGCTTTCCTCTTGCTGGCAAACGACTCACGTGAAACGCAAAACCTTCATCTAAAACCATCATGCTTCTCACACTGACCAGTTTCAGTTCACGTTGCCGCAACTAAATATGTGGTCACGCACAAAACCCATCACCAGCCTGACTCCCCGCGCAGCTAGGCCACCACTCCACAAACTCCCATTTCTTAGACGTAACCAGCTCACATCTACCCAGATCATAACTTCCCACTCAAGCCAATCTCCAGTCAAATAAAACTATCGACAAGACTCAAGATCAAGCCACGGCACTACCACAAACAGGTAAAGGCAGAAGAGCGGGAATTTCTTCAGCCTGATGACAGTTTTTGGACATGGACCTTAAGTGAAAAGCTTGGTCTAACAAGATACTTTAATCTTCTTTCTATTAGCACGACTGCATTTTTATTTATGAGAGTCAAGCTTCTGGGCCTATGTGTGACTCTCATTCAAGTTTCCACTTCTCAAGTGAGATCTTGCTTCTGAGGTGACACCGAGTATTCATCATTTGTTCTCTTGATCTGTTCCAGGGTCTTGGATGAATCACAGTTTACACGGTGGACCGGAACACAAGGCCTCTTTTTAAAGAGCATTTTGGAAGGTCTTTTTGCAAAAAAATTACAATATTTACTCTTCCAAGGCATTCTGGTCTTTAAATTTTTATGACTTAGCAGGAAATTATTCCACTTGCCACCACATAAGGCTTTTCCTCATCTTCTATTTCCTGGACAACTTTGTTTTATAAACAGCTGTTCCCATTTCTGAAATATTCTTGCTTAAACGGAATTATTTTTAGCGCAGGCTTGAGAAGGAAATAATTCTAAGGCTGTAACAACGAACACTGCAGTGAGATGTACAGTTTATTTTAGCATAGCTGTGACCTCCGCTATGGAACGATGCTCTTTCTTGCTTGTACAATTGCAAATATATTCAAAGATACGCAGAAAACACGACGTTGGCTAAAAACTAACCGCATGTACAGCATAAAAATCCTCTTCCATAAGGAGTTACTAAATCTGCAGCAGAATATTGTATTTTAATTTGTTACTTCTCACTGTGCTATGAACCAGCTTGATCTACCATCGACTTAGCCACAATATGAGCTACTGAGAATTTGTGTTTCGAATCATTGCTGTGATTTGTCATTCGGCATGGATGCAAGCGTCAAGAAATAGTCATGGTTTTCCATCCCTCACTTGATGCAGGTGCTTCTGGGGGATCAGGCCATCTTTTGATCACTTCAGGGATCATCTGTTGACTTTCCAAGCAGCAGGAAGGGGGACACAGGCCGGTTCTTCATAAATACTATGAAAAAGAGGATGTTCACTTCCTCCTTACTCTGGCATACTGCAGTTGATTTATTAAGTCAGAAATCTCAAGTTTTGTAAGCCCATGAAGGCTACATACTACTACTCCTTGGAGTAAACCAGCAGGTAGCCTGCTCACCCAGGACCTATTGACAAAGTACGTATGGATTTCCTAACCAAGAATTGTACTTTTTATAGTTTCCTTATGGTATTCAGAAGAAAGGACTTGACTATACATTCTCTGGACTAATAAACAGCAGCTGACCTTCATGGAAAAACACAGCAAAACCACGTTGGGTTGTGGAGTGGTATTTTCTACAAGGACTACAAAGAGCCCCAATGTTACAGGAAGGGAACAGGTTGCCCAGGGGGGCTGTGGATGCTCCATCACTGGATGTGTTCAAGGCCAGGTTGGATGGGGCCTTGAGCAACCTGGTCTAGTGGGAGGTGTCCCTGCCATGGCAGGGGGGTTGGAACTAGATGATCTTTGAGGTCCCTTCCAACCCAAACCATTCTATGATACCAGTGCTCAGACTGCACTTATTTTTAGCGAGGTAAATGAGAATATACGAATACTTTCATCTCCCAAAGCTGCATTTCTACTTTGTTTGTAGATAAAATATGTTATTGAAGGGAATGACCGTTACATTATTGTGACGACAACATTAGTCAGGGCAGGTTTTTTAGAGCCCTGCAAGCAGAAAATAATGCTTTCCATCCCCACTGACTTCTCTCTAAACTGGTACCATTTAAACCTTTGCTTCTAGTCCATTTGATTTATTAACAAAAGCATTATCCTAAAGGTATTATTTAGGCAATATAAAAATAAAAAGAGCTGAGAATAAGGTCAACAACTGACATCCTCCATGTTTTCAAGAACTAATCTATTTTTTTTAGAGGGAAAGCATCCTTAAAAATGAGAATTTAATTCAATAAATGGAATTTCTGTTGAGCTTGAGATAGCTATTGATGCACAGATCCCAACTGGAGGACACAATGGGTAGACACCACTTCAGAATGACCTCCTGCCGCGATCTGCCCCAGGCTACAATTGTTGCATAGGAAGAAATCTTTTCCTAAATTCAACGTCTAAGTTTAAAGAAAAAAATATTTGCTTGCCCTAAGCCTTTCTAATGAGCATTAATATGTGACCTGACACCATAATGTGCTGTGTGCAAGAAGCACAGTGAGAAAACACTTCTTGGTTTCTTCCTCACACTATTTGCCTTGAAATTAAAGCTGGGCAGGCTCTGTAGAACCTGCATCCAAATTAATCTTGACGATCTTCTAGAAAATCTCTATGAAAGCTCAAAGCTCGAGAGCTGAGTGTGTGCACAGTTTCTGCTCTGAAAGCCAGAGGCTCCAACCTCCAGCACTGAGATTCATTTTTCGATTTGATTTGTGTTAGCCAATGCTTGTTAACACCTAAATTTATGATTTATTTAAACCATTTCAGCATGGCAACAGGTTTTGGTTTTGCTCCCAAGTTTGCTGGTTAATAACCATAAACTGAGACACATGGAAAAAGCTGGACTTTGATGACTACACTTTCATGTCATCTCTGAGCAGCAGAACATCTCCATGGAGTTCCTGGTCCTCTCTAGGGAAACACCTTGTCCTCATCAGAGGTGGTGCGAGCTAGGCAATTCATTTCATTATTTTATTATCATTATTAATGACTGAAAACAATCAGAGATGAAACTCCATGGCACAAGGAGAGGGCAGGCATGTCAACCCAGCAAAGAACCGGTGCAGCTGGGCAGGTTTCTGTTCCAAGGTTTAAGTGGCTAACGGTGCCCAGCTGCAATTAGTTCCTCACCCATGGTCCTGGCTGTGTCACACATGTGTCCAGGACACCAGCCCCATGGGATCCCCTTCCTGGCTTCTCCTGCCCTGAGCCATCCCTAAAGCCTTGCCTGCAGACCACGGGACTGTGGTCACCCCGTGGGACAGCCCCATTTTGTGACTCCCCAACAATATCATCACAGAGCTAGTGTATATATATATATATATATATGAATATATATATGTATGTATTATTTTTTCTCTATGTATTTTATATATAATGTATCAAATAAGAGCTGATGATTATCACGATAGTATTTTTTTCCTAAGTCCCTCTCTCCTCCAACACTGACCGAAAGACAACTCATTTGAAGTCGAATGAATACAGGCTACTCCTTGAATTTGTTGCTGAATGCCCAAAGGAATCTCCCGTGCATGCTTTCCCAGTTTTAGAAGTTTTACATCTGAAGACACATAAAAGCAGGTCAGAAACAAAGGTAGATCAAGACACAGTAAAAATTTGTATGCCCACATTAGGGAGACCTGCTACACGTTGTCTGATAGGGCTGTGTGGGATTAATTTTTCATCCAAAACATGCTTTTTAAGGGGCTGTATCGTTATTTGGGTCACTAGTTTGCAAACTATGAGATCTTCTAGATCTCACAAGGCTTTTCTCCAAAAACCTCTCTCTGGAGAGAAGCAGCAACTTCTGGAAATGAAGCAATAATTGCCAAAACATTTCCCTGCATCGAAAACAGGCCAAATCCAAAATAAAAAAAAAGAAAGAAATCAAGTAGTTTCTCCCTGGAGAGAGATGGAAAGGAGCCCAGATCTGAAGGATTTTGATGACATCCCCAGCTAACAGAAAGCAAAGTCATCTCTTGGGTATCATTTTACCCCTTGCACCGCTGCTACACAGCAAGGGGTTGTTGGGTCATGGGGGAACACTTTCATCTGGGAGAAGCCTGATGTAGAGAAGTCTTTGTAATGATGGGAGTTCCAGCATCACAGGGACTGGGGTGATTTTTTTCTCTAGGATCTGGTGACGTTATGCTTCGAATTTGGGATTGTCAGGCTGATATTAAAGAGATCGTTCCTCACTGCTGTGGTACACTTGAATTACTGGGATATTAGGCATGGATTTGGTAATGAGGATTTCTTCCAGTTTGGGATGGCAGCACGAACCGAAGGGAAGTTTGAGAGACATGAATTTGGCTTTACGTCTTTCTTGTTACTCATCTTACAACAACCTAAAGCTTCTGCTTCTACAGAAACCTGCATTTTACCTCTAGAAGCACAAGAACACGCTCTGACGAGACTTGCTTCTTTCTACAACAGTTTAGAAACCAGATTTTTCCCTAGAGAGGGTGTTGATTTTTTTTTAAAACGGATATTTTCTTGAATAAGGTAATCACATTAAAGCTTTCTCTCTTACACCTTGGCCGCATGACTCTTTGCCCGTGAATAATTCACAACAGGAATGAAACGAAACCTCCTTTTTGGCTGAAGGATCTGGCTTACGGGTGGTTAAACAGCAAATAAAATAAAGAGATGAGAAGGAAACAAATCAAATACTGCACTCACAAAAAAAAGTCAAGAGATGAGGACGGCAGTTTCACTGTATTTCTGGATAAAGTAAACAAGTGTCATACCTTTTTAAAAATTCCATATACTCAGTATGCTTGATGAGGCCTGTCCTCATCATTATTGTTTGAAAACATTGCCGATCAATAGCCCAAAGTTTCACATTTACGAGAGCTGGAAAAAAAACAAGACAAGGGGAAAACGTAATTAGCAAAATGTCAAAATCGGAAAAACCTGCTGTGAACTGCAGAGGCAAACAACTTAATTCATGAGAAAAGCATGGAAATGGGTACACACTTCAAAACAGTAACACAAAACTCATCCGCCGGACAACGGACTAAGCATGCACTGAAATGACCTAGAATATCTGAAATTTCAGCCGGGCTTTTTGGAGTGAGCAACTGTGAGATGAGAAGAAATCAATGCAGGCTGAAAGCAAGGAAGAAACAGGGGTCGTTTTTTGGTAACCTGGGACATATTGCCTACGTCCCTGAGTCACCTGAGCCTTTTTTTTAGCCCTTTATCCTGTTTCTGAGGCAGCAAAATTCATCACGGTTTCAGTCTACTCCCAGAGCAGGTGAGCAAGTTCTCCTTGACCTCAAGAGGTTTTCCAGAACTGTGTCCTAAGAATTGACCTCCTGATTCTGGAGGGTTTTGAGTCATTTTTTTCCAACTTGACTTTTCAGGTCTCTGATAAATTCCGAGGCTTCAACGTTACGCGCCACACGCGCAAGCAAAGTCCTGTTGTAAACCCACACGTAACAGATTATCGCTGCGTGAAGACGCTCAGAGAGAATGGTATCATGTGAATCAGACGCACAGAACCCCAAATGGTCCAAATTTTCATCTTAGAAGTGGCTTCGACATCTGCATTAACAATAAATGTCCGCATATGCCCAGTTTCTAGTAGAGTTTCTCCTTTGAGAACAGTTAAATTAAACAAATCCACTCTAAAAACCTCTGTGGTTGTATTTTGTTTTGTTTTGTTTTTTCTCCCCTAGAGAGTAATTGCAAGAAATTTCGGCCCCGCATCCCATTTCGCTACGGGAAACAGCAAAATTACTTTAAAAAAAATAATAATTATACATATTCTCACAAATAAAAAACGGAGAAATGACTTTGCTTTTATTCGCTGGTCATTTAGTTCACAAACACCCTGGTTAATGAGTTTTCATCCCTAAGCGCGTTCGCACACGACATAAAACCTTCAAAGCGCAAATCCACATTTTTCTTCTCAAATTGCACTGCAGAACTGAGTGAACGCACCACAGCATTTAAAGCCTCTTCTCGGTTTCAAGAAATTCCTTTTTTGGAGAAGCGTTTTTACTGTTACCATCAAACTGACCTATAGCTTCAGTACGAGAGACTTCCACACCAAAAAATTGTCCTCCACTCTCTTCAGAGTGGAAGAGGCAAATAATATGAATGGGATCTCTGCTTTTTAATATTTATTTTTATTTTTCTTATTTTTTTTTTTACTGTCTTCTGCAACATGGGGAGCTTAATTGATTTTTAGATGAGCTCTGTCCTAGAGGAAGAACTGAATATTATTCAGCGGCGTGTGTCGCAGGTGGACTCATGGACAAGGACGGTCTTCTGCTGTACTGGTTGATTTGACTTGGTACCAAGTCAAATAAAACTCGGAAAAATCTCTATAAATGCACTGAGAGCAGGAAAATACTACCTCGTACAGTAGGTGTTTTCTACCTAGGCAAAGGAATGCAGGTGATTTCGGCCAAGCCAGCCATGTCAGGGTGGTTTGTACCATCACGTACTGTTGTTACACAAGGTAAAAAGGCGACTTGCTTAGGAACGAATGGCAAAAACACTGAGAATGGAATATTTAAAAAAAAAAAACAACATGCAGTGCATGGGAAAATAATGAATGAAATACAGGTTGTTTTGGTGGTTTTTTTTTTGGTTGGACTGAAATATCCAACAGCATCCCAGCGCCCTGTCACGAACGTGTCACATGGGCACATCTTATGAGCTCATCAGAAGTATTTTTTTCCAAAGTACAGCCATCCTTTAGAATAAAATTCAAGTTTTCACCTGTATTTCTCTCATTAAGCCTTCATAGCAAGGCATAACTTGAACTTAAGGAAACATTAAGCTGACATCTCTAGTCAAGTAAGCTCAGACAACAGCAAATATTTAAATTCACCTCTCCTTTCTATGATCTCATGCAATTCTGAAGGATGGAGCATCCTCCCTAAAAATAATCCTGCCTGCTGCTGCTTCCCAACGTCCTTTAACGGCTTCGTCACCTTACGCCAACAAGTAGTTCGGCGCAATAAAAGGTTTCATCCCAGATGTCCCCATCCATGGCCCATCTGATGCTTTTATAGCCTAGACATCATTATGCCTTAAATCAGTGACTGATGGCAATCAGCTCACTCTTCTTTTTCCCGTACAGAGCGAACGATGAAGGAACTTGGTGGATTTCCCTTCCCACCATGGGTTCAGATGCAGCTGCAAATGTACCACCTATCTTGGAGATCCACATGGGTACCACAGAGCCAGAGAAGCACACGAGAACATCTCCTCCTTCTCTGCTGATCCCCAGATGCTCTCGGAAGAACTCCATGGTATTTGAGATCGATCCCCAAAGAGCACAAAGAGTTGCTCCTGCGAGCACGCCCGTGCCAGGCTGCGTCTCTTAATGAACTTAGGGAAGCAGGAAATGTAATTTAGTACCTCTTGAGCAAAATGAAGATCCATTTATTGCTGCTAGAAGTTCTTCCACTAGAACAAATCTCCACAGCTGGACACCTTCATGGGAGCACAGGACCAGAGGGTCGCTGAGTGAGCCTAGAACAACCCCCTGCAATGCTCCAGGCTGGGGGAGGAGTGGCTGGCATGCTGCCCAGGGAAAAGGACCTGGGGGTGTTGGTTGACAGCCTGCTGAAGATGAGCCACCAAGAAGGCCACCAGCATCCTGGCTTGGATCAGCACTAGTGTGGCCAGCAGGACTAGGGCAGGGATCGTCCCTCTGGACTCAGCACTGGGGAGGCCACACCTCGAATCCTGGGTTCAGTTTTGGGGCCCTCACTCCAAGAAGGACATTGAGGGGCTGGAGCGTGGCCAGAGAAGGGCAACAAAGCTGGGGAAGGGCCTGGAGAACAGGTCTTATGAGGAGTGGCTGAGGAACTGGGTTTGTTGAGCCTAGAGAAGAGGAGGCTCAGGGGAGGCCTTCTCGCTCTTGACAACTCCCTGAAAGGAGGTTGGAGCCAGGTGAGGNCATTTAAAAGTTGTGGAGATGTGGTGCTGAGGGACATGGTTTAGCAGCAGACTTGGTAGAGTAGGGTTATGGTTGGACTGGATGATCTTAAAAGGTCTTTTCCAACCCAAATGATTCTATGATTCTAAGTCACATTCCTCTGATGGTACCTCCTAGTAACCCGAGTTATAAACTCATACAAATGTATTTTTATATGACTGCATATACAGAGAAATTTACATATAGATAAACACATAGGCTTATATATAATTAATATTTATATATAGTAGATATAATAGATATATTTTGTATATATTCTATAAAATAGCTTTGAAATAGATCGTTATGTATTTTAACTCTACAAATATTTTTATATGAATATACTTACATTTAACATATATTTTATATTGTCATATATATTTAATGTATTTTCATATTTTTAAAACATATCCCCCCATTCCTACCTACAGCTAACTGCACTAACAAGGACCATGCAGCCGAGGAAAGGCGAAGTGCAGACTTCTACACCGCTAACGATAATCACCACTCATACTTCACATTTCTCCTGCCTAATGCTAAACGGATGTTTTAATAACGGCTAATCACACCGGAGCTTTAAATGTCAATACGACCCTTGTAATTAGGTGCGAGCATCGTCTCCCGTTACACTTAAAATCCTCTGAATGTGTGTCAGAGGGTTACTGAGGGAACAGCAGGAATTCAGCAAGATCTGGCGATATTAACAGCTTCAAAGAGATAGATTTATGAATGCCCTGAAGATGAAATAGATGTATGTTGATGTATGCTACAAATGTAATTCTGCCGTGAGTAACCGAGTTATGCAGACAGAGGAGACGCAGAGATTTTCTTGCCGGTCCCTCTGCGAAGAGCAGAGGGAAGAGAAGAGAGAGAATTGGGAGGTACAATTGTCTGTGAAGCCTGATTTCAGGAGAACGTCTCCTGCTCTGACTGCAAGCGCCACAACCACAAACGAACACAATAAAAACCATGATGTGTGTGTTCATGCATCTGTAATGAGACCTTCCTCTGACTACGCAATAATATGAATTATTACACTGCAGTCAA
This sequence comes from Eurystomus gularis, assembly GCA_013400335.1. Lineage (NCBI taxonomy): Eukaryota > Metazoa > Chordata > Aves > Coraciiformes > Coraciidae > Eurystomus > Eurystomus gularis. The sequence goes on from VZZY01018307.1 coordinate 183,805, forward strand.
AGTGGCTAAGCTGGAGTTACGCTGCAATTAAAGTTTATTGCCTCTCTTACACTTTCTCATACTAAAATGTTATAGCTGGGGGTGCGTTTTATCTTTGTGATGGCACGTAACGCAACGGCTGATTCCCCTAGAAGCCACCAAGATTTTGGCTGGCCTACAAAACAGAAAAAAAACCCCGTGGATGGCAGCAATATACACCCTCACAAACTAAGTTACATTATAAAATACATAGTGTTATACACATTCCTCTTGAGGCACTGATAAAAATAGGGATGCTCAGGACGGGGAGCTCTAAGTGATGGATTATACGATACAGCTTTCCAGGTGAGGGTCTCGGATGATGCTAAGCATTCTGAAGTCACTGCAAGATATTTTAACTGTGTGTTGGAGATGAGTAATCCCATCAAAATGAGGATTCGGTGCGAGCTCGCAACAAAGGAGTGAGATAACTGCAAAAAGCGAGGTAAAAGCACTGAGTGGTTAAACTAACCTCAAGGAAGGCACAACTTCTTGTGCTTTCCAGCAAGATTTCCTTTGATAAATGGATTCAGCCGAATCTGGAACTCCTGATGGAAGTGAGTCAGCGCAAGTGCTGAAACCGAAAATGCTGCTGGATGAACAAGGAAGAGCAGTGAGAGCTGATTCAGGATTTAATGGGTCAAAACTAGATGGAGGTGGAGATACTACCATCACAGTTTAAATCTGAAGCGTTCATCATGGTCAATACTGAACTAACAAGTTGACCGAAATTATTTAATAGAATCATAGAATCTTACTGGTTGGAAAAGACCTTTAAGATCATTGAGTCTGACTGTTAACCCAGCACTGCCAGGTCACTGCTAAACCGTGTCCCTCAGCACCAAACTTACATGGCTTTGAAACCCCTCCAGGGAAGGGGACTCCACCACTGCCCTGGGCAGCCTGGGCTTAACAACCCTTTCAGTGAAAAAAATTTTTCTAATATCCCACCTAAACCTCCTCTGGTGCAACCTGAGGCTCTTTCCTCTTGTCCTGTTGCTTGTTCCTTGGGAGAAGAGACCAATCCTCACCTGGCTCCAACCTCCTTTCAGGGAGTTGTCAAGAGTGAGAAGGTCTCCCCTGAGCCTCCTCTTCTCTAGGCTCAACAAGCCCAGTTCCTCAGCCACTCCTCATAAGACTTGTTCTCCAGGCCCTTCCCCAGCTTTGTTGCCCTCCTCTGGCCACGCTCCAGCCCCTCAATGTCCTTCTTGGAGTGAGGACCTCAAAACTGAACCCAGGATTTGAGGTGTGTCCTCACCAGCGTTGAGTCATGGGGGACAATCCCTGCCCTAGTCCTGCTGGCCACACTAGTGCTGATCCAAGCCAGGATGCTGGTGGCCTTCTTGGCCACCTGGGCACGCCCTGACTCATCTTCAGTTGGTTGTTGATCAGTACCCCCAGGTCCTTTTCTGCTAGGCAGCTTCCTGCCACTCCTCCCCCAGCCTGGAGCACTGCAGGGGGTTGTTGTGATCCAACTGCAGGACCCAGCACTTGTTGAAACTTGTACAACTGGCCTCGGCCCATCAATCCAGCCTGGCCAGATCCCTTTGTAGAGCCTCCCTACCCTCAAGCGTATCTATGCTCCTGCCCAGCTTCATATCGTCTGCAAACTTATTGAGGGTGCCCTCGATCACCTCTTTGATAAGAGCATTAAACAGAATCAATTGTTTCAGATTTGGACCATTCTCTCCACGAGAAGCACCGATTCAAGCAAATAATTGCAATAAACAATTTCAAACTTCTCTTCCTAAAAGAAGCCTTTCCAAAAAGAAGTTTTCATCTTATTCGTTTACCTGGTCAACCTGTGGAAATAGATCCCATTTTAAACAGGTGAAAACACATCCCTGTAGGGACTTCAGGTGCAGCTCCTAAGATTGCACTGCAAAATAAATCGTCATTTTACCTAGAACTACTGGGAAACCATCTTCACAACACAGATTCTAAGCACGACCTGCTTTTCTGGAAAGCCAGGTCCATCTCAAACTGCCCTTTCCAATCACAGCCAGCGCAGCAACACTTTTATCAGGAAAAACATTAAAAAGATGCTTTAAATCCTTAGAAATCCCAGCCACCATCAGAATAGTGCCCAGGCAGGTGCATTATTCCCAAATGAAATGCAATATTCTTAGGGCTCTGCAATCTTTTAGCATCTTTCCAAGTTTTTCCATGCCCGGCGAAGCCTTTCCAAGTTTTTCAAGGATCACTGAGCAAATCATCCTCAGCTCAGGCACTTTTGCAGTGTTATTGGACCTGAAAGTTTTTATTGCCTTGCACTGCAAGCCAGAATTCATCACCTCACTTTAGCTTTTAGGTTATTTTATTCAAATAACTGTTTGTTTATCTAAAAAAAAAGCCCCAGGCAAAGGAACGACAGCACCTTCGTGTCCTTAGGGCCTTTCTGGAGGCAATGAGATGTAAAATTTCCTCTCAAATGGAACCATCCTTCCACTTGGGTTTGATTTTGCAGGGATTATTCTGCAAATTACTGTCGGGGAGAACACAGCCGTCGCCAGTTACTTGTGTTCCGTCATGTGCATCGTAGAAAATGATGATGAAAAGCACATTTAACTAAACAGAAGGAGCACGCTGAGTTGTTTGGCCCCACCAGACGCACCGTGAATCATCAGCGCAGCCCCAGCAGACTCTTGTTTGGGATGTGGCTTGGAGCGACAGCGGGGGATGTACGGGACAGCTGGAGTCAGCATCAACCTCTCTATTCTCAGATGGTTCTGATTCACGTTTCTAACAGTGATGGAACCGGTACAACGACAACATCCTCCTGACGCTCTCCATTTTCTCAGTACGTCCTTTCCCCCAACTCCCCACGGGGGTTTTGTCACCTCATACCATGCGAAGCAAGGAGCAATTTTACATTCGGCCGAGGAAACACGCAGCACTCGAGCAGAAACAGACAAACATTTAAATATGCTTTTTCTCCCAGTATGGTTTATATCCCTACGCTCCTAAACGGGGGCAGTTTGCTACAAATGATGTTTCATAATAAAAAAATGAAAACATACCCACAGAAGCAGGAGAAAACATTCATATTTGTTTTGCATTCTCAGGCTAGAGCTGTGGCCTTTCCTGGTGGGAAAAGCCTGGCCAGAGCGTGGGACAGGAATGAAGGAGAAGTAAGAGAAATAAAAAAATAGGCAAAAGGCAAAAAAAGCTTCCAGAAGGTCCAAAACTAATCGTAACAATGGAGAACATGAGGATTTTGTGGTTGTTCATCATGGAGAAGGCTCTGGGGAGACCTCATTGCGGCCTTTCAGTACTTAAACAGGGCCTATAAGAAAGATGGAGACTTTTTAGCAGGGCCTGTTGTGACAGGACAAGGGGTGATGGTTTTAAACTAAAAGAGAAGAGATTTAGACTAGAGAGAAGGAAGAAATGTTTGACACTGAGGGTGGTGAGAGCCTGGCCCAGGTTACCCAGAGAGGTGGTTGATGCCCCACCCCTGGAACCATCCCATGTGAGGCTGGATGGAGCCCTGAGCTACCTGCTGTAGTTGCAGATGTCCCTGCTCACTGCAGAAAGGGTTTAAAGGTCCCTTCCCACCCAAATCATTCTATGATTCTGGGATTGGAAGATGCTCAATGCTGGTGTCATGGCAGTGCTACGTACTGTACAATTAATTTTTGAAGTGCAGTGGCAGGATGGCAGGAGGACACTAGCAGCCATGGTGTGCTGCTCATCCTCACCCTGCCAACTACGCCAATTTTGCTCTCTCTTCCACAGCCCGGAGCTTCTCCACATCAATTTTCATGCTTGGTCAATGCCCCCGTCTCTGGCCAGCAATCCCAATCTTGCTGACTACGCCAATTTTGTGTTGCTTCTTCTCCAATTACACTTGCCAATGCCAAACTCAGCAAATCCCCTTTCCCTCTCTCAAACCCTTGCCGAAATGCAAGGAACCAGTGTAGCAGCAACCACCACAAGAGCCACCAGCCCCAATGGGAAGCTGCTCACAGACTGATCAGCTCCTGGTTGATGGAGCCCTGGCCTCGCCCACCACCCCAACCATGACCACCTGGGGGAAGGTGGGGCTGCACAGGGGTGGGCCAGGCTCTGCCTCTGGGGCCTGGAGCCAACTGGGGAACAAAACACACTGCTAGGTTGTGACGTATCCACAGGTCAACTCCACCTTGGGGCCCACAACCCAAGCCCCAGTACTTCACTGGTTCTTCTTGTGATGCTGTGCTACAAACGTGGGTTTTTCTTATCCTGCATGGTTGCAATTCTGCGCTGTGGCATAGGTGTGGGATGAGGTTGTACCATTTCCATCTACCTCTTTGCAGGCTGTCCATTTGGTAACGATCTTTAAAGCAGAGGTCAAATATCTACTTTATGAGTGCCTGAAATGCTCATCACACCACTATGCCCATAGAGCCAGATTTCATCTTTACTGTGATTGTTTACATTTTTTTATTCCCATCTCCCTCCCTGAGCTTGACTAACTTGAATTTTGACATCGAAGGGTGCACTTAACACCATGTTCAACCTATCCCAGCCTTTCCCCCTTGGCAGCAGATCCCATCCCAGTGTCTAGGCAAGGAAATCCTCAAAACTTCAGCTCGAATGCGCCTGAGCGGCTAGAGCAAGATGTACTCTGCCATGTGTGTCTGGGATTATTTGTCACTGAAGAGAGCTAGCAGTCGTGAGTCACCTCTCAGGAGGACGGTGTACCTGGGCATGTCACCTCTAACACATCTACCAAGCTTCCCTGCAGGTGATGGTGGATGTTCATGGTTAATCTGCTCTTTGCAAGAGAAAAAGCCCTTTTTCTTTTGAAAACCACACTTTCATAGTACTCAAAGCACAAGCCAGACCTGAACCACATTTTGGAATCAAGATTGCAGCAGACTGACAAAAATTGGCATTTTTTTTTTCATACCAAATGGATAAAACATTCAAAAACAGATTAATGGGCAAGTCTGAGAACTGTATTAATTTTTAAAGAGCTGGTTTTGGCTGCTGGTCCCGGTGGTGACTAATAATGTGTTCAGGTTACGTGAGGAAGAAACAAAGCAGGGAGGACATGACTCAATGGAAGTTCTCAAGACAGCCCTGCTTTGGCTACAGTAAACTAAGAAGACTCCAGACATCCCAAGAAATTGTATATATTTTGCACAGGAATGACACACGCCTGGATAAGATCAGGTATGACTAAAAATAAACTGATAGAAATTGTTATTAACAAGCTCTGCTCTTTTCCAGCAGAATAGCATCACCTCTAGTACTAAAAAGGCAGATTTTGGGGGATTTTTAGGGATATCTGGGACAAATAAAGGTGTACTGCGGAAATGACTCAGTGGAAATTACGGCCACGCTTTCTCTGCCATCTTTGGTAAGAAACCAGGAAACAGAATAATACCGCTGATACTGAGTTATAATCAACAGAATTCTCTGTTGGGTTTACTGTGGTTTTAGTACGTTGCACAGGAGAATGTGGGCTGACTCCTTCTCCCAGTGCTCTGCTGAGGCAACAAAATGGTCTATTTAAAATAAAGATGTTATGCTGTGACTATTCCCTGAAGGAAGAGATGCACTCGGTGCCTGAAGGACACCAAGGGGAGACCCTTCCCACTTGTGCTACGGGCTGGCTGTCCCCACTGTTCATACTTAAGGTGTTACCTCAAGCTCCCCCCGTGTCTACCCCTGGCAGGTCTTGCCTCTGATTCTTTTGCCCTGAGCAATCCCCACCCCACCAAAATCCTGTATTGCAGCAGGAGAGGAATGAATATGTACAAAGAAAGGGCAATTGGAGCTTAGCTGACATGTGCGAGCCCCAAGGCCCTTGGAAAGCTTCAAGCCTAACATTGGTTGACTTCACTGGAGAGGATTTCATCCTTACTCTTCCATCACACGGCTTACAACCTAAACTACCTTTACACTTAAGGTCTGGCAACATCTATCAGCCAGCACTAAGTATTATCATCTGCATTAGATACTATGTAGGATCCCAGGACTTATCTCACCAAAAGAGTGAACTGAGTAATCCAACCTTCTCCCCTAACAATCACCTTCACCCAACGTTTCAAAGAAACCTACATGCCTCCTAATGAATTATTCAGGAACAACCCCAGCCTGGGGGGTTTTATTAATTTAAGGCCCATAGAGTTTTACTGAGGGTATATATTGTCATTTGTTTTTACCTAACGTAATTCCCTATCATCTTATTGCCTCCCCAGATATCTCAGTCCTCTTCTTGGCCTTAATGAGAAGTCACGACAAGGATTAATTAAGCATTCTGAAAATCCGTAACCGTATCAGGAACTTTTCCTTTGAATTTCAAAACATCTGTATCAACTGTACTACAAAACCTGCTAATTAGCTGTTCTCCTGTGCTCTTTTCAAGGTAACTGCTACTCCACACAACCTTTACTCCGTCGTCTCTTATTCATCCCTTCTGTATAAATCTAGTTCAACTCTTCTCACATTCCTACGACACAGAAGTTTTTCTAGGTTTTTAATTAAACTTACCTTGTAAGAGCAAGAGCTTACTTAAGAAACTGTATTATAGTATTGCACATCCCTATAAGAGATGAAAGCTGAAACAGTTCCTTAAAGTAGTTTAGGAAGAATATATTCAAAACAATTTGAAAGCCACAAAAAACACCTTCGAGTACTATTTGAGTTTGATGGAGAGTGATGTGTATGAGGTGAGACTAATGGAAACCCAACAAGGGTCTACTGATTGTCAGAAGCCTAACACTTAGTTGCTCAAACAACTAATTTAATGCAACGAATGCATGAGGGGTTTGAAGTAAAATTATTTGCGAAAGGATAACAACCCAAACCTCTCGTGGGAGTGTGAGATTCAGCCTGGGACATTATCACCTCATTGGCACGCCAAGATCATGAAAGCATTGCCAAGGAACCTCGTGTCTAGGAGTAACCCCTACAATTCTATGATTCTATGAATACCCAATTAAAGGAGGTATCTTAACACTGCCCTAATTTGGAAGGGAAGGCATTAATAAATGAAGAAGCCAGCTTGGGGGACCCTTAAAAAAAACCAAAGGAAAAAAAAAATATTAAAAAGTTTGAGAGAGACTTCTCCATGTGGAAACCAGTCTCCTGCCACACAGGTTGAGCAGAATCAAGGGTCTGTGTTTTGGGAAAGGAGGAAGTGCCCTGTTGCTAGCAAACAAAAACGGGCCAGAGGAATTGCACATGGCTTTGTGGCACTGGAGATAAAAGAGAAAAGGTCCTAAAAGCAGAGGAAAATCCCCGACGGCATAAGTACGTTCCACAAGTAGTTCAGTTTCTTGAAGCCGTCCAGGCTGGACAAGCATCCCTTTGATGGTCCTTCTGCTGAAAGAGCCTCTTTCACACTTCTCACTTGAAAAATAGACACGTTTCAGTGTTCCCCCTGAAAACATGATCTTGGGAAGTGCAGGGGCTTGGCTAGTTGGTAAAAAAATAAACAAAATGACCAGGCATGCAAACAAACCTACAGGGCAGAACCTGGTGTTAATTTTTGAGAGGATTTGCACAAGTTTAGAACTAGTTTGATTATTTGCAGAGTGTAAAGGTTTAAATGAGTAATTGAAGCCAGCGGTTGGTATCCTAAAGAGACATATGCTTGAAAACTGTAATGAGGCTATTTTAGGAATGATTGGAAAATACAAAGGAGATTTTACAAGCTATTTAAAAGAAAATACTGCTTTAAGGATAGAGGGCTGCCAGACAACGTCTGCTTGTTAAAAGAATAGAAAGAAACATACATTTAATGCCTTTTCTAGAAAACTGAAGCACTTTATAAGCAATAATTATGCCTCGTGACTTTTGTGAAAGCTTTAAAGCACCGTATGTTGATAGCACTGGAAAAAAAGACAGGAAAGTGTCTCTGTGTCTGCTGGTAGAAAGCTTTGCTACGACTTCCTCCAGCTCTCCTGAATTCACCAATTCTCCGGTAGACATACCCATTTCTTCACCTCAACACCAAGCATTGCCTCTTTCACTGCTCCATTATCACCCAAGGTAGTGCCAACACCTAAAGCCAGCTGGAAGTTCTCCTCTTCCTTCTGCAGAGTCATCACCAGACCTCCATCAGTCACGGAAAAAGGGGAAAGAGATGGTTTAAATATTTAACATCCCAGCAAGCCACAAAGCGGTGAGGTCCTTTCCTCCATTCTTACTCCAGCGTCTCTCACTGAGCTCTGCACCAGATCTTGATGCTGGAAGACCTGAAATGAGCTGAGTTCCCATTTCATTGACTCATTTTTTTTTTCTAAAGGACATCATACAAGTCCAAGAAATCCATTTTCCGCTGAGTTATCAAGAATGGTTTTGTAAAGAAGACAAGTTTCGTAAGAGTTGGTCAGTTCACATATAGTACAATTAGTTACACTTTTGAAGACCTGAAATGCCATTATTTTACTGCTGCTTTCCCCCTCCTCAGCTCTAGGTGCTGCTTGGCTATTTAGCTACAAAAGTAGCTCCTATGGCCAACTTCCCATAACGCTTATTCAACCAGACAAGACCAGCATGAAGCCAAGTGGAAATCCATTTACACAGCCAGACACTCTCATTTATAACTCCGCACCACGGGAGGTTTTAATTCATGAATAACAACAATAAGAACCAGAAAAGTGCCTTCACCAAGTGTAACTAATTGACCAGGGACACCTTCCTAGCAAGATGCCCTTTATTGATTGAAAGGCCTAATCAAAGTGGCACATAGTATAGAACAGAGGAGCGGTTTTCTTTTTTTTCCTTTACGTAACGAGGACCAAAATATCCCTGCACTAACTTTCTCAGCCCCGGCAATGCATAAAAAACCCTCGTTATGGCTCGAGTGGACAGAGTTTGCTGCAGGAGCTAATGGGATCTCTAGGGTCCCCCTCACATTCCCCGGATGCGTCGCGTTACCGGATCCGTAACGCTTGGCTCCACAGTTCCCAACGGGATGACACCACTGGTTTTTACAGCTGCTTCGTAGCTTTTAGGGAAGGGGCTTTGTAATTTATTTTTTTTTTTACTTTGACGGATGAGTTAGTGCAAGCTCACGTCTCAAATTTATTTTGTTACTGAAGCTGCTAGCTGGGTCTTCTGACGGTCAACGTGTACTCTGAAATGGCGGCGCAGAAAAAAGAGGAACACAAACTGTCTGGATGAATGCAAAGGAACACGAAGAATTTCTTTTTTACATGATGCAATTATTTTTTTCCCCGTGTGGTAGAGTTAGTAGCAATCCTACTCTACTACAACAAGCTAATTCTACTATTATTCTACTCATTCTACTATGTGCGTCTAAGGATGACTTGTTGGACTGCAATACTAAGCAAAGTGATGAATTATTCTGTGAGTAGTGTAAAATCGATGACGGCTGAGCCCTATAATCCACTATGATGCTGTGGTCCCAGTAGGACACTCTAAAATGGAAACAATCACCCCACTGAGATATTTGCACATTCCTAGCTAAGGGAAAGGCAGAGCCAGGGCTTAAACCCTTGCCTTGGAGCCAGGGCTGCCGCTCTCCTTCTCCAGCTGGGATATTTGTTTCAGCCTGAAAATAATACTGAGAAGAAGGGACAGATGGACAAATTACCAACCTTTCAGAGGCTGTAAGGAAAATACCGTTCTCACCATAAAGCCATAACATGTTTTGAACCCAACTACTTAAATTCATATTGCCACCTTCTCTCTCTTTTACTACAAACCTGAAATGTTATTTTATACTAGATATTTAATTATGATGTTTTTAGCAAAAAAACCCTGGGTTTTACCCTAGTCCAATTAAAATTCACCTGGGTTTCTAACTACTAGTTGCATAAACTTTTTAGTCAGCACAAACAACCAAGAACTCGCTCAAGCACAGCAGCAGAAATGAAGATTTTGCTGCCTTGCACCACTTTCAGTGCTGCTCTTCTCTGCAATTAAAGAAGAGGCAGGTCACTGACTGAGCTTTACCATAAGCCCACATCTCTAAACTATTTCCTCGTTTCCCAACAGCAGCATTTACAAGAGAACAGTTAAATGACCCGTCCCCAACCTGCTCCCTGCCAGCAAGGATTAAAAGCTTTTGCCTGGCTGCATCAAAATACACGAGCTCCCGGGTCTTGCACCAACTCCATCACATGAAGGCTCAAGATTTTTCTCTCTTGAGCACAAACTACATGCAGTAATCACGTTTTTTAGAAACCATCAGCTATCATTTAGACCTATTCACTTCATATTGGCTTTTAAAGGGTGTCATATGGATGCCATAAGAGCAGGAATGACAGGCTTAAACCCCTCTGTTCCTGCTGTTCCATCATCTCTCATCCCCTACAAAAGTGGTGTCCATCTCTGCATGCTCTTCCCCATGACTCACTACCTTCCCTGGTTTGGAGATACCCCCGCCTACAAACTGCTTCACCTCCAGTCCCAGAGGGCAAGTTGCAGACTTGCCTGGAAAACTGACTATTTTTGTTATGTCACTGAAAAAACTCATTTTTCCCCCCCCCACTCAGTATTGCTTTTGGAGTATCTAAGCATAACCCTGCGGTGTTATGCACCGGGTATGAAAGATCGTAGAATCATAGAACGGGTTGGGTTGGAAGGGACCTCTTAAGGTCATCCAGTTCAACCCCCTGCAATGAGCAGGGACATCTCCAACTAGAGCAGGTTGCTCAGAGCCCTGGACCACCTCTCCGGGCAACCTGGGCCAGGGTGTCACCACCCTCAGTATCAAAGATGTCTTCCTTCTATCTAGTTGAAATCTCCCTCTTTTAGTTTCAAACCATCACCCCCTGTCATGTCGCAACAGGCCCTGCTTCAATGTCTGTCCCCACCTTTCTGACAGGCCCCCTTTATGTCCTGGAAGGCTGCAATGAGGTCTCCCTGGAGCCTTCTCTTCTCCAGGCTGAACAAACCCAACTCTCTCAGCCTGTCTTAACAGTTTAGCTGAGCTTAAACAGCATGGAACAGGGTGCAGAGAGCGCGCTGGATGCACATTCCCTCCCCAGGGCTGTGTGTCTCTGCCCTCAGGGAAAGCTGTGGTCTTGGGGACTTCATCTATTGAACAAAATCAAAAGCCAAGCGAGACCTCATCCACAGGAGGTGGAGGTATCTGAGGTACAAGACGTACCTGAGATACCTCCATGGAAAACGGCAGAAGATGCAAAGCCAGACACTTGTGTAATGTAAGTAACAGAGATAAAAAGCAGGTCTGGTCACGCTGTATGGAAGCAACCGAATTACGTTACACCATCATACTGTTCTAGCTCTCCAGCTGAGGCTTAAGCTATGACTTGGGTACTCATCTTGCCTTTCTCATCATCATCTTTTCTGTACTTCCAGCCACTGCAGTTTCTTTCTCCCCGCCATTAATTCTGACACCTTCAAGCTGTTCCGTGCTGAGCCATGGGAAGAGCTCACGAGCGACAGTGTTTGGCTGGGGGAAAAAAAACAACCACAGCCAAGCGACAAGCTAATGCAGACTAGCCATCAATAATCCACAGACCAATAAAACACTCAACAAGGGCTGCATGAGAACCCTTCTGCTCTCAAAGGGAAGGGACTGTGCCTTGAGGGACGTGCAAGCCAGGTAATTCAGCCTGTGCCTACAGGTTGCACCCTAAATCTTGATTATTAGATGATTACAGGGGAACGGTCATTGCCCTGGTCGTTATATTTACACAGGGATCTGCTGCTGGTGATACCTGGATCATACAGGGCACCAGGGATGGCCATCCGCACTCAGCCCGGTAATAAAGCACCATCAAAGCCACGATCAACAGATAGGGAGAAAATCTTGGGATGCTAAAGCTTCTTCTTTGGACTCACACATCACTGCACAGCCTAAAATCCTGGTATGCTTTTAAGAGCTCCATTACTTCAACAGCAAACACTGGTGTTTGCTGGCTTAACGAGGAATTTGGGAGCCTATATTCAATTTTATACAGTACCAGAATGAATATTTGGGAAGATTATTCAACAAACCATTGCCTCTTTGATGGACATGTAATTCTAGCCAAGGTAAGGATCGCAGGGATCAGAAGAAAACGGTTTTGGGAAGAGTTACAGCCCAGCCCCGAGTATCCACACTTCAATTACCTAAAGCATCCTTATTAAAACAAGGACGTTAGCACCTAATTAATCAGATTTAAAACATCTTTCTGGGGGATTATTCCTTCCCTGTGTCCAGACACAGATCCCCAATAGCCAAGAGATCAGAAATGAGCACCACGTGCTGGTTTTTTTGCTGGCCCAATAAAGAGAGATGGTAGCTTCAAGTCCAGCTGCACAAGGATAACTGTGCAAGCAATTAGCAGACAGCTTCTTCTCCAGTAGATCTTTCATCCCTTTCTGCAGTGTGCTGACCACAGCAAAAAAAAAAAGCCCATAGATTCAATCATTTAAAATAGCCTGTACAACTGAGGGGTCCTCCACGGAAAGGGGTTCTTGCTACCCATGGGATGGGAAAACCAGCTCTGGAGATGGTGACAAGGGAGAGAAATCTTCTCCTCTACCTTCCCCAAGTTACAGGACGGCATCTATCCTGTCCTCTCCTTCCTTTCATAGGATCATAGAATGTGAGGGGTTGGAAGGGACCTCTGGAGATCATCAAGTCCAACCCCCCTGCCAAGCAGGGGCACAGAATCTAGGGCAGGTTACACAGGAACGCATCCAGACACGTCTTGAAAGTCTCCAGAGAAGGAGACTCCACAAGCTCTCTGGGGAGCCCCTTCCAGTGCTCTGTCACCCTCACAGTCAAGAAATTCCTCCTCATGGTGAGGTGGAACTTCCTGTGCTCTGGCTTGCGTCCATTGCCCCTTGTCCTATGGCAGGGCACAAGTGAGAAGAGGTTGCCCCTTTCTTCTTGACACCCAGCCCTCATCTATTGATCCACATTCATTAGATCCCCTCTCAGTCTTCTCTTCTCCAGACTCA
>VZZY01018307.1:197110-217817 GCA_013400335.1 Eurystomus gularis
GACCCAGCACTGATCCTTGGGGGACTCCACTAGTTACAGGTCTCCAGCTGGACTTGGCACCATTGATCACCACTCTTTGGGCTCTATTGCGTAGCCAGTTCTTCATCCATCTCACTGTCTGTTCTTCTACCTCATGCTTCCTGAGCTTGCTCATGAGAATGTTATGCGAAACTGTGTCAAAAACCTTGCTAAGGTCAAGGTAGCTTACATCCACTGGTCTCCCTGCATCTACCCATTCAGTCACGACATCATATAGTGCTACCAGATTAGTCAAGCATGATTTCCCCTTGGTAAATCCATGCTGACTACTCCTGCTAACCTTCTTGTCTTCCATGTGCTTAGAGATGACCTCCAGAATGAGCCGCTCCACCATTTTCTCAAGGATGGAGGTGAGGCTGACTGGTCTGTAGTTTCCTTTCTGGGGAGAAACTCTCCTCCTGCTCTGCACCAAGGCATGCAGTACAAATGCCTGGGTCAGACAGTTGAAAACTTGATAGTGAGATAGCTGAGAACTACATGATGGTCCCTCCAGACCCTGTGGTCCACAGCAAGATCACCTCAGAGGTAAAACCCTAGGACTGGCGCACCCAAGGGCTGAAGGGTAGATGGTGGCACAGCAGGAGATAATTGCATGAAAAAGGGATAACAGTAAAACGTAATAAGGTTTTCAGGAAGGGCTGGGGAGGGGAAGAAGATGAGGGAAGGAAGGGAGGGGATGTCACATGAGAAGAAAGGCACAGGAAGGAGCAGCAGAAAAACCCCTTCCCACACAGTCCAGGAATCTCCTGGACTGTTTCCTGTCTGCTGTGTTGTATTTCCAGCAGATGTCTGGCAAGTTGAGGTCCCCCACAAGAACAAGGGCTTGAGATTTCACAGCTTCTGCCAGTTGTCTATAGAACAATTCATCAACCTCTTCACCCTGACTGGGTGGTCTACAACAGACTCCCAACAAGATATCCGCCTCATTGGCCTTCCTCAACTTTACCCATACACATTCAGCTGGTCCATCACACTTGTTAACTTCCACGCAATCAAAACTCTCCCTAATACAAAGAGCCACCCCACCACCCTTTCTATCTTACCTATTCCATTTGTAGAGCGCATAGCCATCCGTTGCAGCTCTCCACTCGTGAGAGTCATCCCACCACGTTTCCGTAATGGCAACCACGTCATAGCAGTCATGGTGCACAACGGCCTCCAGCTCACACGTGGGTAGGAGCTCTGAGAGGTTCGTCTCCACCAAAACCAAACTAATTGGCATGTGCCAAAACCACTTTGAGTAGCCACTTTTCAACGGGGAGAATTATTTAATGCTTGTCTTGAGCCTCCAAATCTTGCTCCTCTAACCATCCGATCTCGGTGGCAAGAACGTGTTGCCTGAGTGGAGGTAGATGTTCGTTCTCTTTGGATGATGTATTTAATGTGATTCACAAGAAGCTTTTTTCCAAGCCATTAAATACGTACTACAACAAGAAAATAAACCCACATATTTCATTAGATAAACTTGTGAGTTTTCTATACATGCTGCAAGGGACAATTTTGAATCAAAAACATTTCCGATGGATTTATAGAAGTTGTTGAGGGGCGTGCAGCTACAATGGCTGTTGATTAATACACACACCAAATATCCCTTGCTGATACGCAGAAGCGTCATCCCATCATTACAGATAATTTTGACTTTGATGAAAAATGCTGCTAACTCTGCTAGCAGTGCTGGAGTACTTCAGTGATCAGAGACTATGCTTAAAACTGAATACTAAAGAGCTCTTTTCCTTCCTATAATGACAGTTATTAATTATTTTTAAATTTCTCCAGTTCCCAGCCAGAAGCGTTTTTCCCAATTCACAGAGCACTCGACACTGCATCCCAAAGGCAAGCAGTAAGTGATGGGAAAACACAATGAAGACTGCTTATCCTGGCAAGTCTGCTCATCTACTTCAGCGCTAACTAAATGTCATCTCTGCTGCTCAGGATTTCTTTCCTGTTTTTACTTTTGAGAGCCAGTAGCGAGCTCAGCTGCTAGGAAAAAAGAAAAAGACATGAAAGAGCTTGGAATGAATGAAAGCTGGACTAGGTTGTTTGCAGTTGGTAAGGAAAGGGTGTGAAGGGGTGAGGGCAAAAGAGAAAGTGGCTGCCACAGGGAAAACCAGACTTCAATAAACCTTGGGAGAACTTAGGAGAAACTTAGATAAACCTGAAGACATCTTACGGTGTACTTGGGCCAGGCACAGTTAGGAGAGACCATGGCAGATGTGACACGGGCAAGACCGTGAGCCTCAGCACACAGCAGTGATGCTCCTGCATCTGCCCAGATTTCAAGATGAAAGAGGAATGTTTTATGGAATGTTTACGTCATTTAAAAGCTGTGGAGATGTGGTGCTGAGGGACATGGTTTAGCAGTGGACTTGGTAAAGTAGGGTTATGGTTGGACTGGATGATCTTAAAGGTCTTTTCCAACCTAAATGGTTCTACGAAAGAGTGAGGAGGTTGACACTGAAGAAGAAATGACTCTGCTGATCCATAGGGATGGCATTTTTTACAGCTCATTTCCAACAGCTCAAGTGGTTCAGGATATGCAGCCAAGCAGGCTGGAGCAATTCCAGGTATCTCTTCCTCCCCTAATAACCAGGAGCTTGAACTTCTTCTAAAACAAAGAGAGGGCACCACACCTCCTTTAAGTGCTCCAGAGCCCACCCTAACATACCGCAGAACCTTAGTGAAACAGTCATTTCTTCCTGCCTGTACCCAGAAATTTGTTACTGTATGTTTTTCTGGACTAACATTAAACCATGGAATAATTAAGGATGGAAAAGACCTCAAAGATCATCAAGCCCAACCATCAACCCAACACTACCATGACCACTAAACCTGAAGCACAATGGCTCACCATTCTAGATTTCAGANTCATTCTAGATTGGCTAGAATGATCTAGCCTGGCTCACCATTCTAGATTTCAGATTCCTTCACAGCAGATCCTGGGAACTGCAACGAATTTATGCCTTAAGATTTCCATTCTGCAAGATGTGCAACGTGCTGGATCCCAAGATCTCTTATTTGCATCTCCATATAAGAGAGTGAATAACTAGACTGCGGCAGTGTCTACAGCTCCTACCACTCCATGTACTCAACTCCTTCAGCCTGTGGGCCAGTCACCACTATCAAAAGCACTGAGAATTGACTGAATTAGACCTTTAATGAGAAATAAATTGTCTTCTGCAAATCCATAAGCTCTGGAAAGAAGGAAGAAACCAGACTGAGACGAGACACAGCGAGAGCTGTGGCAATAACGGCAATGCTGACCGGTTCCTCCTTAGTTATTCCTTACCATGCTTTTGCCAACAAAACTCCTGGCCCCAGTGATTCCAGCCAGGGAGAATTTAATCCCTAATGTTTATTTTTCTCACTGAGTCCTTGCAAAGTGCGTATTTTTGTGCTCTTCCAGATGAGCTTGCAGGTTTATTAAACATGGTTCTTCCATATGTATTCAAACGGGGATTCAGAAGCAGCTTCTTGTAACAGAGCTTTAAAAGCAAAGAGTTGAAGGAACCTACAGTTAGTTTACTGAGGTCTGGGAGTTTTGAGGAGTTGCTTTTAATTTGGATCTTGAAATTTTTCCACGAACCTTCTGAAAAAACAGCTTAAGGCATTATTTGACAGGAAGCAAAGCAACGTACACCCACTGCACCTGCGGTCATTCCTATGCTAAGAAAAAAGCCAAATATTCTTCTCCCTAAGCCTCGCACCGTGTGAAATCTCTGGAATGACGCTGATCATAAGGTATAAAAAGCAACCCTTGAGAAGCCATTATGCACCTGTGCTCCTACAGCAGCCACGTCTCCCTGTGCATCAGGTCTCCTTCCCAGAAAAAAGTGACCACACTGCCCCAAAAAATGAAGATTTCATCGGAAAGTTCTCCAAGATGAAGAACAAGGACAGCATACAGGAGCAGAAAAATGTTCATTTCAGAATGACACATTCCCCAGGCATGTGGGGCTTGGAAACTCAGGCTAAAAAAAGACAGGACAGGAGTAACAGCCAAGTATGAGAGAGCATTTAAAGAAACCTGCATTTAAGCAAACCACCCCCAAATAGGCAGCAGAACAAGGACCCGCTGCAGACACTTTCCAGACAAGTGCTTGAAAATTGGTAAATTAAGATACATTAACTGCAATGTCTTATTTTTAGCTTAAAATACTCAGCATCTCAGAAACTTGGTGGAAAGGACTTTGTAGCACTGTTCAAAATACCTGCGACAAAGTCAGAGTTACTGGATGACCTCAGTTACTCTTCTTTGACCAAGTGATACCAAAACTGCCTCAATAATATTGAAGCCTCCTCTTAAAGCAGTCTCAGTTGAAAAATAATTCTCAGACCACGGCAGAAGGTCTGTTGAAAAGTCACCCGATACTCAAACTTGGCATCCCCATGAAAGGGAAAAATCAAAACCGCCTGGTTAGCTTAAAAAGAGAAAACAACACAGAAATGAGGAGACTTGTTAAAAGGGAATGAAAGAGGGCAGCCAAAAGGAGAAAGAATCATAGAATCATGAAGGTTGGAAAAGACCTCTAAGATCATCAAGTCCAGCTGTCAACCCAATGCTACCATGACTAGAAAAAATACTGGTGGCATAAAAATTGTACCAGCTAAATAAAAAAAACCAACAAACAAAAGCAGCTATCCCTGAAATGACTTTATATAAAGCAACAAAAAGCTGCAGTGGTTGCGCAGCAAAGGACAACCTCTAAAAACGGTGATTGCGCCTGGATGAGCTAAAACTGGAAACTAGTGGAGACTCTAGTGAGAGAGATGCAACTCCACGGTGTGGTACCCAACGGAGATTTCTGAGGAGCACCTGGCAGAAGGTTGCTAGAAAGGCCTTTTCCAAGCACATTGGAAGCAGGAAGCTTTCCAGAGAACCTGCAGGAGCAAGTTTTAAAACAAGCAGATGAAGTCAGAGAGCAGGAAAGCAGGGTCAGGACCAAATCCCTCTGTTTGGCCAAGAGAAGCTACAGGAGCTCCCTGGATGTCTTATTACAAACAGAAGACACGCAGAAGAAACTAAAGGGTTAGCAGAAAAGATTTAGAGCAAACAGGGTTAGGAATTGCCCAGACCGACTCATGAAGACACACTGTTCCAGTTGGCAATTTAGTAATTTTAGCACACAGCCCATTGCTTTGATCAGCCTTTGGGATAAAGGAGGAAAAAAAAGGGCAGTAAATGTGATGCGGCTTTTGAAACAACTCCCAGGGGCTTTAAGAAAATTGCACGCTGCTCAGGCTGATTTCAAGTTATCAGGCAAATCGGGAAAATATTACAACATGGTGTAGGTATGAATATATCTGAGGAGTCAACACTGCTTTTCTGGAGTGTCTGAGCAGGGTGTCAATCTCTGGGTTCCTTCAACTTAGCATCTGGACAGGGCTGACCTCACTGCTATGTGTGTTTCAAGGAAGGTTTTGAAATGGCCTCTTAATAAAGGCTCTCACAGAGATTCAGCTGTCGCAGGGTAAAAAAGGGAATATCCTCTTCTGTAGGAGGGTTAAAGAGCACGAGAATCTGGGAATCTGCAGTGGGATCCCTGCTGTCCAACATGCTCTGAAAATAAAGAGCAAAGTGTCAAGGAAAAGCGATGAAGTTTGATGATCTTGGAGGTAAAAGCTGAAAAGGAACTTCTGATGGATACTGTGTAATGCAGACATAGAACTGGGCTTGGATTCAGCGTTGAGGACGCAAAATAAAGCACGAGGGGAGAGCTGACCTTACCAACAGGTAGACAAGGGTGTCACGGCTCTGCAGAAGTCACCAGACAATGGGCTTTTAAATGACCTGCTTGGTGTTCAGCCATGGTCAAAAAGACAAAGTTATTAGGATAAAAAGCAGAGATCCAAGAAGAAAATCCTGCTGTGATGCTCTAAAACCCCCCTGTGGGTCCCTATCTTCAATCCCTGATCCCCACATTGCAGGGAGACCGAAGCAGAGCACGAAGGAGCACAGATAAAGGGAAGGAGAGGAGGACCAGGGGCATCTGGCTCCCGTGTGAGGGATCTGCTCCAGGACTTCTGGAGGGAGCTACAGCCTAATTCTGATGAGCTCAGCAAAGGCTGGAAAGAGGTGGTAGGGTTGGGTAGACATAATGGGTGTCTGTAAAATAAGAAATGATGTATAAAGGTGAATATTGGGGGATTTATCGCTGCGCCTTCTGACAAGTAGTAGAGATGAAACTCAACATAGAAAAGTATGAGGACTTCACCGCCACCGGCTCCAGGAGCCCAATCTATATGTTGATTGTAAAAGAAAAGTTACAAGAGGTGAACACCAGCGTGAGATGCTGGACAGCTACAGACTCTTCTTCTGGCTCAGGACATCACTGAGCTGCCCATAGCCAGAAGCTGATGGATGTCAGCAGCAGCAGTGCTGCGTATCTGCTGTGTCCTGGTCCTTTCCTGTCCCTGAGCTTCACTACAGTCCTGGCATTCACAGACAGCGTAGCCCTGATTAACAGCACCTTCATTAGTCCAAAGAGGCCTCTTGTTGATGAGTGCATCTGCTGGAGAAGTGCTCTACAGCGCTTGCTGCTGATGCTTTTCCCCTCTCCTCTTGTAGGTGCAACCGGAAAATACCCTTTGGAAACAAGTTTTTTTTCTTTGCAAGGATCAGCTACGGCCCCCACATCAAGGTACCAGGGTCTTTGTCACGGTGGCTTCAAGCGCACAAAATATCCGAGCATGGAAAAAATCAGCGTCATTGGGGGAAAATAATCCCATTTGAGATGCATTCATGGGGTCCTGCCCTGCACTAGATTTAAAATGTACACAACCCCGTGCTGTGGGGGACGGGTAATTGTGTCAAATCAAATTAACATTGCCCACCTCATGGGCAAGTGATAAAAAAAGTCACGAGTGGTGCAGGTGGTTTTCTTGTTTTTATCATGAAGGTGTTGCCCTTTCAGGATAGGCTCAACTCAGTGTTCTTAGAGAAAAGCAGCTAATCCTTTGCCTCTAAAAATGTGGATTTTCATGCATTCCCTGACAGAAGGTAGGTTTGCAGAGGAGAGACCACCAGCCTCACGCTTCAGATCTTCAACATTCATTCTAAAGCGTGCATTTCAATGTGGTTTGTGTCACCCGATCACCGCAAATCCAATTTTCCTATGAAAGCAGTTGCAATTAAAAGAGCGAAAGGCCATACGGGACTATGGTATAATGTATATCACAACCATTTGACCAGCTCTGAGAGACCAAGGTGACTTCTGTGGTGTCCTCACCCTTATTTGGATCCTCTAAACCCAATACTCACAGTCACCTGCAAATGTTACCACCAGAGCGTTCAATATTTATTTTTGGATCATTTAGGAATAAGTGCAGCTAACCCACACCTTGATCACACTCTCTCCTCAGGAAATGCTGATTTGGTTTCTACGCGCCTTGCACGAAGTGCTGGAAATCCAAATGATGAGCAGCAACAAACCAAACACCCTAAAACCCAACTCATTGGATCTGCAACAAGTATAAATCTTCCCAGAGAAAGACATCAGGCATGTCTGGCCAATACTGCTTTCCATTAATACTTATTTTTCGGCATCGAAAATCGGTCTAGCCTTTAATCTTCCATCGGTGGAGAAGTGTTCCCACTATTTCAACTGGCATCAACACCAGCGACATTATGCATTTGCCCGTTCGAACAGATTTCAGCCCGTTTGAACAGATTTCAGCCTGTTTTCATGGGTTTTGCAAGAATCCATGATCAATCCTGAACAAGCACCAGGGGGTTAAATCTCCCAGATGCCCAGACTTCTGGTCACACCCCTGTCGCTACTGCTTCACTAATGGTTCCACTTAGGAGACAACTTTGAACATCCTTCTTAATTACCAGGAACTGTTCCAGGTCCAGGTAGAGCAAGCTCAGCAGAGAGGCTTTAAAACAGGGCCAGGAGCTTGGCTCTGCTGAAACCTACTTAGAAAATATTTATGTGACGGGTTCTTTCAGCGAGCACAGCAAGGCATAATTATCTTCCCAAATCACGTTGTTCTTCCCATACTTTCTGCAGCTAATACACCCTCTTTGGTACCAGTGGCAATAAGCTCTTGGACAGGCAAGGACCTACTGCAAAGAACTGCATGGACTTGATATAGGAGGTGAAAGAGTTTTTTAGCAGCAACCTCTGCCAAACTATAAGTAGCATGAAACTGCTCCCTTGCTACAACCCAACTCTTCATGTAAATGTTCTGGGAGTCTTCACAGAATCATAGACTTGTTTGGGTTGGAAGGGACCTCAAAGATCATCTAGTTCTAACCCCCTGCCATGGGTAAGGACACCCCCCCACTAGACCAGGTTGCTCAAAGCCCCACCCAACCTGGCATTGAACACATCTAGTGTTAGGGCATCCACAACTTCCATGGGCAACCTCTGCCAGTGTCCCACCACTCTCAGAGCAAAGAATTCTTCCTAAATTCTAATCCAAATCTCCCCTTCTCCAGTTTGAAGCCATTACCCCTCATCCTGTCACTACAAGCTCTTGTAAAAAGTCCCTCCCCATCTTTCATGTAGGCCTCCTTTCAAGTACTGAAAGACCCCAGCAAGGTCTCCCTGGAGCCTCCGCTTCTCCAGGCTGAACAACCCCAACTCTCCCAGCCTGGCCTCCCAGCAGAGGGCTTCCAGCCCTCCCATCATTGCTGGGGCCTCCTCTGGCCCCGCTCCACCAGGTCCATGTCTCTGCTGTGCTGAGGACTCCAGAGCTGCCCCAGCACTGCAGGGGGGTCTCCCAGAGCGCAGCAGAGGGGCAGGATCCCCTCCCTGCCCTGCTGCCCACGCTGCTGGGGATGCAGCCCAGGAGGACATTGGCTCTGGGCTGCCAGCGCACATTGCCGGCTCATCTCCAGCTTCTCATGAACCAGAACCCGCAAGTCCTTCTCCACAGGGCTGCTCTCCATCCCTCATCCCCAGCCTGTGCTGGTATTGGCGGTTGCCCCAATCCATGTGCAGGATGTTGCACTTGGCCTTGTCGAACTGCATAAGAATTACACAGTCCCACCTCTCAAGCCTGTCTGGGTCTCCCTGGACGGATCTCATACCTCAGGCATGTTAATCACACGACCCAGCTTGGTGTCATTGGCAAGCTTGCTGTGGATGCACTGGATCTGACTGTCCACGCTACCCAGAACGTGGTTCATTCCATGTGCAACACTGACATCCTCAAACCTCGGTGAATGGTTCTGCCATCCCCCAACCAGTCACACCCACCTCTGCATCAGTTTAGTATCGACCTGCTCGGAGCTCCACATTCCACAGCTGTGAGCAGCTTTATTTAACAGGACATTTATTGGAATCCTTTTAGAAAATTACTGGGACTGAGGATCATTTGGACATTCAAAATCCATTCTCATAGGGTTGCTTTTATCTAATCTTGATTAATCCTCTCCCAAGATCAGACTTACCAAGGGGAAGCAAAGAAGTTAAGTGTATTTGTCTATCAAACGCATTTTTATCAAAACACCAAGCCTTTACACTAAGACTCAGACAGAATACGTAACAAGAAGAGGAGGAGGCACAGCTCCTCTACACGCACAACCATTAACAGAGGACTCCAATCTCTTGCGAGGAGAAGCCTCACCATTTTTGATGCACGCCAACACACAAAAAGGTTTTGATTCTAACAAGATCATTTCAAGGCTTACAGTGTCTTTCATCACACTCCTTTTCTTTCAATATCTCTAATTTTACTTTCTTTCCGGCTACACCTGGTTCATAGACATATCAGAGGCATAGTAGGAGGAAATTCTTCACTCTGCAGGTGCTGAGACACTGGCACAGGTTGCCCAGGGGGTTGGAGATGCTCCATCCCTGGAGGTGTCCTTGACCACATTGGACGGGGCCTTGAGCAACCTGGTCTAGTGGGAGGTGTCCCTGCCTGTGGCATGGGGGTTGGAAGAAGATGATCTTTGAGGTCCCTTCCAACCCTATGATATTAAACATTAACTAAATAGTTTTAAAGCAGGCAGAGAACCGCAACAAAGCGGATTATGACTCAATGCGCCAACGGTGTAAAAACCCAAAGTATTACATCATTCCCTGGAGATGGTCAGTCTGTTTGGATGAGGACACTTCCGTTTGGAGCTGCCCAACTTCTACTGGACCCTATTTCTGGCCACATGCTCATTCCAGGGACTGCCAGCAGTGGGGTTTGGATGGTTATATCGTGAAATTGCCCAATAAACTACTGTCAGCAGAGATTTTGTTGGGTATTTTCTTTAATAATCTTCAGCAGTTGCATCACTGATTGACCGCAACAGCTTAAAGATGACGAGACACAGAATTGTTTTGCGTTTACCAGCAAGACCATCACTTGCAGCACAGAGACAATGTATTAACTTAAAAATAGCCTCCTCTTTCAAAAAGCAGAGAAGCAGATTAGACTTGGACAACGGATGACTGCTGAGCAAAATGCTATTTTTCTCGATAGCTGAGATTTTTTTTACAGGCGTTTGTCATCCTATAGAGACAACTTTAAAACTACCCAAGACGTAACATGCATTTAAAAGTAGCTACTTCAAAGTCAAATACTGTTTCATTATTCCATAACAAGATGCCATTTCAAGTAATCCGCATGATTGTTACGTTCAGACTATTAAATCTGGGGGAACAGGAAAAAAAAGAAGAAAAAGTAACATGCAGGATGACGAATATTTGATGGGCCTGCCATAGATTTTACCGTGGGGTAATCACTACTCAACATTCAGTGACAAAAAGTAAACACCTGCTGATTATTTGATAATAAACCTACATAATAACTTCATAATAGATTTTATGTTTTCATAAGAGAAGAGAAGACTGAGAGGGGATCTAATTAATGTGGAGTAATAGATGAGGGCTGGGGGTCAAGAAGAAAGGGGCAACTTCTTCTCACTTGTGCCCTGCCATAGGACAAGGGGCAATGGATGCAAGCTAGAGCACAGCAAGTTCCACCTCAACAGGAGGAGGAACTTCTGGACTGGGAGGGTTCCAGAGCACTGGAATGGGCTCCCCAGAGAGCTTGTGGAGTCTCCTTCTCTGGAGACTTTCAAGACCCATCTGGAGGTGTTCCTGTGTAACCTGCCCTAGATTCTGTGGCCCTGCTTGGCAGGGGGGTTGGACTTGATAATCTCCAGAGGTCCCTTCCAACCCCTCACATTCTATGATTCTATATAATCTAGTAGCTATTTAGATTTCCATCAATTTTGCTACAACTGTACCACTTTTGGAAGCCAAAAATTGAACAGTGAAATCCTGACCCTGGTGAGGGGATGCTTATTTTAGCAGAGAAACTGGATCTCAACCATCAAGGCTGGATTCCACTTTGTTTGCTAATCCTTTCGTAGGACTGAACCTTCCATGGAAGAAGCTTCTACATTTAAAGCCATTATTCTATCCCATCACCCAGATTCAAAGTCCTTGGGAGAAGAGACCAACACCTACCTCACTACTACTATGTTTATGACTCAGAAATAACTTTGGGTTTTGAGTATAACGACACAGTAACTACTTCAGCTTGTCAACGAGACAAAACACAACTGGAACCAAGATCTGTTAAGGGAACGAGTAAATTCTTGCATATCTGGAAAAAAAAAGAAGCTGCTAATTGTAGAATGTAAGATTGGAATCGGATCATGAGAAAAACAGATGTCCCCGACTACTCCGACAATACACAGCACACTAAAAATGCTTTCATAGTGCCCTACTTTACATCAGCTCAGCCCACTTTATCCACCCTCAACAGCCTTCCCCTCTCTCTCAGAGTCGCTTTTATTTTCTTTTAAAATATCTTTTTAATAAATGAGGTTAGTCCTGGGAAGCCTGTGATGTTCTTCTGTATCTATGACAGAGAGCTCAAACAAGAGCACACTGCAACCCTGCTGGATATGGGATCCTGGAGCTCTAAGCATGCCCAAGAGCTGCTCCATCATGGATGCCAGGACTCGCTAATACAATACTGGGGTTCTGTGAGGACAGTCTCTACATTGTAATTCATGGCAGAAGGTTATTTATCCCCACCAGTTACGCTCAGCTCCTAGGAGGGTGTCACATCATGCCATCTTCAGCTAAAAAAACCCAATACTGGCAACACCTACAAACAGGTGAAGCATCTGCCTGAGCTGTAACAGTTTCTAAACTGAATTTGTATTCCCTTTTCCTTGTGAATCCATGCAGAAAGGCTCAAAATCCTGTACTGAAGAAATCACTGTCTTCAGTTGGCAGTACTTTACGATCCAGCTGTAAAAACAGGACTATCAGATAGGCATGGAAACCGTTTGGATAGTGATGGAGTGTGCGCCTGGGTTTTGGTCTCCTTGGGAGCGACAGCACATCCACACAACAGAAAACTCAAAATTCTCATGTTTCTGGGCTGTATTTTTAGCAAAAGATATTGAGTTATCTAAGGAATGGAACAAACAACACTAAATGATCTTTAACACACTGTTTGGTTTCACAGGCTGGGCTAGTTCAGAAAGAAACAAGCTATTAACAAAGAATCCCAGATTAGGTTAATTTTAAACTCATTTCCAGGCAAAAGGCAGCACCACAGCTTTGGCACCACTTAAAGTCTAAGGATGCCAAAATCCAGTGCAACCTCCTCATCAGACAAGGGCCCTGAGAGGCAGAATTATTATTAATTGTACCACGTTTCTGCCAGCTTTGGGTGACACGTCGTGAGTGCCAGAAGGGGAAAATCATTGTGAAATTTGTTGCTAAACCATAAAGGTGAACTTCTCCGTAATCAAAACAGGTTTGTTAGACAGCGGAGTTTCAGCAGCATGGGTTGCAACCATGAGGGGAAAAATTAGTACAAGTTTAAAAGAACCTGCCCAGTAAGCCAAGCATGTATCAACAGAGTGGTTTGAGTTTGTACAGCAACGTAAAGAATGCCTCATTTAAATTTTTGTCTTTAATGGATCAATGCATTTGCTCAACGCATACGATGAAACCAGTCAGGTTCTCAACTGAACAGGAAGGAGGAAAGCAAAGGAGGATGAGAAGATCTGCCTGGATTGCAATCTACAATTAATTGCCTCCTCGGATAGAAACACAGTAATCACAGTAATTTGCAGTTTGCTACGAACACACAAACTGGGGTGAACCTTCACTTTACGGCATAATGAGAGGGACCTCAGACAATGTCAGAGGTTTTGAATTTGCATCGTGTTCCCTACCACCTCATGCACTGTTTTGTTTCACTCCTCACGGAGCTGAATATGTATAACCTCTTCAGCTGAAGACATTTTAATTCTGAATATCATTAACGACAATTTTTTTTTATATTAGAGATTAGCTGAACTACATTAATGTCTTTATTGCGAAAAATAATGTCGGTAATAACACCGCTGAAATTAATGCAAGCAAGAAAGACTTCTCAGAAACACTCCCATTATCACCCAGGAAAGAGACTTGGGCCCTTTCAAAGGAAACTTCAACCGCCAAAGAAAACTCACAGGCTGAAATACACTCCACAGAGGCACTAACTGCATCCTCTGATTCTTTTTTAAGAGTTAATTGAGCTTGAAACCACTATCCAAACATCAGGGACTCCTGCCAGAGCCCAGGCAAGGCAGGAGGGGGTTCTCCTCTTCTGCACGCTTGACCCTGCCGAAGCCCATGAGCACAGGCCTCACATCAAACCACCGCCCTCCAGAAATGGCCCGTACAGAAAAGTCAGGCAGAGTTTATCCAGAAACTCTGATGTTCTCCCAGTTTGAGAACCAGGCGATGCTACTGGCCAGGCGCATCCTGTTGCTCCGGTGTCAACAAACCAGTGGAAGTCCCCCCAAAATAGCTGGTGGGTGCACCTCTGGATGCTGTGATGCCCTGCATTAGAAAATAGGGGTTTGGTAGCAAAAACCCAAGGTTACAGGCACATAAAACTCTAACACAGCAAAAGATGCCAAAGGTACTACTCATTTCCCACTGTTCTGATGCATGGAAGCACGTGGGTCAGCGTTTTTCTTTGAAAAAGGCAGAAAAATGCTTGCTTAAAGCCCAACCGGATAAATCCCTTAACTCACACGTACTCAAACACACCTCTGAGAATGAATAAAGACACATAAAGTCCTTGAGAGAAACTTCCTTTAGTACTTGTAAGTAATAAGCAGGTCCAGGTGAAGCCTGAAGGAAAGCTATAAAAATCATCCCATTTCAAGTATTTACAGCTTCCAGGAAGCCTCTTAGAAACACGTGACAGTAGAAAAGAACTTAACGCTTTTCACCATACCACCTTCGGCCGCGCTACCTGCCAGCTCCCATCACACAGGACATGAAGAGCTTTCACACCCTACAAACTCTTGACTGATGCAAGACTTTCACACCACACAAGGGAAAATATATAAATTAAGTTTTCATTCCAGGCTTTTAGCCCTGAAAGCTCACTCCATATTGCGCCAGAGCCATCTGGAGTTAATGCATCCTCTCTTCTAAGCTCTTCTATCACCGACCTGAAATAGTTTCTCCTGCCTGCTACCAAAGCAATAAATGCCTTCCAAACATATGATATTTGCTGAAGGATGTATCCATCTACAGATCAACCATGGCAGGACACAGCAGGGTAACCGACCTGATGTTTCCTCTGAAACGCAGGGAGGAGGGTGCTGGTGGCTGGTTTTACTTATAATCACTGCACAGATGCTCGGTTCAAAGACGCATATTGATGAAAGCACACTATGGATGATTAGAAAATGTAGCTCCAGGAACGGGGAAGCAACACAGGTTTTTAAAACTACAATTCCATATTACCCTCAACAGCCCCTTCCCCAAGCACAGCATATATGTCTTTGGAGAAATCTGGAAAACTTCGGAGAACTGTCTGTTTCCAATGTTGTGTTTTTACAGCTGGTAAAAAAAATACGTTTCACTTAAGAACAGAAAGGTTAAAGGACAGACGACTGAAATGTAGGGAAGGTTGGGGTTAAACCACAACAGGTCCAACCCTCAAGTCTCTCAAGGTAACGCAGCATCTTCTCCAGAGTTTATGAGCCAGACCTGACCCAAAAAGGTCCAGCACAGCCCATGCTGTGAGATTTTTAAACATCCCTTTTAAGGCTTACAAAGCCTGTAGGGAAACCTTAACATTTACAGAGTTAACAATAAAAAATAAACTGTACAAGGGTGTATGTTTAGCGTGGGCTAGGAGCCTTCTTGAGAATTCCACCTTGAGAAGACAGCTATTTTTTTCTTCATATACTCTCTTTTTTACTATATATTGAAAACAAGCCATGTAAAACTGTGCAGTAGGTAAATTGCTTCCTTTTTGAGGAAAGCATTTATTTAAAGTAATTTTTGCAGGTAAGATTTTCACTTACACTCATTAAATAAACAACAAAAATCCCTGTGAGACTTCCAGAGAACCGTCCACGTTGTGAACTTGCGCTTTGTTAGAGTCAAGCTGTAATAAGTGCATTTATCCTTGGAATACGTTGGCTCCTTCTCAGTCATTTCTCAGCTGGTTAGAAAAACAACCTTTTAGAAATAAATTACTCACTGGCATAACTGGAAAATGTTACAGAAGATGGGGAGACGAGTTGTGACCCACCTATTTTCCCTTCAACATCAGGACATATTCTCACTTTCCTTTTTCCATATTTTTTACGTGGATATAAACTGCCACTCAGACAACCCCAAACAAGACTTTTAATGATGGATTCGACATTAAAACAAGGGGCTCTCAAAAACACCCCAGCAACTGGGATTTGCTTTATTCCCTAAGAAAGCTGCTTTTGGAAATATTTTTGCCTGTACACTGGCTGCAGGACAGAACCTTAGTGTTAAATTCCTCAACCTCATTCATACCTCAGATATTTAGTTATTACATTTATTCCCTACCCTACAAATCTTCAAGCAGGCTACGCAGAACAAAGCTTAGACTTACTACGTAAGATAAATATTTTCCTTGGAACCTCTCCAAGCCCAAAACACAAGCAAAGAGTGACGAAATTTGCACAAAGTTAAATATTTCTGTTTTCTCAACATTCCAAGCAGCTCAGAAACACCATGTGCTGGAGATGTCCACTGGAATGGCTGAGGTGGTGTCCATAAAAATGTCCACAAAAGCCAAACCTCGGTGTGTGGGTGACATGGGGCAGCAGTCGGGTTCCTGTGGGCATTCGTGTCGCATGATGTTGACCCTAGAATTCAATTTTAGGACAGCACTGAATAAAATGCAATAGTCTTATACTAGGCAAAGCCCCAGCCAGGATGCACCAACGGTTCCACGTAACACAAGGGTCAAAGCAAAGTTGCTCCGACGCTGGTTCTTGTTGGCATTACTGGTCTCACTCTTCTGCACTCCTCAAACCTCCATGTTTCATCCAGTGTTTCAATAGCTCTGGACAAACACCAGAGGAAAACTGTAAGGGGAATAAATAACCCAACCTACAAGCAAATAATAAATGTCCCTGTAAGGAAAATAACCTTTTGCAAACTGGATCCTGTTGTGTTTGGCATGTGCTGCTGCTTCCTCTCCCTTGGCGTAGGAGTTCAGTGTTTCCTTTCAAGGTGTCTCCAGCTTCTAACACAGCATAAAGACACGAATGTTGAGCGAAAGTATTTTTAAAAAGCCAGTTTTAGTGGTTGTCGTATTCCAGCCAGTCACAAGCAGAGGAAACGAACACGAGTTTCCTAGAAGTTCAGTTATATTCTGCTGAGGCCAGAACGGCCACGACACTGTCAACTGCAGAAATCCATGGGTGCCAGCTAAATGCATCCAGATTTTTAACCCCTAATTCTCGTACAGAAGGAAATGAGCCTTTCCTTGAAAACGAGCCATTTTAGTCAAGACCCAGTGGCACAAATATACCCTCACTAGAGAACTTGACTCGCTGACACTTATCTACTACAGAAAAATAGTCATGCCACTATTTCCTAAACTACACAAAACTGTGGCCTCCTTCTTGCCAGAAAGAACACAAAACCCACCACGAACACCAGCTAAAGCTTTTCTTCTTCTCTGTAGGCTACCTCTAACATCAAGGAACTGCCTCAAAAAATGAAAACATTAGAAGACGTGACAAGGAATAAATAAATCAAAGCTGCTAAACCCTTAACATTTTGGCTATTATCCAGTCAGAAAACCACGGGTTGTTTCACAGTGAATCCCAGCACTAGAGCCAATGGGAACACGGCGGCCGCTGCTGGAAGGACACCCAGACTCAACGGCATCATGTTCCCTGGCTCATTGACTTGCTCCTTCCACAGCACAGTCCAAGCTCCTGGCTAAGCGCACATCTGAGACAGGTTCTGTGGGGTTTTTCCCAACCGCAGGCTTTCAGCAGAACACCCAGGGTCTGCCTGGGACCCAAAACATAGTAGGGTCCTCAGCGGTATTTATTTTTGTACCTTTGTTTTCTCTTTCTGGTAGGGTAATTGCGGAGTGGATGAGCTATGGCTATATGAGTTCCCAAGTCTGAGCCAGCTGAATGCCTTGAGGGTTTGCAAATTACTCCTTGAATGTTAATGACAAGTTCAGGGCAACCATAAAGAAACCACGCAGTTTACACCACAAGAAAAAGAAAACGGCACCAACTCTGAGCTTTGGGAAGCCATCTCATCAGACAGGAACTGAAAAGCCGCCCCAATATTACTGATAAAACACCAAAGGAAACAATTTTATGGGTTGGGGGAGTGGAGCTCAAGTCTAACCAAGCACAGGTTCATGATTTCATGGAGCAAGGGTTTCGGTGCAGATGTAGGAGCCTCTCCAGCACCAAACCAGCCCTATGTGGTTATGTGCCCTCAAACCCTTCCCCTAGTTGATCAAGGTCTACCTATAAAACAGCCCTGGATCCAATCACTTTCTACTTTCACAGCCCTCAGTGTTGCTGCACTAATTCATAACTATCTTTTTTTTATGGGTTTGTTTGGTTCGGCTTTTTTTTTTTGTTTTTCTGGGGTCTAGTTGCTATCAAGCATCAACAGAAAATAAACCTTAGCCCAGCAGTGGGTTTTTGGCTGCAATACCAGACACCAACCATGTATGGAGAAGAAAACAGCCGCCTTCTTGGGGTAACTTTGCTGGTTTCTTTTGTTTTGCGTTCTCCTTCAAGATGTTTTGTATTTGATCTTATCCGATCTTATAAAAGAATAATCAAAGTGAAAAGTTGGTTCCTGTTCAACAGTAATCTAGATAAAAATAAGCTAGAACTTTGAAGTTTTGAAAAAGCCAAGGCCTTTTACATATTTTAGTGGCATACTAAAATAGATAAAACTTTTACTGCTGACATTCACTCTTCTGCAATTTAAGTAACATAAATGATGGCTTCATCACATTTCCTTGAAACATCACATGGAGAATCCAAAACAATGGCACAATGAAACATTTATGGGTTTTCAAGCATTATTTCCTGATCAAGAAGAGAAATATTTCAATCTATTAACTCCTAAAGTCAACATGGACAGAAAGGACACAGGTGCACCTGCTGCTTCAGGTCTAACTACATCAATACACAGAGAAATCTGGGCTCCCCAGTTCAAGAGGGACAGAGATCTACTGGAGAGAGTCCAAGGGAGGCTACAAGGATGAGGAAGAGACTGGAACACCTGCCTTATGAGGAAAGGTTGAGAGCCCTGGGGCTTTTGAGTCTGGAGAAGAGAAGACTGAGAGGGGATCTAATGAATGTGGAGCAATAGATGAGGGCTGGGTGTCAAGAAGAAAGGGGCAACCTCTTCTCACTTGTGCCCTGTCATAGGACAAGGGGCAATGGATGCAAGCTAGAGCACAGCAAGTTCCACCTCAACAGGAGGAGGAACTTCTTGACTGGGAGGGTGACAGAGCACTGGAACAGGCTCCCCAGAGAGCTTGTGGAGTCTCCTTCTCTGGAGACTTTCAAGACCCATCTGGATGCGTTCCTGTGTAACCTGCCCTAGATTCTCTGGTCCTGCTTGGCAGGGGGGTTGGACTCGATGATCTCCAGAGGTCCCTTCCAACCCCTCACATTCTATGATTCCGTGATTCTAAATCGTGTATGGACACAAATATACATACCTACAAATAGACTTACCTACAGATCTATGAATGTAACACGTGTATATATATATAAAAAACATATTTGTAAAACTAGAGCCTCTGTTTTCTGCATTATTATTCATGCAGCTAAGCAAGGATGTTAAAAATATCTGTAACTAAATCAAAGCAAGACCCAAAGTTGACGGATGTGTATAGAAAGGGATTTTGATCGCCGACATCCTAAAGTAGGAGTAACAAGTGCCCTCAGACTGAAGAGCTGTCAAACATCAGCCTGTCTCAGCTTCGTCAGTGTAAAGAACCAAGATTAAAAAAAAATGTGGTTACGTAGGCTGGGGGTGATGAAGATGCCACAAGTGGGACAAAGAAATAACTTTGTACAAATTTACCTGTAGGCTCCGTTGCCAGCGGTCAAATAATTTCTTCCCGAGCTCATTTTAATTCAGATCTTATTAGAAGTACATAGGACGTGGAGTCTGAGGCTATGTCACTACTTTTATCTAGTGTAGTATACGATGATCTAATCCAGGAATCTATCAAAAATCACTCAATTACTTCAAGGTCTTAAATTTCTTATTCTTTGCCAGGAACCGAGGCTATTTTTGGGCTGGCATCAAACTCCTGTCATCTGGAATCTAGCCTGAAAACTGAAAGGCCTGCAGGACTTAACCCCAGAACGAGAAATAAATCCTGATATCTGCATGGTTGGTACAGAGACCTCAGGGCTGTAAGGTCTTTCATGAACGTTGATGACAAATACGACTCTGAACATGAAAACAAAGGCTCATACGTCACAGTAGAACGGTTTTGCTACTTGTAATACTCTGTTTTATTACTCATCGAGCCAAGTTAAGCTTATTAATTCATGCCTCCGTCAAACGAGCAAGGTACAAATGATGTGTTGAGTATAAACAACATTCACACGGCATTTATGAACCGCTGGAAATGACAATGGTTGGAAGGAATTGCAAGCTCGGTTTTAGCTTAAAATCATACAATTTGCATTTTTTTGTCATTCCCTTTCTTTGGAAAGCATTTAATAATGTCGCTTTCAGACACCGCAGTATCTAAGGGAGCAAAGGGATGGAAGGAGAAGACAGAACTGTGAGGCTTTTTTAGCTTTCTTCTACTTTGACAGCAAGCTTACATGACAACACCTTCTCCTGCGCTCCAGAAGCAACTCATCAGTAGTGCTTTGCATTCAAAACAGGACTGCTACCTACTGAATGACATTGATTACGAGCAGAAGCCATTATCAAACTGGTCAACCTCGCCTAAAGCACTTAAATCAACCTTCCAAACTTGGCTGAGGATTTCAGAAAGGCTGCAAGAAAGCGGTAAAATCCGTCCAACTGACATCGGCACCGAAGCCTCATCTTCCAGCGCTCGATATAAAAGATGAAGACAAAGTCCCATTGATTTTTTTAAGTGGTGCTTTGGTTCATAAATGTCTGGTGCTTCTGAAAATGTGAGCCAAGCACCTCAGCTGATCCTACATCTTCTGAGTCTATAGTGCATCATGCAGACCACGCTGCCGTTACTCTCCGCCTTCCTCCACAAAGGAAAAGAAGTTGCAATACTCTGAAATCACAGAAAAACCAACCACAGGACATGACGCAGCTTTTCAGAAACAACACAGCAACTAGAGCAATTATCACGGCTTCTGACACAGGTTCCTCCTCGAAAAGCTCCAGGACACCGTGAGTTATTGCCCTCTTTTAATTTA
>VZZY01018308.1:13933-50648 GCA_013400335.1 Eurystomus gularis
CCCCCCCGAACAGTGCCAGCAAGTGCTCTGCATCACTTAGTAAGTAGGTGTCAAATGTGTAGGGCTTTTCAGTTAAAATATCACTTTAAATAAGATACAGAAAAAACGAGAGCAGACAATGGTTCACCAATAAGCCAAGATCAATAGATTTTCACAGCCTAATTTTTGAAAGCAACAGCAAAAATAAAACCATTTCTCATGTGAACCATAGACTCATAGAATGTTTTGGATCAGAAGGGACCTTAAGGGTCGTCTTGTGCAACCCCCATATAAAGGCTTTGTGAACAGAGAATGAAAATCCCCAAAGTTCCTCATTTTTTTAGGAAGTTGATTTCCTCTTTAAAGTCACTTCCTCAGTCACTCGTTTGCAAATATTTCTCATGACTGCCTTTAAACCTTCTATGCAAACAAGTGAATATTTACCACCATCTTCTTAAATATTTGCTTATTCGATAGTCAGGTCTACAATGACTTCAGCTAGCACATCACATTTGACATTGGTGAAGTTGCACATGATTTGAGTAAGTTGCTCTACTGTAAACATCATTTGCAAAGCTTATGTCCATCCTAGGAACCAGAGGCAGCTATTATAGTGGTACTTTCCCGTCTCCGTCTTCAGGGGGATGCAATGGAAAGACAGGTACAAAGCCATTTTCCTATGCAATTTGCTAGGGAGCTGAAAAATCTGCAGGTGTCATTCAACAAAAAATGGCACCTTGGGACAGCAATTTGAACAAACTCTTTTTAAACTGTGCTTCAGATTTGGAACTGAGTTCTGGAAAACTGAAGAGTTTATCTGCATCTCCTGATTTTGCAAAAATGGACAGGGAAGCTCACAAGAAAAGGTCCCCATTAGATTTCTGTCACTTCTGCTTTCAGTCATAGTGAAGTACTACAAGACCAGCCTCTAATACAGAAGAAATAATTATTTTTATTTTTTTCTTCTTCACTTACAAACCAGGAACCAGAAGCTAGACTGAGGAACTATTTGCTTCAGCACTTTCGCAATGATTGGTCCGAGAAAAAAATCAGACTGGGAGAAGGATTCCCATCACGTTAAATTTGCTTGCTCATTCTCCATAACTATAAAATTTACTAGGAGAACTGGAAGTCAGAAAAAGATGTACTTAAGATTTTCTTGAGTGACTAATAACATTTTTATTTATTTGCCTCTGGCTCCATTTCCACAGGAAGGTCCTTCGTTTAGAAAATAAATTACATTGCCTATGATTCAGCATATGAATGGGTAGGCAGCATGGTAGAGTATGAATAAGATTCTTTATTATTAAATGGCCATAAATGCACCAGATTGAATAAAGCTTTGACAGAGTAATCCGTCATCAGATTTTAGGCTAGTCTAGATTTGCGTGACTTGCACAAAGCCAGCCCCACCTTCCAGTTCACAGCCACGTTCCATTCTCCTCAAATCAGGTCAAGTCCTCCATACTGCACTATTGACATTTAATTCAAAGGATTTAACAACTGCACACTTTCAGTTCCTTAATGAAACCTCCTTGTTTCCCTGCTGCACTCCCTGTTTCTCATAACCCCTAGGGCACAGACTCTAAGGTGGTGAGAAATTAAGTGCATTTATTAGAAAAATGAATTGCATAAAAGTAGATTTTTCAGAACATTTTGCTTTTTAGCTTTTTTTATTCAGCTGTTTTTTACCAATCTAAATGTAGCTACAAGCTTGTATTTTCTGCTTTTAGCTCCAGTCCGTGACTGCTCCAGTTTTTGTTCTCCTCTACTGTGAGGAGACAATCTACAGAAATTTGACAACCAGGTAAGGAGTGAAGCCACAGGTGAATGTAGTTTTTTATTCAGCACTGTCCCACTGATACAATCTTACTGCTTGATGTAAGCAATGCCAAAATTCAGATTTGCAGCCTATGTTTTTTTTCCCCAGAAATCTAGTATGATCTAGGTTGGTCTAACAATGGCCAAGTCATGTCTATTATTAGAAGATGAAGGTGATCAGCTAGAGTCTTTTGCAGGGATTCAGACTTCGGGCTTGCTACCTCAATCAGCAAATCTCACACTGCAAGAAGACCTTGCTATCAATGGATCTCCTACAATAGTAGTGACTTAGAAAAATGGACATGTTTTTTCTCGCTACTGAAAAGTGGGAAGACATCCTTCCTGAGTAATGGAAAGCCGTCCAGCAACTTGACTTTTGCTTGAAGTGCTAAAAGCCATGCAGCACCTTCTTTGCATATGGCACATTCTTGTTATTTAGAAGATATGCATGTTGCATGTGCCTGACTGAAAGAAAAATCTCATACTAATGTTCAATTACCAGAATAACTGCTAAAATTTCATATACCAGCAAATATTATTGCATAATTTTTGTGGTATGCAAGTATTGTTGGACTTGATGATCTTAGAGGTCTTTTCCAACCTTAATGATACTATGATTCTATTGCAGCTTACCATGATTTTAGGCAAAGACCTTCTGTGTGATTTGTGATACCAAAAGCAAGGAGCACAACTAGCAGTGGTAGAATCACAGGATAACTCAGGCTGGAAAGGACCTCTGGAGATCTCTGGTACATCTTCCAGTGCAAAACAGGGTCAGATACCAGATCTTCTGTCCATGATGGATTTCATAGATTCACAGAATGGTTTAAATTGGAAGGGACCTCAAAGATCATCTAGTTCCAACCCCCCGTACCATGGGCAGGGACACCTCCCACTAGACCAGGTTGCTCAAGGCCCCATCCAGCCCAGCACTAAACACCTCCAGGGCTGGAGCATCCACAGCCCCGCTAAGGTGCTTTGATTTGACTGAGGTGTGTCTCTGTTTTTCTCAATATTATGGGTGCCTTCATTTCTACTATAAAACTACTACCCTTCCCTAAAGGTAGTTCCTGTCTTCAGACCTATTTTTAAGAAGGAATCTGATGACCATTCCTAATGAAAAGGGAAAAGACCAATTGACCATGGATGAGAAAACTTCTGGGTTTAAACCAGAACTACAAAAATGACCTCTGTAAAAGCTGCCCATTCATCCAGAGCTCCTCAGCAGATGTCAAAGATAACGTGTGCACACATGCTTGTACGTGCCTGCATCCTAACAACATGCTATCCAGAGACTGCAGCAACACACCAGCGACAAGCAGCAGAAGGAACCATAAATATTTTATGCTATATTTAGGGCTATTTGCTGCCCCAGATAAACAAAAATTAGCTGCAAAACCAGCTTTGCTATTTTGTGTTTATTGCTTTGTGAGGTAAACACTGGCGTGCATATCCAAATCTAATTGTAAATTTATAATAAACATCTTCCAAGTTTTAATCTTCATATTTAAAATACTCCAGAGCAGCATATGATAAGATTTACTTTTAAGCTTCCTGTTTAGTATTTACACAAGAATAGATCATAAGAAAAGGAACAATTTTAATTTAGAATGGAGTATGACATAGGAATGTTGCAACGGAGTAAAGTAAATGTTTAAAAGAAATATAAACCTATTAAGATAGAGAAATGCATATTAGCCAATAAATGGCTACAGCCCTACTTCACAATGATATCAGAAGTCAAAACAGGTGAAATGAAACCAGTTTTAAAATAAATATATCAATGATAATGGTGGGCCACAATAGGAAAAATCCATGAAAGGGCAGTGCTAAGGTTCCCTTGATTGGGTTTAATGTTTAGATAAGCAATGGTAAGAGAATGCTCTGGGGAGACTTTCTTGCAGCCTTCCAGTATCTGAAGGGGGCCTACAAGAAAGTTGGGGAGGGACTTTTCACAAGGGCTTGCAGTGATAGGACAAGGAGTGGTGGGTTCAAACTGGAAGAGGGGAGATTTAGACTAGAAATCAGGAAGAAGTTCTTCACTCTGTGGGTGGTGAGACACTGGCCCAGGTTGCTCAGGGAAGTTGTGGGTGCTCCATCCCCGGCTGTGTTCAAGCTCAGGTCAGATGTGGCTTTGAGCAACCTGGTCTAGTGGGAGGTGTCCCTGCCCATGGTGGGGGAGTTGGAACGAGATGATCTTTAAGGTCCCTTCCAACCCAAACCATTCTATGATTCTATTTCACTGTCAATTTTTTTTTAAAACATATTTCCAATTTACGTATAAAGTCCCTACATCGCTAGCCAATTTTTAATCCACCCATCTTTAGTCTTTAAACAAAAAGCACTGTTTGCGGACACAATAATGAAGTAGCTCTTTTCAGATATCGTGGGCCACTGCCAGTGCTGCAGAAACTCACTCGTAACCTTTTTCAAGCTGCGTCCTGGACTTCTCCTGCTCTCAAACAAAAGCATCTTCAATGGGAAGTTTATTTTGCTTAATAATATTGAGCGTATTGAGTGGACTCATGATGAGTAACGAGTGGAAGTGTGGAACCACATTCATTCAGAACTGGAAGACACTTCCCCTCCCACCCCATAGAAAATATGAGGTGGTTTTCACGTCTTTCATGTTCTGGGAAGCAAGGAAACATCAACGCTTGAGCCTGCTGGAAATTTTTGGCCAAGTCTGTCTTTTGTTGGAATGTTATATTTTTATGGAAACAAACCAAGTTCAACTAAACCGTCTTTGGGAAGTATTTACCAGGTCTAGAAAGGAATTTCTTAGTCAAAACACAGCTGTGATGTCCCACTCCCCTGCATCTGATAGATAGTGTGGAGGTTTAACCACTTTGGAGGCTCTCAGACAAGTGCTTGGGATAAGCTTTTGCAATGCCTTAATCCTCCAGGTAAGTACGTTGGTTACCAGTAAGTTCACTGTTGCAGGATTACTCTTTCCCCACTGATTCCTTCCTTGCTTTTTCATTTAAAAAACCCCACAACTTCAAGTTTCCATTTCTCTTCTGCCATAAAATGGAGGGATTTTTGTAGGATGACACATCTTTTCCTGCCTACTGCTAGTTCATGCAAATGTTTTCTCACTTCATAATGGGCCTCATACCTCACAGAAAGGAATTTGTCTGCAAAAGCAGCTTTCCTGGAAAAGCAAAATCTAAAGTTTGGCATGAGCACTGATTTTGGATCAGAAAGTTAATGACACATTAGAATTACAGAAAAACTGCAAGGATCAACTGGTTGTCCCTTACTGAAATGCTCTGGAGAGCTGTTGGTGTCGGTGAATCTCTCACAATCTCTCCCCAGAATTATAAGGCGGTTAGTTGCTAACCAGGCTCAGAAGGTGGCAGGCACATATCCAAACATTGCCTTTATTCTTCTGGTGACAAGACATGCCTTTCCAATGCCAGTATTTACACCTGCAGCCTTTCCTTCCTAGAGGCAACTACCGCATCTTGTAGGTCTTCAAGACCCACCTGCTGTATCTTGGCTTTCTCCTCCCTTTGTGACCTGCTAGAGGTGGGAGGGAGCAGGGCAATTAGGCAGGTGGTTGGATCTGGCTCATCCGCTTCCCACGGGAGGGACAAAGAGCTGAGTCCAGAGTGAAGCAGCCCTTGTGTTGGTTTTGCATGAGGTCATGGAAATATTTTGGCAACAAGAACAGGCTATGAATGTCATATGAGGAGAGCTTGTAAGAGAGTTATCAGGTCCAGTTGGCTGAGATAGCATCGACTGAACAGGACAGCGTATTCCCTGGCCCATTATGCTCTAAAAAGAAGCACACTGGCCAAGATAGGATTGTAGCACTTCAAGGATGCTTCTTCAATTATCACAGAAAAAAAAGAGGTTTAAAAATGGGATGTATAAGTTGTTTGGGGGATGGAAGCCTAAGGAAAGGCCAGAGGTATTTTATACCACCCTCAAGTGAACAGGAAAATGAGAAAGTTTTTAAAATTCACCCTATATGCAAATTGGAGTCATTGTGAAGCACAAAAAGTCATGCTGGCAGCACAGCAGAAGTGCCTCTGGGAAGCAAAGCAAATATATTTAAATTGGCTAGGGGAAAAAAAAGCAACAACCTTGTTTGTTTGTTCTAGACTATTATGCTAGCCCTGCTGACGTAGGCTTGTGAAGCTACAGTAACAAACCAGCCAACTGTTCATACCTAACCCATTTTAGCCATATGTGACATAACTGATGCACTTCAGGGCACACAGAAGCAGGTTGTGAGGAGCACAATCTTTGACATGCCATCACGTCTCCCTCCCCTCCTCATTCCCTGAGGCTGGTGGAAAACAGAGCTCTGAAGTGCTGGGAATCAGGCTGATCATGGACCCAGACTGTGCAGTCACCAAGCAAAGTTCAGCTGCAGAGTGATCCTCACGCAGGAAACCAGACAGCCTTTTGTCCAACAGCAAATGGAGACTCGGGCTGCCTGTGTGGTTGGAAATGATCTCAGAGTTAGGAGAAACTTGGGAATATAAACAAAAATAACCCCTTTATGTGATGCCATGGTCCTTGGGGCTACCACTGTGGAGCGACAGCAATGCTGCTGTGTCAGTGGTGAGAACAGCATGGTGTTAAAACACA
Source organism: Eurystomus gularis (assembly GCA_013400335.1). Classification (NCBI taxonomy): domain Eukaryota; kingdom Metazoa; phylum Chordata; class Aves; order Coraciiformes; family Coraciidae; genus Eurystomus; species Eurystomus gularis. The sequence continues at coordinate 20,336 of VZZY01018308.1, forward strand.
CACGAGAGGGTGTTCACAGTGTAAGGAAATCCCTGGTGCTTTCTATACACCTCCAAAGGCCATCCATACAGGACACCAAGTCAAACCTGTCACCCAAGGGTCAGGCAATGGGCACGGGGGTGCCAGGGAAGATGGGAAGAACCAGAAATAAGAGACCTCCTGCTGCCTAACAGCAGCAGGGCTTATCTTGCGTGTCACTGCAGCAAGGCAGTGCAGTGACAACCTAACTGTGCAGCATATGTAGATTCCAATTAAATGCACTGGGTTTTGATTGCTAATCCAGGAGCCTGGAGAAGGGAGGCAGATTCCAAGTGTGGGTGGAAGAGCTCCCTGCTTCCTCCTGCCATTCTCCTATGTCTCCTCTAGCAGAGCTCTTTGCAGGCACAAAGACCTCAAGAAGTTTCCTGTAAAGGCTGTGGCATGCAGACACCCATCTCCATGGTAGCTTTCACTGTTCAGCTCAGTGTCTCCTGGAAAGTGCCATGAACACACTTGATGGTGCATCACTGCAGGTCACTGCAGTATGCCAGAGGAAACCCAGAAATACTTATTTTCAGGTGGGGACATTTTAGAAGAAAGATGTGGGAAAAGGCATTGCATTGTGAGCTTGTTCGTCACGTACTGCCCACAGATATACATTGATAGACATTGCTGTATGGAAAAGCAATTTAGAGTCTGTAAGGCCTTGGCTGGTATTTACTTTGGCCAACGGCAATTGGGCAGAGCTTGCAAGGACCTAGCCTAATATGCTTACTTCCATTTGTGGCTATCGTTCATTAAACTTGCTTATGCATAAATTTCTTCTATCTTTAAATTCCCATAGCTCTGTGACTTGCTGGGTGTTAATGGGTAACTCCTGGGAGTTAACAGCAGTCTGAAGCAGTAAATGCTTCCGCAACTGCAGGAGAAACATCTCAGCAAGCTTTCGTTAATGACCATATACGTTCCCAAATGTCAGCCCCATGTCGTCAGTTCTCCCACCTCTTCTGTATGTGCATTAATTATCATTATTTATGTTGTCATGGTGCCCAGAGGCCTCTACAGGGAGCGGCTTTTGTGGCCTAGAAACAAAAGAAATAACACAGACCCTCATGTGAAGGCCTTCCTTTTCAGAAAGACACAACACAGCTAAGAATCAGCAGTGTGGTGGACTACTCCTCGTGTGTAAGAAAAAAAAATATTGCAAGGAGGCAGAGTTGAAGATGAAGCAAAGGGAGGTGATGGGGTAATGGGAGGGGGAGGACAAAGGCAGCGATAAAGTAAAGAGACAGCATAGGAAGAGGAGAAAAAAGGAGATGGCAAAAGCAAAGGAGAGATGACAATTGAAAGGTCCAGGAAGGGGAGAAGCAGAGGAGGTGGGTGTAGCATAAGGTTGAGCAAGCAGGCACCAAGCACAAGTAGTGGACAGCACTCAGTGTCCAAGCTCGCAGATGGAGTGCAAGGAGCCTGACATCATGCTCATCTGGCGGCTGGGAGCCTGGGCTGCAGGAAGGGGCGGCAGACATGACGTGGACCTCTGGCTGCACCTGAGGACAGCCCACGGGGGCAAGCATGCTCACCCAGCACGTCTGCAGAGCCACTGTGGGGCCATGTTTCCTGCCCTGCCTCCATAGCCTCTGCTTTCCAGCTCTTTCCCCTGCTCTTTATTTTCTGCTTCTTTCCCTTTCCCTGAAAAGCCCAATCACTTTTTGACTGATCTACCAAAGAGGTTTCTCCCCAGAAGGTGACAGCTCAGCTCTGACCAGGAAAGCTGGACAATGAAGGCCATGAGGAGATGATGTAGAAATGCATCTCCCAACAGAGGTGAGAAAACACCCCAGATTATATGTTTGAAATGGTGTTTGAATCCAGGAGATGCCTGAAAGGTCCTACAGAGCAGTTTCACATTTGAGTGCTGAGCATACAGGACTCACTCCGCTCCAAGCTCATGAGCGAGATTGCCAAAGGATTTGAAGCCAAAGGCCAATTTATCTGTTTAACAGATGGGTTTCTGTCACAGATTAATCAAATCTCTTTCAGCTAAAAACCACCTGAGGGGCCCCAAGCATTGTAGTCATTTGCACAATCTGAGCACAACAGATTTTCCAGCTGTAGGGAACATCTGGAAGAGCCGTTTATCCCACTGGGGGCCGGGAGCTCCCCACCTCTGTGCTGTAAGAAAACCCATGCTTTTGGAGTCACTGTGCTCCAACATAGGGTATAAGGGGACACCAAGGATCAGAAAGAGGTCTGTGGCAAGGTTGGTAGGAGTTGTTTGTCACTTTCTGGGCTCTAAAATGAGCTGGAAATGTTACATGGGGGACTGCATAAGTACACAAAAAGATTAATTATGTGTTCCTGGTGGGAAACAACATTGGGCTGGGGGGAAATGGCTCGTGCTCTTCTTCCTCAGGCACCACTACAGGAGATGGGTATGGGGCTGGAAGGACCCTCAGTGTGAAACAGCACATCCGTCCTTGAGTTGTACCCATCAGTTGCAAGCGTTTCCACTGATTGTTAGAGACCACATCCATTAGAGAAAGATTTTGTGTTATGAGCCCTGTTTGGGGCTGCTTTGTGCTGCTGGCCACTGAGTTCCCACATGATGTCAGGGCTAGTGGGGCTCCTTTTGACAAATCCCAGAAATTTCTCCTCCCTGTGGAAGGAGGTGAACCCATGGTCCCCATCCCGTCTGATCCTCCTCCTCCTGCTGCTTTGGGAATCCAACTAAGCTGTGACTCAGAGGACTAAAAAAAGAACCTTTTCTCCCCACTGTAGACAGTGGACGGAGCTGTTCACCTACAAAGGATGATTCAGAGTATCTTGGATGTCTAAAGCCCTTAGATTTTTTGGAAAATATTCCTAAATTGTCTGAAATCTTAAAGCTTCCTAAGGCTGCCTAAGTTATCTATGCCTTGCGCTAAAGCATAGGAGGGAGAAATACAGACTGGGTCGGTTGGTAGTGACAGAATAAGATGAAAATTCAATTATTCCTCCTTTCATAATGTGGAATAAAAATGTTCCTGGATTTTAGAGGGATTTGAATGCATAGAATAATCACAAAGGATAAAAATTGTAAAGGCGGAAACTGTTTCTGTCCTCTCAGGTATTAATGCTGTCATCCAACCAGGAAGAAACTACCCAGAGTAAAGCATTTTATAATAAGAAGGATGTAATCACATCATCTCAAGCCAGAAGAACTGTGAGAACTCTAATAAAGTGAAATCCCTCTGCTCTGGAGCCAAAGGCTTTGTAAAAGGTATGCAGGCTTAGACAGCTGGGAGTTGTATTATGATGCTTGAAAAGCTTTTTGCATCCACATCTGTCTTTGTCTAGCGCTTAAGCAGTGGTGTAACACTACACTTGTTCCAGCATTTTGGAAGAGCAGCAATGGTTTCTTTTTTTTTATTCCTGGATTCTGACATTGCCTGGCTATTGCTGGCAAAAACAGTATGAGTTACAGAAAAAATACAGTTATAAAGACAAATTGTTTTTCCATTTTCTTCTCTGCTTGTTGAGATGCAGTGCGAGCACAGCATCACCCAGACCTAGCTGAGACTGCACTAACCTAGGACAAACTAGTATTTTTCCTTCAAGTCCATGAAAAAGAAAGCCGTTAGTAAACTGAACTAATTGTAGCTGTCTGGCTTCATAGAATTCGTCTATCATACTCTTGTCCAATGTCATCGCCACCATCATCATGCTCTGGTGAGACCCTATCTGGAGTATTGGACATCAGGTCCAACAGACAGCTTAGGTGTGTGTGAGCAAGTTTAGCAGAATGGGGTGAGTCCAAATCTAAAGTCTGAAGCCCATTCAAATATTCCTACGGGAAACTCTATTTCATTACTATTTACGTGGCATCTGCACAGTCATCCTATATGCTAAAATGGAATAAACTATAGCTGCTTCTTTGTACTCTTAAATCCTTAAATGAAATACTGAGGACTGGCTAATTTTTTGAAAATTATGATAGAGCGAAAAAATTCTGCTTTGGCAGACCATCAGTTTACATGCAGGAGAAGCCATTAGACACCTGAAGTAATTTACTTCCAGGCACCATTATACAGTCTGTGTCTGTGCTGTTCTCCAAGCTAGTTGTCTACATGAGCACTGTCTACGTAAACAAGTGCTATTAGGACAGGACAGTCCTTCAGAGGAACTGAATTTCTTTTCATAAGCACAGTTTTGCCTTGTACTCCTGACACAAATACGGCAGCAAAACTCAGGATCTCACCTGAAGAAACCCAATGTCAACATTGGCTGCTAGACAAGCAGCAGAAGTAGGCAAAAGACCTGTGTAGAAGACACATGCCATGGAAAAAGTAATACAAGAAACTCAGTCTGTTGGATTTTTTTTGTCAGTTCCCCTCCTGTCATAAAAAGGATTATGAAAAAAAAAGGAAAGGCAGAAAGACAGGGATGACAAAAATACAGAACAGCTCCTAACAGAAGGAGACATATGAGATGAGATGAGATGAGATGAGATGAGATGAGATGAGATGATAAACATGACATGAGAGAAGAGAGGAGAGGAGAGGAGAGGAGAGGAGAGGACACAAGAAAACACAAGAAAACACAAGAAAACAACACAAGAAAACAGGCTGGTGGGAGACACAGGCTCATAGGAAAACTCAAGATGGAAGGAAACTCAGAACGTGTCTGGTCCAGCCTCTGGTTCAAAGAACTGGTTAGCTCTGGGCCAGACGAGGTTGCCCAGGGCTCAGTCCACGTGTGACGCAGAATGACCGGATGGCATTTGGAAGGTGACTAGCACTGGAGTAGTCACTGTTTCTCACTATCCAGCTTGAGAGCTATTCAAATTATCTGATGCAATTTTAAAACAAAAGGATGACTTTTCCCACATAACTTAAAAAACTAGACAGCATTTTGCCACAGTATCCTGGCAAAGCCTCAAGTATAAATAGATTTAATAAATAATCACATTAATGGAAGAAGGGTCATTCATTGGTTAGCAACCATAAATAGGTGCAAGTCAATATGGTCACCCTTATACTATGGCTCTCTGGTAGGGTATTCCTCAACGTGCCAGCAAAACCAGCCAGACAAATGACAGCAAAGCATCAATCCTGGGATTTAAACAAAAGAAAAATCCTTCAAATACAAATTGCTGGCACAGATAAAGAATCAACAAATTTAAGAGTCTGCAACATCAGCTATTCTGCTCTCCCAAAAGCCATTTTTAAGGCTGAGAAGCAAGAGTTAACACCCTCACTGTGCCTGCACCATGAAGGGGTTTCACTTTGCAAGGACTTGTGTCTACTTGCTTGAAACAGCCCGTCCCCAGATGAGAAGAGCCCCCAGCATCATACCCCAGGGAAAGTCCACCTGATGCCACCAGGTTATTACAGAACTCACGTTAGCTCACACAAAACATTAACAAATGCATATTTTGAAGGGCTTGACATGTTCACCAAAGTATTGTTTATGGTGACGGGCTATAAAACTGTGCAATAACCTGCCAAGGGAAATTTCAGAAATATTCTCATCTGAGTCATCTCCATCGAGGTCATGAAATGGAGAAAGCCTTTGAAATGAATTACTGGTTTCTGGGATGGAAAAAACGACCAACACCCCGCCACACACACGCACAAATAAGATCTTTCCCATCACTTACTATTGTTTTCCTGTCGCTGTCACAGAACCGCACTATTGACTCAATCTTGTTGTATGGCCAAGAGAAAAGACTGCCACATACAGCGTTTCAAAATACAGCTTTTCCAATTTGCGGAGATTTTCAACATTTTCAGCTTGCGCTCAGCTTGGTTTTGTTGCAATTCAAAGAAAAATAGGCTTTCAAGATTTCCCATAGGGTAGAAATTCTGTAAAAAGTGCTTTCAGAAATACCAACACCAGGAATAATAAAATAAGTAATAGTGGCTAGTATCAGTAGCTGCTGAGAGAAGTATTTCATCTTCTTGCTGCTATGGTCATGCAGTAATGATACAACTCTACACTCTCTCATAACAAGACTTGCTACAAAAAAATATTTAACTTAAATTCCTATTCACGTTCATGTGTCTACCTATAACTCACAAGGACAAGGTGAGATTTAGGAAGCTGTTGTAATGTCAATCAAGAAACTGTGTATTTTTACATACAATTGAACATGACACAGTACCTGTATCTCACAGCCTCCTGATTAGAATGTATTTCAAGTTTTCAGAGATACTGAGCCATCTTCTAATAGCTCCCTGCCCTAACCAAAATCAATGGGTAAATAAAAATGTGCAATTCTCACTGTTTACATCATTAAAGGGAAATTCACTGTTTACGTGCACAGGGAAATTAATTCAGTTCTCTGTATCTGAGAAGCTAACAGAAATAAGGGCCTAGGAGTATATGAAAATGCATTAATTATCTTTTCAAGCACCACATACTAAAAAAATCTAGGAACTGAAATAAAATGTTTATAGGAACTTACTCCTCCAAGAGGTAGAAGGTAACAGATCACAGAAAATCCTTTAATCTTTTAATCTGTTCTGCACTTGAGCCCATCCTTCTTGAATATATATTCTTTCAGCACAACCGAAGTAAAAATATCATACACCAAGGAGCAACACAGGACTGTTTACCTTGAAAAGGAACTTTGCAAAGCCATGAACTATTATCTTCTGTTCTCGTCAGACTTTTGGCACTTATCTAGTGACTCACAGATTATGTATGTAAACATGGATTAATCTATTATACCAGGGTGTATGCAAATAATGTCTCTTTTTCTCTAATTCTCCATTAAACACAGCATGTAAAGGTCACTATGGGCCTAAAAAAAATGTCCAGGGATCTGCCCAGGCCTGCAGAGTATCAACAGCATCATATCAGAGTTTAATTCTACCTTCTAGAATAAACATTTTAAACTTTTTTTTTTCATGTGTAAGCAAAGTTTCCTATGTTTCTCCACTTCTATAAACATTAATAGCAGCTATGAATACTCTCTCCTGGCAACTCGTGATTCAGTAGCGCTACTTACAAGTGAACACTCATCCAAACATCATCTTGAATGTTTGAGAGGGTTAATAGCCAGGTAGGAACCTGAAGACACTGTGCTCTCCCAGTAGGAGGAAACAGAAATTCAAGAGTCACAATGTGCTCTCAGATCTAAGCACAGAAGGAAATTTCTGCCTTTATGCTTTGTGTCTCTTCAAAACTGAAAGCAAATTCTCACAAAAATAGGAAGTGCGGTTAGGAGATGCGGTAATCCACTGCAGCCTTGTCTAGACTGAGCTCCAAACAGAGGAGGTAGCCCACAGATCTGGGAGCAGGGACAGGCTACGAGGGAGGGACTTGGAAACATGGCCCAGGCGTGCAGGGATGGTACCAGGAAGGCCACAGCTCACCTCAGGCTGAGACTTGCAAGGGTTGTCAAGGGCAGCGAGAAGAGTTTCTACACCTGCATGGGTGGTAAAAGGCTGAACAAGGAAAACGTGGACCTGCTGCTGAGTGGGGCAGATGATTTAGTGACAGTTGATGCAGATGGGGACGAGGTACTCCGTGTCTCCTTTGTCTCGTTGTTCACCAGGAAGGTCTCCTAGGCTCCTGATCTTAGAGACAGGGTTCAAGGATCTAAAAGGATCTACCAGAGGTGGAAGAGAATCAAGTCAGGGTCTCTTGAGAAACCTTAGCCCATAAAAGTCACCTAATGAGTGGCATCCACTGGTGCTGAGAGTACTGGCTGCTGTTATTGCAAGACCAGTCTATCGTCTTTGAAAGGTCATGGAGATCAGGAAAAGACTCAGATGACTGAAAAGGCAAATGTTGCTCCCAGTATGATATACCCATCTGCAGAAAGGGAAAGGAGGCTGGGGAAAGTAAAAGCCAATTGTCCTCTTGTCAGTCCCTGGAAAGCCATGTAGCCTCTTGGAGCACATTTCTGAGTGTGTGAGGGAGAATAAGTGACTGGGAACAGAATGGCCTGACCAAGGGTCAAGTGGCAGCAGGAGGCAGCTCCAAAGCAGGCTTAGATTGCAGTTCAGAGCTGAATTAAAACTGATGGATGTTTAAGCTGTTGCAGTCTAATTCCAGAATTCATGTCAAATGGCGTCAGCCAAAACATTTCAGAAACATTAACTACTACATTTAGCACTCAACACATGCTGGATTTCACTGGGAAGTGTGTCATTGTGAAAGTTACTCCTTTTTATTTTAAAGATAAAAAGCCCTAAGACTAAAATTAAAGATTTCAGGTCCAAACAGTTTCAATGAAACTCAAGTATGCTGATGTGAAACCTGAAAAGTGCTTTTTGGGTTGACCTGAACCTTCTCCCAAGTTTTAAGAAATCCATACGTTTTACAGCTACGCTGAGGAACACATTCCCAGTGACAACACACTAAGGACTCTGAACATTAGGGCAGCTGCCCAGCAGTGCTTTCTTAAAATGGTACTTCCATTCAAATAGACTAACTAACATAAAGAAAATACAATCTTATTCTTGGCAGTGCAATTTTTAAATATATAGTTCAAGTGACTTAGTTGGTTTTTAAAAAAGGCTTCAAACAGACCAGAAGCTTCAAAAATTCTTTCATAATTTGCTTAAGCAATATGTCAGCATTGAAAAAAGTTGCAATCAGAAGAATGAATTTTACTTCAATTTCACTGCCTTGAGCGTTATGTCGCAAGGCATTTCACTCTGTAAGACTTCCTGTTACAGTTGCTAGAGTAAAGCACCTCAGTTTTGTTTGTACTGGGCATAATCAGCAATTTTTGTACGTAGCAATTCTACAAATGGCATTGAAAACAGGTGAATTTCAATTTATTCCTTGAAGAGTTACTGACAATGATAAAACTGACCATAAAAAAGAGTAACTAAAAATACTTTTATCATCTCCATGGTGTTAGGGACTCTTTTTTTCTTTTCCATTGCCTAGGGCAGGAGGAAAAAAAGATTTAGTTCAAATGATTTTCCTTGGAGACTTTAGCAAGGACAACAGGAATAATTTAATGCAGTTAACGGCCTCTGAAATCTGCAGCCTCCTTAAAATAAACTAGATTTGTACAGAGAAGAACTTGATCTTGAAAAGACGCTCAGGAAAAAAAAAAAAAAAAGATTTAAAAAAAGAGTGTTGTCTCCAGGAAGGAAGGGTTCAGCCTGTAGGTCCTATTGCCTGACACTGAGAGGAAGGCTCATGACCACAACGCAGATCCTGACACGCTTCCCACCTCTCCTACCAACCATTGCTGCACTCAGATCTGGGATTATTTTGGGATTATTACTGTACAAAACACATCATAGGACATTTTAGTACATAATTTTAGCTTCCTAAGAATCTACTTAATCTACTTAAGAGGCTAGCAGTACAACAACAATGGATTTGAGGCCAAAACATAACATATCCTCAATCTGAGAAAGGATTATCAGCAAAGGAATTGATTTTAGTAATGGATGTTACAATGGTGATTTGAACAGGAGTGACTGACTCTCACCACTCATTCTGGGCAGTATGAAGATACATGTCACATGTGGTCACATTGCCCAGGAAGGTTGTGTCATCTTCATTCTTGAAGGTTTTCAAGACTCAACTGGATCAAGCTGTGAATAACCTGGTCTGACCCCGGAGTTGACCACCTTTGAGGGGGAGGTTGGACGGGGACCTCCTGAGGTCACTTCCAGCCTGAGTTATCCTGTGACCGTATGTCATAGAAATGGTACTTTCTGCATACATCAGTCAGCAAACATAGTATGTCACTGAGCTTTGACACAATTTTTAAGACTTCCTGCACTTATGCAAAGATATTTCACTGCAGGAGATATGATCCATGAGATCTAGTAGGATCATCAAGCTGACCACATGACCAATTTCCTCACTCTTACACAACCCATGGCTTAGCAAAGAATTACGCACTGTATATTCTTTCTTTTTCATGCATGAAATACCAGTAGTCTTGGATTCACTGTGTTTTTTTCCGTGACAAAATGTAGTCACTATTTAGATGGGTTGGCCTATGCCGCAATACTAAGTGCATTACTATTGGTCATGCAATTATTAGTGCTGTGTTAATTGTGCATCCATTTTCATTGCAGTGGAGAAAACCAAATAGCTGCATAAAGGTCAGATCCTGTTTTGCCCAGGAGAGAGCTCCGATCCAAACAGTGACACTTGTTTCCATTGTTCCAACAAGCTTTGCACAGGAATGTGATCCGGGGAAGCCTTTAAAGATTGTGGAGAAAAAGAAATACTGACATTGCAACTCAAAGTATTGCTCTGGTTGCTGAGAGCAGAAAGAGCAGCCCCATATTCACCACTGCAAAATGTCCATCTACCTTGACAGGGGCAACACCATGCTCAAGCAACCCTGTGATGAAACCTGTGCAAGATCCTTCACCACCTCAGGGTTAGCACTCAGCCCTAAACCCAGGCTCAATATTCAACGCTTTTGCTGGAGTCTGTGGGTATTCTTGCACAGTTATTAAATCTCTCCTCACTGTGGGGCTCACTGTTCGGTTGCAAATAGCAAACTCATTCTCCCTGTTAGAAGTGAGCAGAGGAGACACAATCATGACATGTGTGAGGCAGAACAATCCCTGAAACAGGGGAGAGCTGCTGAGTGACAGCAGCCTTGGGCTCACACGTGAGCTGCTTGGGTTTATGCACACACACCACAAAAAGATTAGATATGCTGGCATTACAACAGACACATTTGCTTTGGCCAAGGGTAGCTATGCTTAATTATTTTTTATTTCATGATCTGCTGCATTTCACATCTTCTCACTAAGTCCCATTATAACTTCAAGGATGCTCTACTCCCTTAGCCTTCATGGATTGGTAATAGGCATTGGCTTTGGAATAGCTAAATCCGTGGACAGAAAAAAATATTTCGGTTCAATCCCTGAGAAATCAAGGTGTGTTGCATACCACGCTGTACGCTGGCACGTGCATGTAAGTCCCCAGTATCAGCATTGCAACAGTCAGAGCGGGGAGGAATTCCAGTCTCTGGGTTCCTGCAGCCAATATCCATGTGGAAAGTGTGTGTGTGTTCATGTGATCCACCCCAGCAGCCAACAGTGGAGGCATTTTTGGCTAAGACAAGCAAAGACCTGCAGAAATCAATCCCAAAGTGTGACATCTGTGGCCATCTGAGACACCAGGTTGGCTCTGACAGGCAGCGTTCTCCATCTCAGCTGCACTCTTCCTTCCACATGTGGTGGTGATGGCAATGATGATGAAATGCTCCCTTGATCGAGACCATAGGCTTAAAACACACAGACCAGATCAGCAGAACTTGGCGAAACTTGATTCCAGCCTCTCCAGGGCTCACGAGCAGTCCTATCAAGCCCACATGTTGTTATCAAGCTCAAGTTAGTTACTCAAGAGAGCAAGCTATTTAGTTATGCTGGCTTACATCATATCCCTCACTCTGCCTTTCATCTCAAAGCCTTTCTAATAAAGCACTAGAGGAATTTTCTTGTTGATGAACATGCTGTTCTGAACGCTGCAACCACACTTGTTTTTGCTCTTCAAAGTTTTTGATAAGAAACACAGAAGTGTTTCACAAAACCCAGATCTTTCAATAGGTCCTTCGTATTCTTCAGCAAAGTTAGTGGATAAGTTTGTTCCCAGAGGAGGCATGAGACATCAAAGGCCCTCCTTCCCAAATATCTGTATTTCAATCAAGTTATTCATATCATCAAATGTCAAACTTGCACAGCAGTTTCTGCACACAAGTAAAAGTGCAATAAGCCATTTCCCCTATCTCTGTTCTGAATCAGAGCAGACTGTGTAGAGCAATGTGAGTTATTTGGACCTTATCGACCATTTTTGTACCTGCATGATTGCTGACGCTTGATGATCAGATACATTAAAGTTTGACAAGGCTGTTTCACTTCAATTTTCCTAATACATTATACAGAAAGAATCACAATAGGCTGGTTTTATTATGAAAATCTCTGCTGTCTCTTAAAACAAGTTAAGATCAGCTCTTAAATACACTCCACAGTGAATCTGAATATAAAAAAGCCAACCAGTGCTCTGAGTGGACACCACCAAGTAACTAACAGGGTTTAAAGACCTCCAGCCCTCTCCATATGTTATATACTATAGTTTGCCATTATACAAAGCAAACTGTCCAGCAGGTTATGAGAAATAATTGCCAATACCTGGTCATTTTCAGTATCTGGGACTGTGGGACAGTGGTCAACAGGCAGGCGCAAGCTTGCTGAAGTCAACTGGCTAATACAGATTTTACCTGGATTTTAGGGGAACTGAATCACTATCCATCATCTCTGCTTTCATCAAGTAGGAGTTAAAGGTAATATTTCTACCATTTCAGGGAAATATAAACAGTTCCTGGATACACTGCCTGCATGTGAACCATGACTAGAAAAAGGGGAAACCCAAAATTTCTGTGAGCAATGGGCAGAGAGGGTGGGTTTTTTCAGCCAGCTGAGGGGCTGATGTAAGATGCCTGAATCATGCATATGTTGCCAGTGCACTATTACTCTGCTGTGCCAAGCCCTACTCCATGCCTGCAGCCTCACAGGGGCATTTGCTGGGGCTGTCTGGGTTTTGCAAGCCTGTCTTACTCCCAGCAAGGAAAGGAAACAGCTCCTTTCATTCACTCTGCAACTTGCTGGTTGGGGGGTACGGGGCAGGGGCCAGGGAAGCAAGTGGTGGCTATTAGGCTTTGCTTGGCAGAAAGCACCATCATGGGATGGCAAGTAAGGGCAGGACATTGGGAGAGGCACAGGCACTGACACAACCACCTACTCAGGCTACTGTATGGTCTATGTTATAGACATCCTGGCTTGTGTCAGCACCAGTGTGGCCAGCAGGACCAGGGCAGAGATCATCCCCCTAGACTGGGCACTGGGGAGGCTACACCTCGAATCCTGGGTTCAGTTGTGGGCCCCTCATTCCACGGACATTGAGGGTCTGGAGCGTGTCCAGAGAAGGGCAGTGAAGCTGGGGAAGGGTCTAGAGCCCAAGTCTTGTGAGGAGTGGCTGAGGGAACTGGGGTTGTTCAGCCTGGAGAAAAGGAGGATCAGGGGAGACTTTCTCACTCTTGACAACTCCCTGAAAGGAGGCTGGAGCCAGGTGGGGGTCGATGTCTTCTCCCAAGGAAAAAGCAACAGGACAAGAGGAAGCAGCCTCAAGTTGTGCCAGGGGAGGTTTAGGTTGGACATGAGGAAAAAATTCTTCTCTGAAAGGTTTGTCAAGGCCTGGCTTAGGCTGCCCAGGACAGTGGTGGAGTCCCTATGCCTGGAGGGGTTTCAAAGTCATGTAGATGTGCTGAGGGACATGGTTTAGTGGTGGACGTGGCAGTGCTGGGTTAGTGGTTGAACTCAGTGATCTTAGAGGTCTCTTCCAACTAAAATTATTATATGTTCTATGCTCTAGAAGATTACCCTTGCCTAAGAGACAAAGAGGTCTCTAAGAGGACATCCTGTGGACTAATCCTGGCTGAAAAAGATGCACACTAATCTCATGCAGTGGGAGACCCACCTGGAGAGGCTGATTTTAACACAGAGCCTCACATTAGCCTCCTATAGTAGCCTCAAATTTGAAATCACCACATATTACCTTGAAAAATGAACACCAAGCCATATTACAAAGGTTATTTGGTGCATGATCATTTCCCAAAAAGGTCTTTTACCTTGTGTTTGAGAGATCATCAAGATAAAGCATGTTTTATGGAGGACGGGAAGGTGCTTGTCAGCAAGTTAGATACCTCTATCACTACTGAGTTTGTCACCAAGCTAGTCATCATATGGACTAGCAGCAGCCAGCAAAAGCCATTGTGCTGAGATCTTAGATACTCTCTGTGGAAATTTTCCATGCTTTGGAGAATTATCTCCTGAGGGCTGATGCAGCTGAAGTGCTGTTTTTTGTGAGTCAGTCAACATGAAGCCTTTTATCATGGCTCAGTTAAAAACTCATCAAGAAGGGATGTGCGCAACTCCCTTCTCTCCCACAAGGAACAGAAGAGTCCAAGTGGCATCAGCTCATCTCCTTATAGGGCCACCACAGTAACAGTCCTCATTGGGAACGTAAAGTTTCAGCCTCTTTTCCCCAGTTTGAAACATTTTTCACAGGAGAAAAATTCTTCTGCGTGACTGACGCCACAAAGCTTTGTATGAGATATCAATGTCATAAGCCTCAAGTTTAACCCAAAACTCCTGGAAGTTTACTGTAAACACAGTGGTGGGGAAGCAGATACACCTTAGCTGAGACATTGCCAAGAGGAAGGGGAATACCACTATTAGCAAGTGGAGGATAATTGCTGGGAACTGCTGCAGTTCATGCAAATTTTTTCCAAAAGGAAGAAGGTCCTTTTGTTAGAAAGGTCTTTTAAAACTATTCCATGGACTGAACTCTGAAATATAAGTTAAACTGTGTGGTCCTGGGGAAAAATGTCCAATATCAGTCCAATTTTCAGTCCTGAGTGGAGGCTTTTATCTTAGTCTCCCTTCAGCTGGAGAACAGGTTTCAGGGATGGGACATGCACACCAGCCTTCCACATCCACCTCTCCTGCTATGACACAGATAGGGCACCCCATGTTTTGTCTACATCTGGGCCCACCCCTGTCATTCTATCCTTTCAGGAGCAATTTTCACTGAGATAAAAGTTGTTGTTTTTTCTCAAGCAAAATGTGAGTTATCCTGCTGTCAGCATACAAGCGAAAATAAGATGTGTAAAGGTAATTATTAATAAGCATTTAAAAACCCCACAAAGATGACATTTATCTGGGCTGCTGCCTTTCTGGTAAAATTCAGACAAGAAGCTTAATTGATAAAAGAAGAAGAACTCAAAACTAACTAAAATAAAGATATGTTGAATCAATGCATGTCTTTCTTGAAGAGAGGAGGTTTGCTTGCTGTGATTTCTAACATGTAGGATTTTTACTTCCAATCTGACCTTAGACTACACACATATACATGTGCATGCATATTAACAAGTGACAACACTTTAAGCACATTAGCAAAGCATTTGACCCAAAAGTTTACAGCCAAATGTGGATTTCAACCAATAGCAGCTCCTCATTGCTGACACCTACAACAGCTGGGGAAGTTATTAAATTAAAGGAAGATCTTTGGGTTTCCATGCCAATTTGCTTTCAAGCCCCTTATTCAAACTGTTTCAAATCAGAGAATATGAATCAATCAAATCAAAAGAGGCTTTGCATATTTATGGGGCACTATATGAAAAGAAATTTGCCCCTACATAACACCAGCTGTTGAACAGGACCATTGCATTGCCAATCACCCATGACAGATGACACATGACAGATTTTCACACCTTCTGGACTAGACCAGAAAAAAAAAAGTCTGGGAGTCAAAATAAATCCATTTATATTCCTATTATCCTCCTCTTCCAGGATTGGAAGCGGGTAAGCAAGAAAGTCACCTTTTAATGACTTTTACTTTCCAATACCACCAGTAGTCTGGGTTGCCTTCACCTAACAGTGTGCATCTGAAATGGCCTCAGCTCCTCAGGCTGAGGAGCTCTCACGGGTCAAACCTATTTCTGCTCATTTTCATCCTCTCAGAGAAAAGGAAAATATTCCTTCCATTGGTGCTCCTACATGCACCAGCTGCAAATGAAGTTATCCCTCACTGCGAGCATTTGCAGAGCTAAGACTATATATTATCCCTAAAGGTCTAGTTGGCTGTTGAATAATTTATTTACAGAAAAAATACAGACAAGTGGCTAGAGCAATGAGAACCTGAAGACCTCCATAGTTATGTGATTCGATTCCTATACTACATGTACACTGTGTGCTGAAGAAAAAACTTCACCGCTTCTGAGACACGCATCCACCATCTACCTGTTAATCCAAACAGAACTGTCAGGCAGTACCTACTGCACTTCCTTGGTCCTAAATTGCTCAACATGTGCTAGATTTAAATTGTGACTCAAAATTTAGACAATGACTTCTTAGATGCTGAAAATGCAAATGGGGAGAGGTGAAATGTTTCTACACCTGAGTGGTTTTAGCTGGTTCTGGGTAGGGTGGCTCAACCGGGCAAAGCCTCAAAACAGCAAGGTAGTTTGCATGGGTAGAGCATGGAAAAGGCTTATGGGAGATGAAACACCAGTCACACCTACACAGATACAGACTTGTCACAAGCCTTCTTTGTCCAAATTGATCCAAAACTTCCTGCACTAAACTTTTCAGGGGTTCCAAACTCCCTGGTCTTGGAAAGCAATTAACAGGAACAGAGCCACCCAACCATATTCAACCACCAATACTGGCTTTTTTTCTGAGAACTGGACACCTTATCTGATCCAATTCTAGCTCTCTTCTGAGAACTGGACACCTTAACTGACCCAGTTCTAGCTCTCTTCCGAGAATTGGACACACTAACTGGTCAGACTGGAAAGCAGGATGGTTTGCAGCCTCCCAGTCATCTCCATGACAGCCTTCCCAAAACCACAAGCTCTGGTCACTGGGATTCCCAGTGGCTCCCTCTCCCAAAGGCAGGTAACCAGGCAGGTTTATACCAAAACCCTGGCTGCTTTGGCCATGAGACCCTCAGAAATGACACCTTTTCCTAAATTGTTTTGGATGTCAGGAGCTTAACATCATGCCTCCCTTCTCCATTATGGATTTCTTCCCTTGAGATGCATCATGGATATTTGACTTCTTTCTTCAACAGGAGGCTTCAAAATTTTCCTACATTTTCTCCAAGATTTTTTTCCTTGAAAGCAGACATACTGTTTCTGAAGATACCCTCATATCCCATATTTATATGCTATAGAAAAGGATTGTTTCCACAACTGCTGAATGTTGAATGAGAAGCAAATCAGAGAAGAGGAAGCTGCAATAGGAAATCTGTGTTGAAGAGCTTTGCAGAGTCCAAAAAGATGATTGTATTTCTGACTGATAAGACAGAAGATAAACCTGGGCAGGATGCGGTTTCCCTTCACCTCCTCTCAGAAGATATAAACTTTGTAAAACATAACCCAGAACTCTTACACAAAGGAAAACATCCAAAAGTCCCAAGAAATCCAAGGGAAACCCCAAGGAAACAAACAAAAACCTGAACTTTTTTCTTAATGAGACATTTGATTAGCAAGTTTTGTACAACACTCCTACCATATCTGCCCCTGACAATGTCTGACTCAGAGCAGGGTTAAGCTTCTCATCTGTATATATTTAACATGCAGTATGAATGCAAACTTTCAATGGTTAGACTTGATGATCTTAAAGGCCTTTTCCAACCTAAACAATTCTATTATTCTGTTCTATGATCAAGAATCTAATGTAATCTAGGTCAAAAAATATTTTGTAATGATGGATGATTTTACATTTTACACCTAGAAGCATAACTTCAACCCAGTGGAGCCAAATGATGCATCATGACCAAAGTCAACGTCAAAACCAGCCTGGTTAGTGCTGTATGTGGTTGGAGGAGACCTTATCCTCCTCTTCCTGGGATTTTAGAGTGCTTTGGAAACAAATAATTATAAAATTAGGTGCAAATTATTTCTGCTGTCTCATTCAGCTTCAGAGTGCTAATAAAAATGCAGCAGGGAGGAGAATTACACATTATGCTGACTGTGCTTTTAGATGATCTAGGAATAGCATGACTAACTACAATCAGGAAGATGGACAAAAGGTCAAATCCTTCTAGAAAGTTTCCATTACACTTAATGGTTTTAGGATCAGTTTGTTAAAAAAAGGAAGTTGGTTTTTTGGCTTTTTCATTTTTTTTTAATGAAACCGTCTTTTTCTACCCTGTTGCTGGCATTTTCTGTTTCCCAAAAGTAATTTTGCCAATTAAACCAAAGGGTATAATGATGGAGGAAAGAAGGGGAATACGGACACTGAAACAGGCATAAGAAACACTTCAGATTTCCAACTATTTTACATACTTGGAAAAGTATTTTTAAAAAAATCATCCCCTGCCCCAATGCCACCTTAAATAACTCCAGCTAGTCTGATAATAACCTCAAATAAATACATCAACTTCCTCTCCTAGAGAAACCTGAGGTTAAGCTATCATTTGCCATTTTATAGTATCCTGACAACCCTGACCTTTATGCATAAGAGTTCAGGCAGAAAGAAAGAAAGTTAATGACAATATACATCATCCAGAAGGAGGAAACTATTTTTCAATGCCCATCAAATCAAGTATTAGTCTTAACAACATACAGAAAAGAGGAAATCTGGGAGCTGAAATTGCACTTTTAGGATTTCAAACTGACAGAGTTCAGGTTTCTGAACTGAAGCTAGAAGTTATGAAGTTTGCTTTATTTGTGGGTTTGGGTGAATTTTAAAGCAAGTATTTAAATATAATCATGGATGAAACCAAGTTGTTACAAATCAAACTGATTTTGGTAGATCCAGAAACAGATGTTAATTTTATTTTGTGTAGCTACTAGCACATAGAAATGCAACCTACCCAACCTCACTTTAAAAAGCAAAACAAATAGCAGAGCTTCAACAAGCTGCCTCACTGTGAACTACACTGGGGCTGTAGAAACAAATGGTTTGGTTTTAACAGGTCCAGAAGCACTGGGGAGCTAGGACCATAGATCAGCTGCAGGGTCCATATAGGAGACCTCATCCGAATCTGATAAAAAATATAATCTGTATATAAATACAGGCTGTAACAACCTTACAAAGTTCAGATTTACCAAAAAGGGCTAATTAGATCACCAGATTTCTCAGCTATCAAGGGAACATATGCTTTGCAGATTCACATGAGACAATTGTTAGCTGGTGGGGTTAGAGAAGGACCTTCCCTCACTCCCACAGCTCCATGAAAATTCACGTAGCTGAGACTTCATTTTTTCCCCCCTAAAAACTTATCCTATTTTTATTCCCAGCCCATAGCTGCAGGCTCCACTTACAGCACAAATCAATGGGAGGTGCACACACCTGAGATGGTGCCAGAGGCATTAATCCATATGCCAGGAACACATGACCATGGGATGATATGGAGCTCACGGCATAAGCTACATCTGGGACTGCCCAAGCTCCCTACAGCATCCCATAGGAGCATCATCCCAAACTGGTAGAGGGCCACTCTCCGGCCACTGGTGAGGGTAGGGGGAAAAGATCCTGTCAGAGCAGCTGGAAACAATCAGACACAAGCTTCACCGTACATCGAAGGTCTGACAGCTCACTGAGTCTCTGCCTCTAGTGTCAGACTCTTGGCCCCATGGGCAAGTACAAAAGGAAGGCTTTTGGTTAATGATGTGGGGCCAGGCAGTGGGAGGAATGTGGTTGATCAAGGACCCTTTGCTTTAGTTCTGTTAAGATTTAGTTAAGCTATATTTACAGTATCATTATATTCAGGTGCCTATGGTATATCCCATTTAATGTGTGATATGGAAGCAGGCTTTTTAAAGACTGCAAACATCTTTGATATTTTATCTGCACAAGAAACTATTATTCTCATAGCAACTTTGTTTTGCTCTGTGCCTCAAACAGTATTTTCTTCTGAGAAAGTTTATTAAAAAGCAATTTAAAAGCCAGGGAATGGAGACAGTTAATTTAACCCACCACAAAGTCAGCCTTCAACCCACAGAAAAGGAAGAGCTCAAGCAGCAAGATGTCAAGCTTTGCCATGCCTGACTCCAGTGTTTCAGCCCACATGTAAAATGAGAAAAGTTTGTATCTCTGCTTCCCAGATTCATGGCCAGCATCTCCCTAGATGACAGATATTCAGCATGGGCTTTTTCCACTGTCCCTCTCTCCTTTCTTCGCCCAGTTTCAAACAGAAGCATCTCAAATAATCTGCTTTCCTAAATGTCCTCTGGCCAGAGAGGCAACAGGCACAGGGCTTTCCACCAGTCTTGAGTTAAAAGCATTGAGCTTCTTGCCAGAAGGAGCCCCGCAGACAGCGAGATAGATTCCTGCATGGAGAGAGATGTGAAGTTCAAGCCTTGGGGCAAAACAGATATTTTGGTTCCAGTGAGCCAAGGTTAGTTCTTACAGGTTGCCTTCAACTGTAAGAAAAATGCAGCTCTACAACTACCATTTTAAGAAGGTCTCTTTGCAAAGAGCTCCAAGAAGCTCTCTGGCAAGCAGAGGTGGCTGCAGTGCTCTGTGTGTGCTAGAAGATACCCAAATATGTAGAAGAAATGCGCTGTTAGTAAACACGCTGGGTGGATTTCAGCTCACCTATCTTTATCAGTGCCAAAGTTATAAACAGTTTGGTCATCCAGGCTCCATCTATGGTCAATAGATAAGAGATATTCAGAGGATGAATCATCCCACTCAGAGACAGATGTTCAAGATGTGTGGTATGAACCTCGTTTAGACAAGACTTTCTTTTAAGATGGCTAAATTTAGACTATATTAACTCTATCCAACCATTAGCTCACCCCCAACCTGTGAAGTCTTGCCCTTCTTATATTGAGACTGTCGGAGATGTGCTTATATTCCCATTGTCAGAGTTTCATCATCACTGAATAATCTGTCATAATTCCATTCATGCCACAGGTCGTTTACCACTGGTGAATTAGTCATCTTGAAGATTTCTGAGGCAAATACCAAATTCTCCTTTTCTACAGCAGCATGCACCAAACTGAACTTGATTGTCAGGAATATTGACTATCTTAGTGAACTAGATGAAGATCTTTAGGAAGCACATGATTTGTTCAATTCTGCAATTATCACACATGCTAAAAATACTAATAACCACCAGCTGGATCACTCAGAACCCACCATCACTTTCTTCTGATAACTGCTAGAGAAGCAGGCCATTTTCAAGGCCAAGGCTGGGTGAATATTTTCGTCTAGATTCCTGTCAGCACTGCCAGTCAGCAGTGATAAGGGTTCAACAGTCTCCTCATTATCCCAGTCAACGAAATATCCTTTTATTGAACCCATCTGTTTCATGAAAATGGGTCATTGCAGTGAACTGCCCTCAAAGAAAACCCAGCACAGGCAGTCTCAAGGCTTTGAAGCTTCACAACCAAGCACACAGCTCAACCTCTTCAAAATGAGAAAGAAGAAGAGCAACTTGAGGCAGGGGAGGCGGGGGTAGAGGAGGAATTTTTATTGTTTTCTCATCTGTGTTTCATTAATAATAAAGTATTTTTCAAACAGCTCAATGTTTCCATGGAAGAGAATGGCTCCAATTTTATGGACACTTTGATGTGCAGATGGGTGAGGTGCTCCAGCCTACCCAGGCACCTGAAGTACCTGAAGTGAGTTGCTTGAGGGGATGCAAAATTTCACCTCTGCTTCATTATAAAATCAAGTTTCATTTTAAATTGATTTAATATAGCACTAAAAGAATATCAGAGATGATAATTTATTTTAACCACTGACTATTTTATAGGAGGCCTCCCAGGAGATGAAAGAAAGTCTCCAGTGAGAAGAAGTGACAGAGAATTTCTTTCTTTCCGTTCCTTCAGGAGCCTCTGCCAAGTTGCATGATTATGGTGAGAAATGCACTGAGAAGAGCTGGGGCTGTTGAACAGAGGGTCCCTGCACCCTGGCACAAAAGAAAGGTGGTTTTTCCTCATTAAAAGCCAATTCTCGGCAGTGGGGGTATGTACTGCAGAAAACCAGGATTAAAACTCTTCCTGATGTGGCTTACTCATATCCCTCCCCCAGCAAGCTATCCAGCAGTATTTTTGGATTTGTATACACCTGTGCTACTAGGAAGCAGCTTTCCCCCTAGCCCCAGCTAAAAGTCAAGTCCAGGTCATGACACCAAGTCACTGGGGAACCAGAGCTGTGTATCAAACCTGTGGTGGAACACCGAAGAGAAAATGCATGGCTGCTCCCACCCACCCACCTATCCCCACCCAGGGTGCGGTTGAGGCCAATGCACAGTATCGCACAAAGATCAAATCCATTTCAGTAAGTTATCATCTCTATTTACCGTATCAACCTTTGAAAAGTCTGCTGACTCAGGAGCTCAGCAGGCACAAGCCAAAATCTGGCTGGTGGTGATGGCTGCGGTTTCTCATCTGAGCATGTAAAAGAACCTGGCTGGTGTCTGGGAAATTGTTTCAGCGAACAGACAGAAAAATCATATTCTCATTTTGCTCAGAGCAATTAAGGAAATGGGTTAATTGTATAAAATTAATTGCTAATGCTTGAATCATTAAAATCTATGTTGGGAACACCAATAGAGCTATGAGATACATTGTATTTCACATCCCTTCATCGCTTCCGTCTGTGAGGGGAAAAAAAAGGCAAAATTAACTATGATACAAATGGCCAAAAAAGAATCTATCTAGTGCCAGAAAAACTCAGTTCTGGAACTGTTTTGTAGGGAAGTCATCCGAGGAAAATGTATCTTGGACAATAAGAATAAGCAGCAGCAGGAAGGTGCTGTGCCACTGAACTGCAGCATTACTGACTTTCCCAGCTCTGTTGTTTGTTTGCTCCAATTCTGCATCCAAACTTACAACCTTGTTGAAGCCAAACCACAACCATTATGCCAATGTGTCCATCTGTACCTCTTCAAAGTATTTTCTTCCTTCTCCCTTCTCCTCCATCTTTCCACGGTCTCAAGCTCCAAGCGACATGCTGTTTACTCTGGCATCCCCTTTCCTTTTTAATTTTTTTTTTTTTCCCTTAAAAGAATGTGTGCAGGCTGAGAGACTTTCGTGGATGAGTTTTACAGAGTCCAGCCTCTCTGCCAAGGGCTGGATGCTGCCAGCTAGAGAGGAATTTTCTCCTACTCATTTTCCCATCAAGTGGTCTGCGAATAACTCAATGACCGAAACATCTACTGATGGAGGAATCATGGGGAGAACCCCTGTTTTATCATCTACCTCGTTAAAAGAAGCAAACAAACACACACAGGCATCAGTGTGCTGAAGGTTAAAACTGGCTAGACCCAGCCTGCTTCTCCCATGAGAGCAACACTGCTGCAGTCATAGTGCTTCTGCACGTACGACATGCCTGCCTGTGCTGCCTTCCCACAACCACATCGCACCCCTCCCTGGGTGTGGAGGCTCTCATGTTGCCCATATGAGCAACAAATTAAGGAAACCCCAAGTTTCCCCTGCAGCACACGTTGCTGTGCACTAAAGAGTGGAGGTTTCATAGCACCCATTGCTAAGATCAAATAAATGTAACCCCCCTCCCTAAATTCACACGCCATACTGGCACAGACACTGAGCCCAGGCTGGGGGCTCTGAAGTTCACTGCCTCTTCTATCCTCACAAAGACTCTTCACAGCAGACCTAAGGGGCTGGAAAGGGAGGTTTTTCTTCATGTCAAAACACAAGAGGTTTTTTGTTTGATTTTTATTTATTACCTTAGTATGAATCGACTTCTATTACACGTTTTGTGGCAAGGACAGGCTTATTGGAAAAGTGGTGAACTGAGCAGGTTGCCATACTCGTGGGTGACCACCATGTGCAGTAAAAGCACTCATCCTGCTCTCTTGCAGTGAATGTAACAGCAAGCACCCATTTTTCAGCAGTTAACCTAGAAAAACATCCAGGAAAAGGAGCAGTTTATTTCACTGCAAATTAAAACCAAACTACGCATCAATATCTGGTTAGTTTGGAGGACCCTGGTGAGCAGGCATAGCAGAACTCACCTGATCAAGCGGAGACTGAAAAACACCACTTTGAACATGTGAGAATTCTGGTGGATCTCATCCCATCTTTCATGAGAAATTTAGGAAGAACTGGTGACTGGTAAACTTTTCCCCTGCTTCTGTATGTATCTCCCAAGCTACTAAAATTGCCAACCTCATGAGTCCCAAGTCTACAAATCACTTAACTGCTGTAACAACATGAATGCCTGCAGTTGATTATGGTATACCAGCTGGTGATAAATTCACACTATGGCGTCTTACAGGCTTCAAACATACTGACTATGAGTGCTCCTGGCAAAGAAATGTATCCCCTCCTTCTGGACACAACCGCAGACATGAAGAACTCCCATGATTTTGTTCAAGTGTTTAAAAAAGTCATTGTCCACTTTGAAGTGAAAAAAACCAGCATTTAGAAGTCAATGTTTTCATCCTATTGCAACCATAATCAAAGGGAAATTTCCTATCATAGGTCCCATTGTTGCTCATAAACTGGTTTCTGATGAGGGGCAAGCACAGATGAAACACAGAAACTAGCTCAGAACCCCAAACAAATAGACTCTGCCAAAATTTTATGCATAGAGGAGAGCAAGGAGCTGGCAAGAGCTACCCTCGTTGGAAATGAAGAACTAGATGCATAAGGACAGGGAATGAAGGCTAGACATCATCTCTCCTCCTGCCCCAAGCCATGATCAATTTGATCCAAATAATTTGACAGATGCTGATCCAACCCATTCTTAAAAACCTCAGCAGTGGAGGTACCACACCCTTAGACCCATGCGTTGCTTTCATCAGAGAAAGGCAGTGGAGTTTCCTATTGGAAATTAAACCCACAAGTTCTTTTTCTATTGCTTGCAGCCAGGAATAAACACCTCATTCCCTTAATGTCTGCAAGAGACCTTTTCAGGTTAGAGGATGTTCCTCTTTCCTCCAGACTCCAGAAGCCTGTCCTCCATAAAACACAACTTAAAACTAAGTCTATCGAACAGTGTCCATAAAATATAGCTTAGAAAAGCAGGACTTTAGATACAGGACTCAGGATCCTCCATATCCATTGAAAAAAATTCTTGGTTCAAAACCTCTAAAAGCAGGGTGTAAACTAATACTTTTTTCCATTTTTCTTGGGTGATCAAAGTTCTCCAGACATTGCTCATTCTTGCCAATACCCTTCAACTGAGCCAGACTTTCTTAGGCTCACTCAGGCAAAATATCTTGAGCACCCCAAACACAAAAGGCCCTATCCATCACTTAACACCAGAAGTTAGCCAAGAAGCCACTTTGGGAGACAACCCAGGAAATCAGCCAGCACTGCCAGGGGAAGGGTCCCACAGTGCCACCACAGCAAAAGAGATATCCCTCCACAATAGGGCTTCACAATCCTTTTTTTTTCTCTAATATTTACCCCAGAAACACATGACTTCTTGGATCTTAACTAATTGGCACATCTAGGATCAAACTGAATCCAGGACTGAAGCTCCTGAGGCCATGGGCAGGAGAGCTGGAGGCCCCAGCTGAGACCACCCAGCGCCCAAACATACGTTACCTGTGAACATATTTATTAGCTGTTAAATTCAGCTTTTAGAGGTATTTCCATCCTTCTTGGTCTTTGGGTTTTATTAACTCAAGTATCTCCTCTGCGTTACTTATTATAGCACCCTATAAAATCTTTCTTTTCCTGAACGCAATTGCTACACCCACAAACATACTTTTAATTTTATTTGGCCTGTCCATTAAAATGCACCAATGTGAACGCTTAAATCATAAAATAACAGTCACAGATGAAGAGCTGCACTTGAGTTGAAACAAAGCTTTTGAGAAACAAAGTGTTTCCATTCAAGAAATGCTTAAGAAAAGAGCACTGGGAACAGCAAGCTTAATAATATGCTTTGCTGTATTATTATTTCCTGTGCTTTAGTCTCACAGGGAGTTTTACTGACTGACTTGTCTTCAAAGTCTGAACTAGTCTGAACTCACCGTGCACTTCTAATGGGCATTATTAAAGCTGCAAGGCAAGGGTGGGAAGAATACTCATCTTTAAATATTTTAAGACTTAATTAGATAAATACTTGAATTACTTAAAAAATGGTTTAAAATTATGCTTCATAAGGAGAAGCAGAGGGGGAACGCTGGAATATCAAATGATTCTTCAGCAATTTACTAAATATTTTACATTTTTTTGCTTTGCTTTTTGATTTACCTAAATTAAAGACAAACGTTGTGATGACCTTGGAAGCCAGTCAGGAAAATAAACAGGATGCTAGCAAAATATGGGTAGCTAGCTGTGTACAGAAGGCCTGGATGCCAAGACACTGGCCTAAAAAGATAGGTCTTGTGAAGACAGTGTGATCCAACATTTGGACTATGCAGGCTTCAGAAAGGAAAGGGAAAATATTACATTCAATTAAAATTATATTTAAATTAGTTGAATGTCAGTCATAAATCTACCACAAGACTGTGTGCTGAAAGGCATGCAAAAGAGAGCAATCTCAGAGACCAGGCAGAGAGTCTGGATTGCCCCCAGTGAAATAGCTGCTAGATTAGAAGTAAAGCTGGCCAAAGAAAGGGGATTTGTCATACGAGGTTTTGACATTCTTTGTGAACATGCCTGCACGTATACGTGTGCATGTCCAGCTCTGTTTGCATGTGTGCCAGGGGAGCTGCTCCCTGAAAAGACAGTGCACCCACAACTGTTGAGATGCCCCATTGGGTAGCTGGGACGTTGCTCTTCCTTTCGATTGGGAGTGGGGATATAAGCCTCTGTCTCTTCTCTTTTATCTTAGAATCACAGAATCATGGAATAGTTTGGTTGGGAAGGGACCTTTAAAGCTTATCTAGTCCAACCCCCCTGCAATAAGCAGGGACATCTGCAACTAGAGCAGGCTACTCAGAGCCCCAGCCAACCTCATCTGGAATGATTCCAGGGATGGGGAATTGACCACCTCTCTGGGCAACCTTGGCCAGTGTCTCACCACCCTCAGTGTAAAAAATGCCTTCCTTCTCTGTAGTCTAAATCCCCACTCTTTTAGTTTAAACCATCACCTCTTGTCCTGCCACAACAGGCCCTGCTAAAAGGTCCCTCCCCATCTTTCTACAGGCCCCTTTAAGTACTGAAAGATTGAAACAAGGTCCCCCCAGAGCCTTCTCTTCTCCAAGCTGAACAACCCCAACTCTCTCAGCCTGGCCTCACAGCAGAGGGGTTCCAGCTCTTGAATCATTTTTGTGGCCTCCATCAATAACACCTTACCATTTTTAGCAGGAAGGCTGTATTTTCAGAGCAGCCTACTGCCCCAATCAATTGAGGCTCAGACTGAATAACTCCTGTGATGGTTTATCTCATCCCACCCATTTGGTTTTTGCTGGTTAGGTTGCCTGCAGGACACAGGCATCCTGGAGGACCAGGACAAGCACAAAAACTAGCAGCTGCCATGCATTAACCAGTCTAGAGACTTAGAAAGCCTGACAATGAGATGAGAAGTTTTCTACTTCATTTTTTTTGTTAACTTCTCTGGAGGACCATTCACACTCTACCAAGTAGCAAGTAGATCAGAGAAGACAGACACTTCAGGGTGACAAAAAGCCAGCTTCCTAGCAATGAGGTGAATGAGTATATAATGGCCAGAAGAGTTGACTGGACAATGTTTTAGGGAAAGAAATGCCTCAGACTAGGCAAGCCTCACAAGGTTTTGGATAGAGACTGTACTACAAAGGCAGCATCATACTCCTCAAAAAGGTGTATTTTTCTGTAGACATCAGCAATTTTGGCTGTGATGTTCCATCTGCTCCCTCTTCTCCCTTCACTTTCCTATATCAGCAGCCATCATCTCCACCTCATCCTCTGCCTTTCTCCCACTTGGGACACCATTTCTTGAACTGTCTCATCTCCTGATACTTTCCCCCAGTGTAGCCTGTATATACATCCATAAACTCGAGAAAACTAGCCCTGGAGCAGACTAGGAAGTTTCAGAAATCCGTGTTTCTAGATAGTTAGTCAGTCAAGAATCTGTAACAAAAGAATGAACTCGTTGCTATTGTGATCTAATTCTGAATTTGTTCCTCCTGTGCTTATAGAACATGGTATGACCAGATTTCCGGGACCACCTCCAGGTATATGCTGGTGAGGAACATGGATGAAAGAAGATCTGTGTATCTCATAGGCACACACAGAATGTATGAGAGTCTCAGACTCCAGCTTGCTCCTCCTTACACTGCTGTTCATATTCTCAAACACACAGGAAAGTATGTATGAATGCTGGCTATTTGGAGATGCAGTAAGTTAGGCGAGTTGTTTCTCTGCTTTCCCTCCTTGCCCAAAAAAGGCTCCTGGCTTCTTGCCCACCTTTCTTCCGGATTTCTTTACACTTCATATTGCTCTGTACAATGAGGGGGGCGAAGAGTTTCTTGATTTCACTGTTCCTGGACAACTAAGAATGGAGTATTTCTCCTCCTGATATGAGCAAGATCCTGTTAAATCAAATCCATTTGAGTATTATGGTTGCAGAATCTGGTATCCATTTCCTAAGAAGGCAGGAAGCCTTTTTTTTTTTTCAGACTTCCAACATTTGAACTGTTAGACATGAGAATGCCACTCTTGAATCATGCTGGAGTTGAGGCAAAATAAACAGTATCTCTTACATAAAGTAAAAAAGTCCAGAGGGAAAGCTAGCGTGACTAGAAGGTAAACTTCCTTGTTACGCAACATATCTTGCCTAACTTTTAAAAGAAATCCTTAAGAACCAAAGCTAAAACAGCAGATGCAGAATGATCTTATTTCCTGTTGAACATTTACTCTCTCCAGCCACACAAGGGCTGTGTGCAGCTGATCATCAATATAGATTGCTCCAACTTGCGAAGCAGCTCTAAGGAATGGCTGTGGCTTGTTCACATCACAAAGAGAGGCACTTCATGCATGCACAACACTCGATCGCATACAGCCACACCAACACTGATTTAAACATTGCCATTTTAATGCCCTTTTCTTCTCTCCTCCCAGAAAACTGAATAAATCCTTTTTTTTTTTTTTAAGCGGGGCACATTGTTTGCACACATCTCAGCAAGCTATGTGAGCAAATCCACTTACAAAGACAGCATCAGGATGCCAAATTTGAGGAGTGAAAGCCTCCTTCAAAGCCCTTCAGTCCACATCAGCGTATCAGGTGTCT
Source organism: Eurystomus gularis (assembly GCA_013400335.1). Classification (NCBI taxonomy): domain Eukaryota; kingdom Metazoa; phylum Chordata; class Aves; order Coraciiformes; family Coraciidae; genus Eurystomus; species Eurystomus gularis. Next base: position 48,952 of record VZZY01018308.1, read on the forward strand.
CACGGGCATTGCTCACTGGCTACCAGAGCAGTGCCAGCACCCAAAATAGACTGTACTGCATGGCAGAGATGGGTTAAAGCCAGGAGCAGTGTGGTTTTCCTATCGATACAGGATCTGTGAGAAGCAGGGCTGAGGAGATACTGTCCCACTCCAAAGCAAGGTACTGCCTGTGAAGTGCCTGGAAGCATCTTACCTGTTCGAGGTGGAGCATCTCCCTGTGTCCACTGAGTTTCCAGCAGCACACTTAGCCTCTAATTTGAGAAAGGAAAAATACAGTCTGGCATGCCACCCTTGAAGTACAGCCCACCCATCTATTATGCCAAAGCTAGTGTTTATAGTTTCCCTCAAAAAAGGTCACTGAGTACTCTGCAGCACTACACAGCGTGGGACTGTGTATCCACATGAGATGTCAAAAAGCTCACTAAAATGGGAACTCACTTCTAAGCAGAAGAGCCATATTTCTGCAACTCACAAAACCTTCTGTAAAGCTACACGGATTCCTTCTTTAAAGCTTCCTTAAAGCTACAGATTTCCTCCTTCTCACATTAAGCAATAGCAGAAGAAGTCCTCTAGATCTCTCTAGGCCCTCATTGGCCTCCTTCTCCCACCTTCTGACAATACACCAAAGTCACAACATAAAAAGCCTTGGAATTTCCCAAAATTCCTGTTTCCTTTAAAGGCAAGAAAAGAGCTTTGCAGGAAAAAAAATTTACTTTAGTCCCCAAACGCTCAAAATGCAGCTGGAGAAAAAAATTTCACCAGTTTCCCTCCAGCAAGCAGCTTGTGTAAATGACATATTTGGAGGAAAAAGGAGCACAGAAGATTAAACAGATATTATTTGAGATTAAATAGACACTAGGTGTTGTAACATGGGAAGCCTAACCTTAACTTGCCGCTGCCTCTTTGCTGGCTGACTTATTACACTTATCTAGGCAATTATGTTGGAAAAAGTGGCCAAGGGAAGAGGCTTCCTTTCTGCTTTTTTTGGTGAGCATGTTCTCACTTTGGAGGCATTTCCAGAGATTTTTCTCAGCAACTGGGAATGGGTTCCCAAACCTTTGAAAAAGAAAACATGAGTGAGAGCCTACCTAATTCATGGGTGCTGGGAGTAACAGTTCTTCACACATGGTTGCTTTTGTAGACAACTATCCACCTGACAAAACCAATGACGCTGCATCCCAATTTGTCACAACCCCCTTTCATTCCACAGGGCCCACAACAGAGCAGTGTGATAAACTGGGATGTCACCAGCTCCTCAGCAACAATGACGAGTTCTTGAGCAATTTTTTAACTGCTCTTAGACATAAATCCCCCCTCTGGTTTCTGTTCTGCCTTTGGAAGGTCCTGAAAATTTAAGTTCACTTCAAGTTCACTTTTTATTTCAGTATATTGACCCCAATCCAGGAAGCATGGCAGGGAGGATGGATGGTGCTATAATACCACAACACTTTTAAATTTTCCTGATTTGGTGCAAAAGTGTAAAGAAGAGAAGACTGCTTACTGTCTCTGACACCCTTGCTATCATGTACAACTTAACCTTCAACCACAAACTTCATATGAATTTGGCAGGCAGCCCAACAAAAATTAATGAATATGAACATACAAATAATTGGAACATGTTTAAGATTTCCCAGCAGGCAGTTCCAACAGAAAAGCAACTTATTAAAAGCAGTCTTTTCACCAAAATGTGTGAATCT
>VZZY01018308.1:50777-104208 GCA_013400335.1 Eurystomus gularis
GGGAGTGGAATTCTAAGTTAGTATTTGTGGTCAAAATAGCTTCTCCACCAGGGCTGTTGCTCCTAGCAGCAGCCAGCTCTTAGGTATTCTCCTGTCAGTCTATCCCAAGGTTTCTGTAGGAGTTGTTCCAAAATGTTTCAGTAATGAAGTATTCTGTGTGAAGCAAGAATTTATACCATGAATTTATACTTTCTGTATTTCCTGTAAGGACTGTAAGTAACGGACTGTGCTCTCAGCTCTTTTTTAATCCAGCCACTGCACCACAGACAGGGGCATATCAGATGTAGAAATAACCCAAAACCTAGAGCACATGTTCAGGATGCAGAGACTGGACATTCAAGCCCATGCCTACATAACATAGAAAAACTCCAAAAATGTTTGTCGCATCCCTATCTGGAGGATGAAATTTTTGAAATGCAAAACTTTGCAAGGGATAGGATAAAGAATACTTTTCCTTTGAATTTTTATGACCAGACACAGACAACTATAAAGATTCCTCCATCATATCCTCCACCTGAAATACAATATATACAAACGACAAGCCTGAGAGAATAAAAACATAGTGTTTCCACCCTCAGGTCATAGTTCAATTTGCTAATTAAACACCGCGTTTGCACCCAGGGACTTTCTCCCACACTGCAGCCTTTCCTGTGTGCTTCATTATCCCATATGATTGACAGTTTCTTTATGGTCCTTATTTTACCATGAAATATATTTTACCTTTAATCATAGATTGGCACAGCACATATGCTACTGATTACAAATTGGGCTGTATTTCATAGGCATGTAAACATTTGGTTTTGGTGAAATGCAGCTACCTTCCAGCCCCATCTATTGGTGTAAGAGACATTATTTAAGTGAAATTTAAGAGCCATCATAAAAGCCAAGAATGGAAAAACTCATAGTGAAGGAATAAGCGATCATCTCAGGGACTACTTCCGTAAACCTTCAAATTTATCAAAACTTTTACCATCAAGCAAAATCATGAGAATTGTGGTTTGGTTTGAGGGAAAAAAGAGAGGAAAGGATGGCTTTTGGTTGAGTATTTATGGCCAAAGGTGATGCTCCCAAGCACACATTTGTCTGAAGTTATACATCTCCAGATTTTATATGTAAAGGGAACACAGGCGTAGATGAGTGGAACCAGAGACATCCATCGGTGTACAGAAAGGAAAAAGCAGCTACCATGCTAAGCAGAAGTGGCTCCTGGAAGAAATTAGGGAAAAATAATAGACTTTTTTTTTCTGGTTCTTCACCTGGTAAAAACAGGAAGCATGTTCATTTGAGGTATTTATAAGAAGCTAAATGGAACACTGAGTTAGTTTCAAGTGTTGTTTGCTTGGACTTCAGAATTCTTTTTTGGATGAAACAGAAACTTTAATGAATCTATGAAGAAGCAACTTTTGGGAAAGGTGGCAATTGAAAATTCAAAGTTTCTCATTAGCCCTTAATTTAATTCTGTTTTATAAAGGTGGAAAACAGGGAACAGAAGCATAAGAGGTATATTAAAATTTTCCCGAAGTCCAAAACTGACAAAACAAAATATTCAAGACAACGAAGTAGAAACTGTAGAAGTCTAGTGCTACCATATTGATGGCACATTCAATGATCTGAGCACTTCAGCTGTCCATTCTGTTCAGTGACCACAATGTACTTGTATTAAGCTTTGGAAAAATTCTGAGTGTCTTTACCTCAAAAGTGTCTTTACCCCAACATATTCAAAGACACGAAGTGGTTCACCCATGGATGGAGCAGCAGATGTGAACAAAACCAAGCTCCACAGAAACCCAGCAGGTCATTTCCCTGGACTTCCCTAGGAAAACAGCAGGATGGTTGGTCTCAGAGAAGCAAGAGAGACATACAGACAGTCACAGACTCGTTATGACAGGCTGTCTCAAAAAGAACATTCCACTAAGGTTGTATTTTATGGATTAAAGCTGTATTTATTATTTTTCAGTACAGAAAAGAAAAACGGGCAAGGTCAGGCAGCATACCAATAGAACCTCAGTTGTGATGTCCAGTATCCAGTGATGATGTTGACCATATTAATTTTCAGTATGATTTGGAGTGCTAATAGTAAAATCAGGTACCATATAAACTGATAGTCTAGAGATATCCTGCTTCTTATACCAGATAAACTAATTACATGACGAAAAAAAGAAGTCCTGGCTGCAGCTGGTTGGGAACTCTTGGTAAACTAAATTAAAATTAAATCCAGGCTTCATGTAGAGCTGGTAGAACACCCCCCCCCCCCGCCTCCCCCCGAAACAATCCAGGTCAGGTTGGACAGGGCTCTAGTGGAAGATGTCCCTGCTCAGTGCAGGGGAGGTTGGATTAGATGACCTTTAAAGGTTTCTTCCAACCCAAAACATTATATGATTCTATAGATTTTCTTTTTCTAGAATAACCACTTCCACACATGACAGTCTTGCTCCTGAGGTGTATGGGAGAGCATCAGACTCTTTGCTGCTCTCTAGTCACAGAGATCTGTTATCCTGGAGGACGGCAAAGGCCACACCGTGGAGGGAACGTCAAAGCTGACATACACACATGTCCTCATATATTTCTGTAGTTTATAATTTCTAGCTCTTTCTATCTGCAGAGACACCAAGAGTCCCAGCTCCTATTGTCATTCAAATAAATTGGGCCTCTGAAAGGTCTTACATTGTATTTATCCTCCCAGTATCCACTTGGAAGCAGCATTCTGCCCTTGACGTACTTTCATCACTATCAAACAACTTCTAGTTTGTTCACCCCAATAGAAGTTAAAAGTTCTTCAGGGGAAACTTCTGAAAGTAACTTCTTTCCAAAACAACCTGCCTAAGATTTAATCTTACTGTATTACAATTAGTTCTGTTTCATGAGAAAAAAACTTGTAACATCTTTATAATTGATGCCAGCTCAAAGCACACATTAAGTAAGAAATTAAGAAGTGTTCCTATTATTACTGCTTTTGTAATGCAATGTGTTTCTCCTGAAATGAACTGCAAGCAACTAAAAATAGCAAAAGGAAAAACCTTTGGGGCATGTATTACCTATGAACTATAAACAGCATCAGATTTTTATTCAGCACATAAAATTTCTCTGCTCTAGCCTCCTTCTGTTTATAGGCAGGGAGCTAATAGAAATAAGATTTGCAATTAAAAGCCTTGGAATTCATGCAGTCAAGCTATTTTTTAATATCATTTTTAGATGTTGAGTTAGCACAAATATACCACTATTCAAGCTTTATCACCATATCTTTTAATTCTTCTGTTTGCATTTAGCTCTTCCAACCATTTCCAAATTTATAAGCTAACAAGAATTGTTTTATTACTGGAGAATTAAGGTGCCCACACAAATATCTTGTCATAAAGTATATAATCTTTTTTCATAGTTCTGAAAGAATTTCTTTTTTTCCTAATCTGTTTATGTGTGGCAATTACAAAATTGCTTATTCAGCTTATTATTTTATTTTTCTTGGAATTCTTAAAAAAATTAAAGCCTTTTCCAATAAAGACTTTATTTTTATTTCCTTTTTATTAAGAGATTGCCAACCAATTTGGAATCAATATACCACTATATTGTTAACAAAGCAGAATTAGTTTCCAGATGCAAATATTAGCTAGAAATGCATAGCAGAAATGTAACTTGGCACGAATGAAATGAGAAAGCCCTAAAATATAAAACTTTTCAGACCAAATAAAAAATAAGTTGAAATGGAGTTAATGGTGAAATTCCAAAACTATAACTTTGTATGAAAGATGCTACCCCAAGAGCAAGAAAAATTAAATAAAGAATCATAAACTAGCTAAAGAAATAAATTTATTTTCATGATTATAAAGAAATAAGGAAATTTGAAGTCCATTTTAACACAAAATTAACACATGGTAAGGAATAAGAAAAGAATGCATGTACTCAGCAATTATACTTATGTCTGTTTGAGGCATAAAACCTCAATCTGAAATCTCATAGACATATACAAGATATTTTTCCATATTTTCCCCTCTTACCATATCCTTCCAAGGCAGCTTTGGGTTGTTTTGGTGTCCAGACTTCACTCTTGAAGTGACATGAAGAAGAAAACTTCTCTGAGAATTTTACAGATCACAGAAAAGAGGTTTTGGTTTATGAAGAATTATGGCTAGAAAATAGTAATTTTTAAAAAGTTTCGAAACTTAAGGTAGACAAAGGATCACTGTGAACTGAAGAGGAAATTTGAACAGTATCTTCATTACTCCACAAAAAAAATTGGCCTGATACTAGGAACTATATTCCACAAAGGACTTTCTTTTTAATAAGTTTGAACAAAGAAAAATGGGCTTTGCTAAGAACATGAATTAACTCTGAAAGTCATCAAAATGCTGTAAAACTGATCATAATACACTATCTCACTTAAAGAAAATGAGTTTTTCTTGTCCTGATTTCCCACAGAGAACTGCCTTAACTATGGAGCAGAATTATCACGACCACAGCACAGTGCTCCAGCAGCACTTGGTCAGGATTAACTTCCGCCAATGAACAAGGTCAGATTGCTTAATACTTAAGCAATGAAAGGCAAAATATAAAAGAAAAATCAAGATAAAATGTTTGTTTCTGCTGCCTGTTGAGTATAATTCATACTCTGTGCATGAATGCTCATACTCAGCATGTGAATTTACATGTACTCAGCCCAGTGGGACCCCTCCCATGGAAAACTAGCCAGAAGGTCAATTGAAGAGAAAAGATTTTAACTTAGTTAAAAAAGAAAATATCATTCTCTTCCTTTAAGAGAGGGAAATATCATTCTCTTCCCTCTATTGGGTAAAACAATTAAATAAAGGACTTGTTACAGCAGATTGTGTTAGGAAATGCTGTATTGAATTGTATCAATAGTCCTCTAGACAATTTTAGAATTATTATTGGTAAAGGAAGATTAATTTCTTCTGTTAAAGACTTCCAATCTCAGTCTAATAGGGAAGCCACTAATAACTATCCAGCCTTCAAGTCATTACTTCCAACAAATTTCCACCATTTTCAATGAAGCAGACAGGAAATGTGCTACCAAAGAAGAAAATTTTAAAATTTTACTTGCTATCTGCTCAAGATGTTACTGATACCCTATAAAAACATCATATAGCAATGGTAGAAACATACATTAAAAAAATTCTACTGTTAAAAATCTTCTATTATTTAAGACAACTACAAATAGATCAGCAGCAGGCGAATAAAAATTTGATCCTAGTTCTTTATGTTTTACAAATGTGAATAACACTTGGCATAAAAGAATTCACACTGAAACCAAAGGAGGAATAAAGGCAGCTGTAGTGAAACTGCTGCTCTCAGTGATGTCCAGGGACAACCCTGGGTCAGAGTTTTGAAAATAAAATCTTCTGCTAATTTCCGTCTAGACTTCCCGCAAAATCAATTTCCACATGTCTGTAGCCAGCACATTAATAAGCTCCCTCTTAAATTTTATCAGAAATTTATCAAAACAAATAAAATACTTCTCAGTGTTGTTTCCTCAGTTGGAAATGACAAGTTGGCCTCATTAGCAGCTGCTTCTGGGCTGAGATCTTTATCATAAATATGTATATATGGACCATAAGGAAGGGAGAGAGTCCTGGAGCAACGGCTGATGAAATACAGAGCAGTGAAGTTCATTGCAAGTGACACTGAGTTCATTTTAAGTGACATTGCCAGGAAACTGATACAAGATTAAATAGATTAAATAGATATGGATTAAATAGATTAAATAGATATGAATTATGACAGGATGAGGTTTCTGCTCAGATGAGCTGGTCTCTCCAGGTTGCCAGATCTTAAGGACATGGCAGGTTTGCTGGCTCTACACAGGGAACCCGCTAGGTACAGGTGCCCCAGATACCTACAGGTAAAATACCTACCGCAAATAGCAGCACACAGAGCAACATCAGTTGTGGACAGCAGCTCTCTGAAAAAAGATTTGTGACTTCGATGGTAAATATCTATAGTAAGACAGACATTAAAATAAATATCCAGGGAAACAGGTTTACAGCCAAAGTAGCATAATTGCACTTTGCAGCCTTTCCTCACAGAAAAATATTGTAGTAATTTGGTCTCATATTAAGATGCGATTTGCTATGTTTCAGGGAAGGGATTAGAGAATAAATCCTTCTAACGTACACAGGGAGATGAACATTGAATTCATCATAGTGCTTTATTCATGTCTTCTCCCACATTCCCTCTTATCTAGCTCTTCTGATCTGAGTTTCACATTCAAATAGCTGCAATTATGGAACAATTCAATCACAGGGCAAGGAAAAGAGAAAAACCAATCCACCAGAGTGTGGTTTGGCAGGGCATGTTCTGTCCTTAAACAAGGATTAAAATGAGAAGGATTGTTCAAATAAACTCAAATAAACTCAGTGCAAACTCCCATAATCTTGGATTATTTGTCTTTGTTACTATTCAGCTGCAACAGGCTAGTCAGAACAGGAATGTTCCTTTTCATAGGTGTTGTTCAAGGCGCCTGTACAGACGCCTAGAAAACTCACTCACCACAGTTACCGAAATTGTGTTAGGATTACAACAACTAAGACTAAATTTGTTACACTGGCTGAGAACCAACTGTAAAACCAGCAAGAAAGCTATTTCATTAGTTTTCTTGTGCTAAGTCAAGTGCAGATCAGAGGACTTTCAAGAAATGAAATTTGATGCAGACTGAAATTATTGGGAGAAACAGATTTATCTTCATCTTATTTTCATAATAGCAAACAGCCCTCTGGCTGACTTATCAGAAAATTCAACCTGTAGTCTCATATTCCTTAGAATTCCTTAGAATTTGAGATGTACTTTGGAAAACAAAGAGTGATTAAGTCCAGGTTTCCCATGTGAGTACGACCCATTCAATCAGGACTGCAGCACAGGGATTTCCAGGCATGGGCCACTCAGCTCAGAAACGCTGCCCTGACGGCTTACTCACCTTGGGTGAAACATCAGGGGGCCAGTATGATCCAAAAAGCTAATGCAGGGCTTTATACCAATAGAAGACCTCTGAAGATACCACCATCATCAGTTTCCCTTGCCCTGAACGTAGGAAGAGTCAGTAGTACATCTACAGGATATTTGCACATTGGCCATGTACTGGTACTGAGACAAATGGACAGCTCATGTAATCTGGGGGTCTTTCAGTCTCAGAACTGAATGCTCGAAACTAGAAGTGGGTTACAGCTACGCCTGTGTGATGTTTTCTAAATCAGGTACAGACACCCCAGCAGCAGTGAAGAATTACTGTTGCGTTTGGTTTTAGACATATCACAGATTCACAGCATGGTGGGGGTTGAAAGGGACCTCTGAAGATCATCTTGTCCAACTCTCCTGCTCCAGCAGGGTCACCCAGAGCAGGTTGCCCAGGATCGTGTTCAGGCAGGTTTGGAATCTCTCCAAAGAAGCAGACTCCACAATCTCTCTGGGCAGCCTGGGCCAGGCTCCGGTGCCCTCACAGCAAAGTTTTTTCCTCCTGTTCAGATGGAACCTCCTGGGTTCCAGTTTGTGCCTGTTGCCCCTTGTCCTGTTGTTGGGCACCACTGACAAGAGTCTGTCCTCATCCTCTTGACCCGTGCCCTTTAGCTATTGATCAGCATTGATCAGATCCCCTGTTGGTCTTCTCTTCTCCAGGTTAAACAGCCTCAGGGCTCTCAGCCTTTCCTCATGAAAAAGACGTTCCACTCCCTTGGAACTATCTTCCCCTGGAAGCTATCTTTATAGCCTCCGCTGGACTCTCTCCAGTAGTTCCTTGTCTCTCTTGAGCTGGGGAACTCAGTACTGGACCCAATACTCCAGAGGTGGCCTCACCAGGGCAGAGTAGAGGGAGAGAAGAACTTCCCTCGACCTGCTGGCCACACTCTTCTTCATGCACCTCAGGACACCATTGGCCTTCTTGGCCACAAGGGACCATGGCCACATCATAGTGAACTTGTTGTCCACCAGCACTCCCAGGTCCTTCTCCACGGACCTGCTTTCCAGCAGGTCAAACCCTCACCTGTACTGGTGCAGGGGGTTATTCCACCCCAGGTGCAGGACCCTGCACTTGCCCTTGTTGAACTTCATGAAGTTGCTCTCTGCCCAACTCTCCAGCCTGTCCACGTCTCGCTGAATGGCAGCACAGCTCTGGTGTGTCAGCAGCTCCTCCCAGGTTTGTATCACCATATTGCCTTAGCCTTTGATAAAGGGTAATCAAAGGTTAGTCTTGGCAGTTAACTATTTTTTTGGAAGCATTCTATTAATTTAGTGTGAATCATTTCACACAGGTTACACTTATAATGCATGAAATGCAATAATGCAGAACAGGTAGTAGGCAAGAGAAGGGAACTCAGCACCTTGAGCTTAATATTTTGTTGGCTGAAGGTTTCACTGTGATCCATGATTGAGATCAGACTTCAGGTTAGGAACACAGTGTCAGAAATGAAGAACAGAAGCACCTGCATTTTTTCTGTAATCCTCCCAATGATAGTTGTGATGATTGATGGACCTTGCTCAGCTTGCTTTGACTACAAACTAACAGCCACCCCCCAAAACTAAAGAGAGGCCTAAAATCAAAAGGAATAAAAGCTTACAGTTTACTAATAACTTACATTTTATTAAGATGTAGCTCACCATTTGGCATTATTAAGGCTTACATTGCAATAGCCAGAAAGTGACCACCCCCCAGGACACACAGCTAGGAAGCATCAGAGATTGCCCAGTGACATCCCTGTGGGACTAACAAGACTAAGACTCGGAACTGTGAAACATCTTTCAGGGTAGTCAAAAAACCCGATCATGAAAATGTTGAGGTACACACGGATTAAAATTAGTTGCATCAAACATTTTGTAAGAGATTTTCCCTAGCCTCTCCATCTGTTACCCGTCTCCTATCACGTATTTAGAAATATATTTTTTTTAATAACATCACTACCAGGTAATTTATAAAGCAAAATGAGCAACAGTAAAACATTTACTGGAACTGCTGCTGAACAGGGAATGAATTATCTGCTGTGCCACAGTAACACAAACAGGCTGGACTGAGTAGTCCATACTAATGATTCCATTAACTCAATCTATTTTGTTAAACACTACCAGACTAAAGTCAATGTGCTTGTGATGTCCTCTTCTGCCTCTGGATACACGTTCCTCTGAAATGATTGAGTTCAAAGCTATCCTCTTTAAAACCTGTTAATGGTCACTACCTGGCTTGCTCACACTAGACCCTTTGAAAATTCGGAGACATACTTTACATATCACCCTGCTCATTCCAAGACTTCAAAAAAAGTCCCCATTTTTGGAAAATGAGTCATCAGGTTTTGAGCCACTATCATTTCTAGCCAAAACATTTGAGAAAGGAAATTACAGCAGTCAAGATAATCAAGCATTGTATTCTTGGAGTGGATATTTTTACACCTTAAGTTGGTGAATCAGTAACCTGGAAAAAACTCAAAATGAGTAAAAAAAATACTACAATAGGTTGTGATTCATTTTTTCACCATTAAGTGGCTACGTGCATTCATACCATGCTAAGAGATGCCTGTGAAGAGCACTGCAGCTACCAAGGAGAGGGAACTCAAAGTAGCATCAGCAATGCATGGGACATATCCGCCAGGTTTCAGAGCTCCATTACTGAAATGGTGCTTTGACACCATAATGATGAGTCTGGTAGGAAAATAAGGGGACAAAGGAAGAAAGAAAAGCTGAAGAAGTCATCTTTTCACCACAGGAATCACTTCCTAGACATTAGGCAACGTATTTTACTCCTCAGGGTGATGTTAAACACTGAATAACAGGGTCTAGAGTTTTTGCAAGCACTATTTGGCACTTAAAATCATAAATCCTTTGATTTCAAGCCTGGAGCAGAGTACAGGTAGACACTGACTTACCACCATGGAGAAACTGTGCTAGCCAGCAAGACACAGGAAAGTGAAGAGGTATGTTGTCTGTAGGGACACATAGCTAATTAATGGCACCTATATCCAAAGCGAAAAGATTTATTTACCATTTTCCCCATTAATACCAATGATAGCATAGTAGGGAAGGAGAACTTAAGAGAATCGCTTTTGTTGGAGACAAGCAATCACTCTAAACGTGCTTTGCTTCTACCATTTTGAACCCATGTATTTTAAAGTGCCTACTTGGGCAACAGAGACTGGATGTTTTGTATTGTGACATGAAAATACAGATCACACCTCCACTCCGTGATGTAATGCGCTAACAGTTGGCAGCCAGCTCTTGCAAACATCTGTCTGCCAAAACATCCACGGGAACTGCATCAATCATTGGCTTCATATAAACAAGCTCATGGTTGGTGGTAGTGCAGTCTGATGACCATCATGAGTTTACTTATGAGATACTGTCTCCTAGTCTATGGACTACAGTCACATCTCCTGCAAATCTCCATAATTTCACTGATCTCATAAAAATTCCACCTACTTTGGGCTGAATTGGACCTGCAATCAGGCTCATGCAGCACAGGGAGATGTGGCACTCATACTGGAACTATCAGCCATCCAGAAGGTCTGCCTTCTGGGCATCCAACACACATTTATGTGTGTTCCTCCTGCTTCCCAGCACCTCTTGGCCACAGCAGGTCAGACTTCAAATGTCAGGTTGAATTAAAAGTCAGTCAATACAGAAGAGGGTTGGGTCAAAAGAATACCCTGTACACACGGCAACATGAATCTCACCCTCTTCAGTTTCCCCCAAGAAACAAAATTTAAAATAGCTTTACAGTGAGGTGAGGATTTAAAAATGCCCAGAGTTTTGGTTTTATTTGTTGATTATGTTCACTTGGATAGGAGCTAGAAAGTTCAAAGCCATTTGGACATTTTTTAGCTGCAAAGTTTCACTTCAAACACAGTGAAACCTTCAGGAATTTTTTTAAACTGGTTTAAACTAAAATTAAGAAGTTATCCAAAGGCATCCACAATTTCAAAATCAAACAAGGCATCTTCGTGTGGCACAGTCTTGAGCCAAAATCACTTTTAAATCTTTTCATTTCAACAAAAAGCATTGAAGATGTTATTTTGACTCAAAAAAGCTCTTTTTTACAAGTTTCATTTACCTTGTTGAGCCACATCTCTGTTCTGCCCAGCTCTATGGAAACTGGAGCTGTGAAGTCCATACAGCATACAGATTGGAGCAACTGATATAGTGAGCATGGATTGGATCAGGGGTTTCTCAGCAGGAAAAAAAGTGTTTTTTCAATTTCAGAAGTTCACAATCGGCCAACTACAAAGGGGAAAGAAAAGATAATTAAATCTCCTTATTTAAAAAAATAATACGTTCATAATTTCTCCTCTTGAATCCATCTGGTATGCAAGACTGGATTCATAGCTAAGATAGTTGAATTGAATTTTCCAAAGATACTCAATTTTACATACACTCAGGTAACACAAGAGATTAAAGTACTTTTTCTTCAAAAAGAAAAAAAACCACTAAAATCAAAAGGTGTTTTCAAAGCACAAGTGCTTCTTTCATTTCAGTGACTGAAGTCATAGCAGGTCAGTAAGAAGAGAAACAAAAATAGAAATCTCTATTTTTCCTTGCACTGGATTCCTAAACCACTGTGCCAAGGCTTCACAAGAAAGCAAAGGAGAAAGTTTCTTTATTGGTGAACCCTTCAGCTGTAAGAAGTTACATTATTGTCCTTTATTGATCATGGGCAATATCTGCTCCAATGCTCACGTACAAGGATTACAGGGCTGTTTTCTTATCTGGAAAGTAGCTCTTCCCCGCAGAGTTTATAATAGTTCAGGCAATTTTAAACCCCAGGACAGGCTCGGTGGGGGCAAGACGCTGCAGACATGGTCATCCCCCTCCTCGTCGCCACGCTCCCTGTCATGAACTGCAGCCTGATGCATCACGGCTGAGCAGATGGGCCACACAGGCATGACTGTACCATGATGTGCTCCAACGTACTCACATTCCTGCACAGCTGTGTGCATGTGGTATGGAACAGCAAGGAAAAACCCTTCTGGCGCCTGACATTTTGAGGAGCGGGGAGGAAGGACTGCGGTTTCCTCCCAGCCCTTTTCCATCAGCCCCCTGCTGTCTGACACCAAGCCTGTTTTCCTACTGTCTGGATATCAGGGCGGCAGACGGGAGTGCCAGACTGGCTTATGATTTTGCCTAGCAATTATCTTTCTGCCTTTCGATAACAGGCTGTATCCTCCTCCTTCGCAGTCAAGAGCTGCCCTGACACAGATGTTCTCTGAAGCAGCTCTGGAAACTGCTATCCACTCCAGTTTGGGGTTTTCGTTCTTGTCCTTTAAATATTTATATTGGATCAACCTGTTAAAATATGCAAGTGTATACAGAAAAAACCTTGAAACTGGAGAAGACAGCCAGCTCTACTTCCTTCATCTACTTGTTTTCTTGCTGCAGTAGAGAGAAGCCAAAATACAAGATTGGAAGGAGTTCAGACTCAAACCACTGGTAATGGTAATGAGTTTTTTCCATTACTAGATAGAGTTTTGTCTATCAGTTTGGAAAAGATTCTCAAACCCTTCCAGTGAGAGGTTAGGGAAAGGTCAGTGAGAACGAGAGAAAGCCTCCTTCCAACAAGCCCCTGCTTCCACTATTTCATTTTATGAAACCACACAACAAGTTCTAAAGACAGAAAAAATACAGGAAAAGATAACAACCACAATCCTCAGTAACAGCTGTCAGACGTATTTCTCTTGGAGACGGGTAACGATGGAGAAGAAGCTTGAAGCCATCTTTGTGGTCCCCTAAGCCCAGGTCAGATGTGCCTGTTCAGTCACGTAGCATAACTCACAGCATCCTGCTATAATTTAAGCCACTGGCTGATGGGGCTGCCAGAGATCACTGCAAGCTGCAGGTGTTCCCTTGCAGCATTACGCTCTCCACCTGTTGCCAAGATGGAAAGAGAATGGAGGAGGAAGATGACATCTTTTTAAAGCATTTACTCTATTACACACACATATTGTTCAGTATGTCCTGACCATACTGCCTTTTTACAAGCAAATTGCTATCACTCACATCACAGGCTTTAGGTTCTTGGCTTATAAACAACACACGACAGCTACATAGATCATACACAGCACAGAAACTTAAGAAAGCAATTCTTCTTAATATTTAGATATTGAGGTGGGCAGGGGTCCAACTTCTCCTGAGCAAGCCAGCGTCAGATGAAAGCTTGCCAAAATAGATGACACCATCACCCTTGGGGATCCTACTCCAAGCTAAACAAGAGTCTTGACTATGTATGTCCTTCTGTTTTGTGTATTTTTATTTTAAGCACTTTAGGCAAAAGACCTGGAGATCTGATCCAACCCAGCAAGTTTGGATCCACAGGAATATAAGCAAAAATTATATAAGTATATATGAAAAGTAAAGCCCTCCAGACCCTTTCTCTCCTGCTGGATAGTGAGCATCATTTTTTTTGTGGAAGAGAAACTGAGATTGAAATACTCAGGGAGATTAGCCAAGCAAACATTATTGATAAAATGATAATGACCACAGCAATATTTCTCAACATTTCCCTGTATTCATTGTAATGCAATTTATAAGGAAAGAAATAGTGCCAAGGCCGATACCAAGATGCATTTCCACAACCTCTTCACAAAGTCGTGTAAGAAGGACCCCTGTCAGGTATTGACTGATCCCTTGATAAAAGTCTATAAAACCTTCTTCATATGCATGACCTTAGATTTTTAAGTAAGTTAGGTAACCACGGATAAGTTCATGGTCATGGTAATGTTGGGTTGACGGTTGAACTTGATGATCTTAGAGGTTTGTTCCCACCTGAATGGTTCTATGATTCAGAAATTTATTTCATCCTCTTTCCTTGGATCCAGTGTGCAACTATTCATCTAAATAAAATGTCTTTATATACTCTACAGCTGAACATAGCAATGGCTCAGGGGGGGATTTCTGAGCATGCCACTCCCACCAGCCCAGCTGTTCAGGAAATAAAACTTTGTGAGAGACATTCACAAACATTAATTCTCACACAAAAAAGCAAACTGCTGTAAGCATTCTACAAAACCAGTGAAAATAAAGTAGCCAGTTTTGTATCATTTTACATAGAAGTTTTTAGACTTGCGATATTGTAAGAGATGGTTTTGATTAGGCTGCCATGCTGGTGTAGAAAAGATTCAAACCCTTAGAGGCTTACAGAAAAAGGAAAGAGCCTTCAGCACAGACGTGTTAACATCACATAAATCAGGCAAGACTGTGAGCCAACACAGCTATGAGTTAAGAAATGCATTAGTTCAAACAACAGAGAAAGTGGAAGCCCCAGGACACAGAGAAAGCAATCTTTTTCCCTTAAAATTTGGAATCTGGCAGATTACAATGCTGTTGGGCTCAGTGCCATTAACACCATGCCAGAGTAGGCAAGAATCCTCCTCCTCAGGCAGTGATTGGGAGGTTCAACAAAGGAACTCTTTCAAAAGTTAAATGAGGTAATATAAATACTCAAATAAATCAGAAAAGACCAAGGGACTACTTATAGCCTGTTCATATACTTTAAAGTTTGTGAATCTGACATACCAGTGAGTCAAACGAAGCCAGTTAGCCCATTGCTTTAACAGTACCTGAGCAAAGACAATGACTATGTTGAGATTGCTTGGACTGATCAAAATCTTACTGTTCTCTCTTGATCAATTATTGTGCTCTCTGCAAAGAATCATGCACTTTGAATTCCCAAAGCAAAACTTAATTACGTCTCCCCTCCTCTTCTCTTAGATTAAAAGCAATACATTTACACAAGATAACAGCCAGCACATCTGATTGTTGGGCCAATTTATCATTCTAATTGAAGTAACTTCTCGTGCACCAACATTTCATTAATAAATCCCCCAAACTGTCTTCTCACCACACAAATTTGCCCTATAGTGTTTCCTATTAGAAAAAAGGAAATCACTGAATCACAAAATGATAGAGGTTGGAAGGGACTTCTGAAGATCATCTAGTCCAACCTCCCTGCTAGAGCAGGATCACCTAGAGTAGATCACACAGGAACACGTCTAGACGGATTCTGCATGTCTCCAGAGCAGGAGACACCACAGCCTCTCTGGGCAGCCTGTTCTAGGGCTCTGCTACCCTTGCAGTAAAGAACAATTTCCTTATGCTTAGGTTGAACCTCCTGGGTTCCAGTTTGTGCCTACTGCCCCTTGTCCTGTCACTGGGTACCACTGAGAAGAGTCTGTTACCATCCTCCTGACAACCACCCTTTAGATATTGATCAGCATTTATGAGATCCCTCCTCAGCCTCCTCTTCTCCAAGCTAAACAGCCCAGCTCTCATGTTGTATATCCATGAAAAGGGGGTAGCAAAAGAAATATTCCAGACCCTTGTGAAAGGAGAAAAGCTACCCAGAAGACAGTCACTGTGATGAGAAACAATTCACCCAAAGAAAGTCTGTAAGAAGTTTTCACTCAGAAAAGAGTGGAGCCACAATGCTGCAACTAGAACAGGAAAACAGTTTTGTCTGCTGCAACAAAGATAGCACACAGTGGAGATGACTGGGTTCTGCTTCCTAGAGTAGCAGTAAAGGGCTGACAGGGTATAGAATCCAGGCAGATAATGAAACCAGACCAAGAACTCAGGAATTGCCTTCATAGTAACATCAAACCAAGTCCTCAAAAAAGGCTACAGATGCCTGGATGCTAATGCAAAGACCATCAGCCAAGTCTCTCCTCCAGCTCCAGCTTTGTCATTATGCCAAAACTTAATAGATGCCAAGAGCTCCCTTGGATGGTACATAAATGGGAATTTGGACACCAGTGTGCAAAAGGAATGGAAAATAGAACATAAATGAAGGAAACATACTTGAAGCTTAGCATGGAATGTCATGATCTGTCCTTTACCCTTGGAAAGCAAAATTAAGCACATCATCTTACTCCAGACTCTCTTTGTATTGTCATGTCTTGAGTCAAAACTACTTTTAAACTTCAGCCTTGCAAGAGAATCTGTTATGGTTGACCTCAACACCTATAGAAGGGCTTAAGCATCTGGCTTGGGCCAGAGATGATAACTAAGAATCTAATAAAAAAAAAAAATTGTGTTGCAAGGAGGGAAAGGTTATTTAAGCAAAACAAGATAAAAGCTTATTGATGGAAACAGATTATAATTAACACATCACCAAGATTACAATATATAACTTGTGCAGTGCTCATGGTAGGTGAGCCTCTCATGCGAATGTCTGCAGTTGAGAGAGCTGTATCTACCTGCAGCTTTAAGATGGGAGACTTAAATTCAGCTTAGCATAAAACGAACAAGTGCAAGTCAACATCAGGTCTAGTAATTCTTATTTTACAACACTGCTTAGGTTCAACAACACATCTGTGAAAATCCTCTCTTCTTCCTCAGCTTTTATACAGAAAAAAAAACAGTTTTCCTCATGTTTACTACATCTTTTATTACATTTGTAAAATATATTTTATGTAACATATTTTATATTATTTTATTACAATTCATATAGGAAAGTATTTGCACAACCTAAGACTGAAGGCTGATTTGCTAGTGCCACAAATCACTTGTCAGTAGGATGGTTGTTGCCAAACAAGAGCCCAGAAACATCCTTGGTCATAAGCAACATTGGATCAGATTGTGAGCTGGTGTAAGTGGCAACCCAGACTAAGTTAGATCCAGTCACTAGCGAACACCTCTACTCAAATATGCCTCATAAGCAGCAAATAATGCTTCTCATCTATATCTCTTAATGGATCCATCATCCCAAGTCCTACCTCTTCACCAACGTGTCAAATATGGCTTGGAGGAAATTATAATGAGCCTGAAGCCACACAAATATTTGTAAAAGGTATATATAATAAAGCACTAGCATAAAGCTCATGCCTTGTGTGCAAAATGCCCTCTCTTACACCACCCACTTTGGTCAGTTCAAACTTGGATGGACTCTGCTTGCTCCTATGGACTCCCTCAAGTGCCTTGCCATGGACTGCAATGACAGCAGGAGTGATCTGTGAACCCCAGTCCCAGTATGGCTGACAGGTACAGACAGATGCAAACTCTTTTCTTTGACCATACAATATCTAGGACTTGATCATAACCAAGTTAATCTGAGCATGTTCAGACTTACCTGTACTGAGCAAATCCATGTCATTACCTGTGTAGATACACCTCTATTTTCTACTCTCCAGTTGGGTTTGGACAGCATCCTACTACTGCTTTTTAAAATCCTCTGAATAGAAAATTGAGACCTAGAGGCCAAGAGCCAATAATAGATTTTGTAGATTAAAGTGTTGATTTTATTCTAATGCTACTTCATAATATGTCCAAGAAACACTGTAAATCAATCAGACAGCCATCACTGGCCCAGAAGCACCATGGAATGTGACTGTCATTGCTAAGAAAGTTTAGGTGACACAATCCAGTTTAAAAGCATTTTAAGGAAATCCCCATCTATTTATGAGAACATAGCATCTTAAAAAAGAAATATTTTTAATTACCTTTCTTAAGATATTTCGGTTTTAAGTTCTTCTCTGTTAAAACAATGAAAAATTAATTGATAAACCAACACACTTAGCTTTCACCTTGAAGGTCTTTATGCTCTAAGGCTTCTGTTTTGGTCATAGTGTGGGGAAAAAGCACTTCACTCCTTCAGTCTACATCCACCTGCTCCCACCAGAGAAGCCATTGACATAAGCTGTCCAAACTCTACTACTCAGCTGCAGCAAGCATCTTCTCCCTCATCCCCAAAGTATTCACTCCTGTTGAAAACTTTGGGATAAGCTGTAAAGAGGTTTTAAGATGTCCAAGACATTTCCTGCTCTGGAGGTACAGTGACAGAAAGCACTCCAGAGGGAAGAATGCTCACCTAAGACTCATGAAGCCCCATGTCCCCGAGCTACTGTTGAAAGGAGAAGGGAAGATGTGCAGGCACACAGGTACCTCAGATGATCACAACAATCATAGTAATACAGGAGATGGAAGGAACAATTCCTCACGCAAAGTTTCCACTCTTACCTAAGGGATTTAAAAATCAAAAGCAGACCCTGAATTACTCTTACAGATCAATAAGCCATTGCAGCTCAAGAAGCATAGGAACAAAGACAGTCTTTTATGCTAGAGATGATTTCATCATTAGCTAGCTTTATTCTACTCACTACAACTTTGACAAGCACTTGTTTCCCCAAATAGCATGTGCAGTCACCTGGATTACAACCAGGAAGAGAGGTGGCCATTACTGCTACAAGAGGATCTCTCCCAAGAAGATTGCCACAACACTCAGAAGGCATCATATAATGCTACTGCTTATGCAGTCAATATCAATGCTCCCTCAAGAGCAGTAACTTGGTTCCGTTCCCTTAAATGTTCCCATGTTCCAAGGACATGGTTTGGAAGCGGGCCTGGTAGAGTTAGATAACAGTTGGACTTGATGATCTTAAAGGGCTTTTCCAACCTCAACAATTCTATGATTCTGTGAAATGTAGCCACAACAAATATTCACCATGCTATAAAGTCTTCTATTTATTACTTTAAATTCAAGGGGTGTTATTTTGTGCGTCCTTCAGAGCAGAGCCTCATGGAGCATACTTGGTTGGAAGGCTTTGTGTGTCTTTTTTTGCTCTTTCTTCTCATAGAAAAAGAGTCATACAGGCATTATGATGCTGGATGTAGTTGATCCCTCACTACCCTCCTGGTTGCCAGAAGTTTGCTGGCATCAGCTAGGGAACTTATCCTGCACTGCGTCTTCCTGATGGGGAAGCTTCACTCACTCAATCAAAGTAGAATCAGATTTGCTTACTTAGTTACAGGCACAGAAAAGAAATCTGAATCTGAAATACCCAAAGCAAAGCATGCACAAAGGACCTAATATCTCCAAAATTCTTTGCAAGACTTTATCTAGGATGGCACATGAAAAAGGCACCATCTGTCCAGCTAATTTGCACCAAGAGGGCAAATATTGATTGGAAAAGTAATTTTCGATGAATTAAACTTTTTCTGTAATTTTTCAGTTCCTCCAGGGAAGCAGAAACATCTCAAGAACTCACACTCTGCCATGTCAAAGTATGTGTGGAACAAGAACATATGCAGGTGACATATATACATATATATATATATATATGGTTTATATTGTTTTTTATATATATATATGACAACATAAACTGACATATGCATCTGAGCCAGATATTCTTTAGTAAAAAGCTAAGACAGAAAAAGCACAGAATTTCAACTCACAGAGGACATTTTCCAGGACTCTTTTTCAGGAAACAAAATGACAAGTTTATTTATCCACTCAAATTACTTAGGTGGAAGTTATTGAGAAGCAGTAACCATAGAGTCCAAATTACAACATTTTTTACTGCCGTTTTCCAGAGTTTAACAACATTGTGCCGCAGCACTTTTGTTTCTAAGACATGGACAGTGCAGCAAGCTGCCAAGAAACATCTTAGCTGGACATAATGACTACTTGGCCTCCACCTAAGGAGGAGCGGCTTAGCGTAATTAGACTCTTCCATGACGCAGGGGAGTGGACCTGATGACCAACAAAGGGTTCCTTCCAAATCTCTTTCTGTGATTATATGCTGATTAAATACCTGTATATATTGCCAGCTCATTTCCCCATTTTGCTCCAAATTCATTGGGCCGGCTTGGATCTGCATCATTTTATGACACCCAGTATTATATCAGGACCGATGAATAACAGTCCATCTGCTTTGCATGTCTGCTCTGGTCACTTCTGCTCTTTTTTTTTTCCCCTTCCTCCTGGTTTTATAATAATTGCTCTCTCCATGTTATAACCATAGCCCTTGCACATAGACCTCCCACCCAGCCCCTGCACGCCGAGAGCCAGCACAAGCAGCCCAACATTCCTGTGGTATATTCTCTGAAGATCCGCCAAAAAGATGCCCTTGATAAACTGCAAAAAACCACAACATGATCGCAGGCAATTAGAGTTTCGCTGCTGCCTATGACATTCAACTTTAAATAAACTTTGGAAGAGCAGCTCGTCATTGGAGAGAAATCTGAGAAGGAGTTTAAGAAGACCAGCAAGCATGGCACTTCTCTCGCTGCTAGAATGGTTTCTTTGGGTTTTCTTCCAAACAGACAAATAGAAGAGAGGTCCAAAAGACTATTTCTGGGGTTTCAGTGACATTGCTCTGTGGGTGACTTGCTGTAGAGCCAGTTTGGCTCCCTACCACATGATCCATGCTCACCCTGATTACTGGAAACATTGTCCAAAGCAAGGGAGCCATGTAGCCTGGCACTAGGAATTGGCTGTTTCAGCTGCAAACTCTTTGGACCAGGAACTGTGACATCCTGTGTTCATACATTCACTTACTGCCTGCCCACACCTAGCTGCCACCTTACCGATTGTCTATGTGAGATTACCTGTGTGGCCTGAACTCTGCTAGGGGAAAACTTCCTATTTGCTTTTAAACCTTCACGGAACCTGGAGACCCCAGCACAAGAAGGATGTGGACCTGTTGGAGAGGGTCCAGAAGAAGGCAACAAAGATTATTAGAGGGTTAGAACACCTCTGCTATCAAGAACGGCTGAGAGAATTGAGCTTGTTCAGCCTGGAGAAGAGAAGGCTCCAGGGAGATCTTATTGCGGCCTTCCAGTATCTGAAGCGGACCTACAAGAAGCCTGGGGAGGGATTTTCACAAAGGCCTGTAGTGATAGGATGAGGGGTAATGGGTTCAAACTGGAAGAGGGGAGATTTAGATTGGAAATTAGAAGGAAATTCTTCACTCTGAGTGTGATGAGACACTGGAACAGGTTGCCCAGGGAAGCTGTGGATGCTCCATCACTGGAGGTGTTCAAGGCCATGTTGGACGGGGCTTTGCACAACCTGGTCTAGTGAGAGGTATCTCTGCCATGACATGGGGGTTGGAACTAGGTGATCTTTGAGGTCCCTTCCAACCCAAATTGTTCTATGAGCCCCATGCATGGGGCTCTGGCTAATCCCTGGGAAGGAAAATAACCACTTGCAAGATGTCTGTATTTGATTGCTGAAAGCTTTTGAATAATAGGGTGACTGATGGGTCAGTTTACTTGATTCCATCCTGAACCTGATCCTTTTCTCCCTCTAAATATTTGAAACATGTTACACAGGTTCACAACAGATTTCTGTAATGCATCATTTACACCCAGTCCATGGCAAATGCAGTGGGACTCCCAAGTTGGTAACATTCTAGATAATACCATAGTGATCTAGTTTGAGGCCATCTGAAGAACCTGAACACACACAAGTCCATGTGACCTGATGAGATGCATCCCATAGCCCCGAGGGAACTGGCAGATGTAGTTTCTAAGCCACTCTCCATCATATTTAAGACATCATGGCTGTCAGGCAAAGTCCCCTGCGGCTGGAAAAATAGAAACATCACACTCATTTTTAACAAGGGTAAAAAGGAGGACTCTGGGAATAGCTGACCACTCAACCTCACCTCTGTACTGGGTCAGATCATGGAAATGATCCTCCTGGAAGCTATGTCAAGGCGTATGGAAGGAAGTGAGGTGATCTGAAACAGCCAGCATGGCTTCATCAAGGGCAAATCATGCCTGACTAATCTGATGGTCTTTTACAATAGAGTGACTGGATAAGGGAAGAGGAACTGATGTGACATATCTCCAGTGCCTTCGACATGGGCCCACACAACAGCCTTCTCTCTAAATTAGAGAGAGATGGGTTTGATGGCTTGACTATTCAATGGATAAAGAATTGGCTGGACAGCTGCATCCAAAGAGTTGCAGTCAATGGCTCAACGTCCAAATGGAAACCAGTAACAAGTGGTGTCCCTCAAGGGTCCAGACTGGGACAAGTACGACTTAATGTCTTCATCAGTGATACAGATGACAGTGGGACTGAGTGTACCCTCAGCAAGTACTCAAGCTGAGTGGTGCAGATGATTCACTCGAGGGATGGGATCCATCCAGAGGGATTGGGACAGGCTTGAGAAGTAGGCTCATGCAAATCTCATGAGGTTCAAAAAGACCAAGTGCAAGGTCCTGCACCTGGGTCAGGGCAATCCCCAGTACCAATGCAGGTTGGGGGATGAAGGGATTGAGAGCAGCCTTGCGGAGAAGGACTTGGGGGGGTACGGGCGGGGTGGCAAAGCAGACATGAGCCGGCAACGTGCACTTGCAGCCCAGAAGCCAATTACATCCTGGGCTGCATTCCCAGCAGTGTGGGCAGCAGGGCAAGGGAGGGGATTCTGCCCCTCTGCTCTGCTCTGGCGAGATCCCCCCTGCAGTTTTCTATCCAACTCTGGAGTCCCCAGCACAAGAAGGACGTCGACCTGTTGGAACAGGTCCAGAGGAGGTGACAAAAATGGTCAGAGGGTTGGAACACCTCCCCCATAAAGAAAGGTTGACAGAGTTGGAGTTGTTCAGCCTGGAGAAGATAAGATTCTGGGTAGAGCTTATTGAAGGCTTTCAATAATTAGAGGGGGCTTAGAAGAAAGATAGATATTTTCGCTAGGGCCTGTATTGACAAAACAAGGGGTAATGGTTTTAAACTGAAAGAATGTAGATTTAGATTAGACATTAGGAATAAATTCTTCACTGTGAGGGTGGTGAGACACTGGAATAGGTCACCCAGAGAACTGGTAGATGCCCCATGCCTGAAAGCATTCAAGGTCAGGTTGAATGGGACTTTGAGCAACCTGATATAGTGACAGATGTCCCTGCCCAGGGAAGGAAGGGTGGCACTAGGTGATCTTTAAGGTCTCTTCCAACCCGAACCACTCTATGATCATACTGAGGAGTGGCAATATGAGGGACATATATCACTGCTTTGGAAAAGCATTTATGGCAAAACCTTACAAGAAGAGAATAGCAGAATTGTTTCATCTTACCATTCAAATTAATTGAATTGCCATCAATTTTAGCAAGCAAAGGCTACCACCAGTAATGAAAGAGACAGAAAAGTCTTCTTATGTGGCAACCATTGAGCAGTTCCTAGCCTCACCCTTTACCCATTGTTCTGCTGAAAGAATTGGCTGCCTACATACACTAAGCCAGCAGAAACTATAGGGTGAGTGGAACATCACTGTGCCTTAGGTAAGAGTGCTCCCCTCTGGCTACAGGTCTGAAAGAAGAAAGTCGGGAAAAAGTGATCTCCAAAGAAGGACTCTGCCAACTTAATTATTAATGGTAGTTTTTCTTTATCAACAGGCATGAAACACAAGAATTCAGACTATTTTGCAGCCAGGCATATGGCTCAAAATCATTTCCAGCCAGCATACCAAATGAAGCTAAGGAATTATTATTTCAGTAAAATGTTTCCATATCTTTATATGATAATCTAAGATTTTTATCCAACCAGTAAATTCATTTAACAGTTCTGCTTAAAAAACATTTGGACAGTCAAGTAAAGTGCAAGGCACATAGTCCAGGGGTAGTTTATCAGTACAGCTGAGATGATAACTAAGCATGGTGCAATCCACATGATTCTTACCTCACTTTCCATGTGAAATCATACATAAACTAATTCCAAGTAATATTTTTTAAACGTGTTTAGGTAACATTAGCTGCAGTTCACATAAAGAACATTTGAGAAGACAGCCCTTAGAAGATACAACCTGCAGTCATTGTTTTTTGAGTGACTGCTTTTATACCTTCCTCAGCCAGCGCTCACTCAAAACCACTCCACAGACTTCATTTCCCAAAGTGTCTTCCATAATCTTAGGCAACTAGTTCATGTAATTACTCTCACACAGCCACAACTGTTACTACCTTTGACAAATAATGGTAGATGGGTCTCAGGATGAGGGTTTCATTCTACAAGCACGTCACTGAAAACATAAAATGTTTGACTGCAAAAAAACCCCAACAAACCATGAAATGCAAATGACTGCATAAAATATATGTAAGATGATAACTACAGATATGGTTCTCACTCTGAATCTCACTCTATCCCTCCTTTACATATGCAAATAATTTATGAAATGCAAAGTTGTTGGGGCTTTTTTTAATACCATGTTTAATCTTTCAAAATATGTTAAAGGTAGCAGAACCTAATGATGTACCAAAAGACATACTAATGTTTTCCTGCCCATTTACATCTTCAGAACCTCAAAAGCGATCAATGTAATGTTTTAACCCAGGGAAATGGGTAGAGGCAGATAGGAAAGCCAGCTGCGAGTTATGTGACAGATATTACAGAGCTTCAGGTACATGGCTCTTCTTTTCGAAGGCAAACACCGACCTCTATGGGCAACAGGGAACGGTGCAAAACAGTCATAAAGAAAGGCAAAAAAAATTTCAGAAAGCTTTGTTCACCTCTCTGTAAGACAAAGTCATTGCACGGAAGTAGGGTATGGACAAGGATAAGGATAAAGATCCTTTCTCTGGATGCAGTGATGAACTTCAGAAGCCATTACATACCTCACCAAAATGACTTTCATCAGTGTGCCATCCTTAATTGGAACAGATTTTGCCTGTAAACAGACTTAATTCAACATACTATGAATACCACAGGAATGAGTTGCAAAAGCACCCCCTCAATACCTGAACCACTCCAGACTGCAAACTCATGCCCTGTGGGTGGTCCTAAGCTCGCAGGACGATGGAGAAACATGTACATCTTGACTGCACGCCAACATTTGAGATCCTCCTTGTCAAGGCTGTGATGGTAGTCCAGCCCTGGCCTCGGGGTTGCATGAAGTATGTAAGGATGGGCAAACCAGGATGAAGGAGCAGATGTCACGGTGCTGGAGGATGGCCAGTTGAGAATATGGCTTCTTCTTGTCCCTCTTCAAAGACAGGGCACTGCCAACAGGTGCAGAACCATCTGTGTGACAGAGATTTGTGCCACACTGGGAGGAAAACCAAGACACAAAATGCAAAAACATGAAACGGCAGTTCATGGCCAAGCAGTGGGCAGATGGGACAAGTCTCACCTTGATGGCATGAGACAGAGGTCTGGGCTATCCCCAGCACCTTCAGTACTATCATCCAGTGGCAGGAGGCTGTTCTGACCTGTTCAGTGAAAAAATAACTAAAGAGGCTAAAGTTTTAAGGTTTGCTACAGCTCAGAGCTGCAACAGGGCAGGACACTGCAGCTCCGTGACGACCGGGACATAGGAAAAACGTTGCTCCTCTTCCGGCTCTTTATTTTAATCTTCCTTAAGTTAATGACAAGGATACAAACAAGCAGAGCTTTCCTAATTGGTTTAGGATCAATTTCCATGCCAGGATTTAATCCACCTTTTTGCAACAAAGGTATTTTTAAGTCAATGATGAACAACTGCAATTTTGCAAATATTCTTCCAAGTACAAATTCTTCATTATCAGATATAAAACTATCATGAAATAGCACTAGCAATTCATTTCTTAGATATTTTTCTGAAACTGTGGCATGTGCACTACAGTTTGCTAGCAGAGAAGATGTAATTTTAAATAAAAGACTTTAAAGGCATGTTTTAATTTAAAACTAAAGAAGTGAAAAGAAAGAAAAAAAAAAAGAGAGAAAACCTAAAAATTTAAGACAACTTACCAGTTGCAGAAGATTGAAAACTGTTTCCAAACCACATTTTTAGGCCTCACAAAGCTTTTTGTCCAAGCTAATTTAAAAGGCTGTCCCCACAAGGCATATTAGGAATTTTTAAATGTTTTTTACATTCCTGTCACTTGCAGCAGGGAAACACAGAATCACAGACTGGTTTGGGTTGGAAGAGACCTTTCAAGGCCATCTAGTCCAATCTCCCTTCAGTGAGCAGGGATATCTGCAACTAGAACAAGTTGCTCAGAGCCCCCTCCAATCTCACCTGGAATGGTTCCAGGAACAGGGCATTGGCCACCTCTGTGGGCAGCCTGGGCCAGGGTCTCACCACCCTCATAGTGGAAAAACTTCTTTCTCTCTTGTCTAAATCTCCATCTTTTAGTTTAAAACCATCAGCCCTTGCCCTGTCACAACAGGCCCTGCTAATAAGTCCCTCCCCAGCCTTCTGACAGGTCCCCTTTAAGTACTAAAAAGCCACAAGAAGGTCTCCCCAGAGCCTTCTCTTCTCCAGCCTGAACAAGTCCAAGTCTCTCAACCTGGCCTCACAGCAGAGGGGTTCCACCCTCAGATCATTGCTGTGGCCTCCTCTGGACCTATTCCAACAGGTCCATGTCTCTCCTGTGCTGAGGACTCCAGAGCTGGACCTAGAACTGCAGGGGGGTCTCCCCAGAGCGGAGCAGAGGGGCAGAATCCCCTCCCTTACCCTGCTGACCATGCTGCTGGGGATGCAGCCCACAATGCCATTGGCTTCTGGGCTGCGAGTGCACGTTGCCGGCTCATGTCCAGCTTTTCACCCCCCAGCACCCACAAGTCTTCTCCACAGGGCTGCTCTCAATCCCTTCATCCCAAATCTATGTTGATACTGGAGATTGCCTCTACCCAGGTGCAGGACCTTGTTGAACCTGTTGGCCTTGTTGAACCTCATGAGGTTCACATGGGCCCACTTCTCAAGCTTGTCCAGGACCCTCTGGATGGTTCCCATCACCATCCCTCAGGCATGACAACCACACCACTCAGCTTGGTGTCATGGAAAAGCTAGAGGGTGACGGAGTTAAGACTTAGTGATGAAGTCTTATCCAGGCCTTGCACTAAAATACTGCTGTCACAGAGAAGCAAATTAATGCCCACAGTGAATTTTTAAAAATTGATGAAACAGATAAAATTAGAAGGTTACACAATTAGAAACCATGATATGCAGTATCATACTTGAATACAAAGCAGTCTCAAATCCCCCTCTATCTCCAAAGAACCAGAAGTTGACAATTTTGTTTAGGAATCCCTGCTTGCCCTCTTTCTCATACATATGTCCTCTTCTTTTTGGGCCCTGGAAAAGCTCCATCAGCTACTTCATTGCTAAATTGAATTCCACCTACATGATGCTGTCTGAAAACAGTGATATTAGATGTTTTCATAGCTTATGAAATTTCTTGGTTTGCCCTTTGGAACAGAACTAAGCGAGCTTCCCCATTTAATAGGATCCTCCAATAAAATTTAGCAACAATCTCATAAAAGACATTTAAATATTGCATAAGGAAGTAAAAGAAATGAAGCACCTGAAAGCTCTGACAGCTAGTGCATGTTAGGTAGGAAATTGCGCAGGGCAGGCTTAGCAAATAGAGACATAATCAAGCAGGAAACAAAAGCAAAGAAAGAAGGAACAAATGAATATAAACTTCACCAGACATGCTAGAAGCTGGAAATGTCACTGAAGTGGAAGGTCTAATTTGAAAAGAAACAGTGTCATTTCAGCTTCTCAAAATCATGAGTTTTTAAAAATCGGAGCACAATGCTTGAGAACTGTGCCCATTACTCCCAGTACTACTGTTACCAGGATAATATCCCATCAAATCCCAGTTAGGAGTCCCAGCATGAGGACACTTCCTCCTGGGCAACATTCCTTTGTTATCCACTTAGCACCTACACCAGGTACACAGTCACGGTGTCAGCTCTCTAAAACTGAAATTTTGAGACATAAAAAACCCTGCAATGATGCGTATCTGAGTCTTCCATGGTGACAATCTCAGTGAAGAATTTTGGCAGGTCCCCAACACATTTACAGTGTTATTTCTAAGGATGAACCAGCCTCTAATAAGAAATTGAGTTTATTGGTATAGGAGAAAACATTTCTGTTGCTCTTCTCTACAATCTTATTTCTAAGGAAAGAGTGACCTCATTTATTCAATAATTTGCAACTGATTCTTAAACAATGGTTAACCACTTAAATAAATAATCACAAAATAGCTGAGGTTGGAGGCACCTCTGGAGATGGTCCAAGTCCACCCCAACCCCGATGAGATCCCCCTTGAGCCTTCTCTCCAAGCTGAGCACATCCAGCTCTTTTGGCCTCTCTTCATACAACAGATGCTCCAATCCCTTAATCATCTTTGTGGCCCTTCCCTGGACTTGCTCCCGTAAGCCCACATCTCTCCTCTACTGGGGAACCCATTGCTGGACAGAGCACACCAGATGTGCCTCTCCAGTGCTGAGACAAGCGACAGTGGCCTCCCAATGACATGGGCCAGCTCCCTCAGTGCTTGTGGTTGCACCCCATGTCACATGGACTTGATTACATTCAGTTTCAATGTTCCCTAACCCCATCCTCCTCCACTGTGAGAAGTCTTCCTTGTGACAGACTTTCTGGGCTCAGGAGGATGTGGCTTAATGAAGGCTGGTCTTAATGAGGACTCAGACCTCTGGTGAGCTTTCAATGTTATCAGGGGGCACTGCTGGGTGGATAAAAACAGTACTAGTAGTTGACTGAAAGCTGGTCATTACTTTACAACTAATATTAGTCACAAATTATACCAAAGCTCAGTCAATCTAAGCTACCACTACCAGATGGTCCCTCCAGCAACCCCTTCAGAGCCAGGTTTCCAAAAGCTCTTGGTACCTTGCACTATATGCACAGGGCAGTAACCCTCACATTGCCCCTATGTAGCATGTTCGCCTTACATATGGTTTTTTTCAACTGGGTCAAAATTGTTGATTTTGACTATACCCAAACTATTCCATTACTGCTGCACAGGCACTTTGAATGAGCTGAAATCCATCAATGGACTGAAACCATGCAGGCCATACAAGGAATGCGGTTGACACTAATTTTTTTGGATTACCTTTACCCCAGCAGACATTATGAAATTTATAGTGGGATAAACCCACCAGCTGGGTTTATCTAATTCAAAGTCCAAGTAGAGAGGAAGAACTCCAAAACAAATATGCCATGAGAGACAGCAAACAGTTTCAAGCACAGCAGCTCCCACCATCCCATGGGGCATCAGTGGCAGCATTTCCCACTTCTCCTTGAGCACGCAGCCAAGCCGAGATACGAGCTCAATGGGAGGACTTTGGGTTAAGGTATCTCCCTGTACTCGGGTCACATACACACTGCCTAACCAGGAGACGTGTTGGCATGGACACCAAAGGCCCCTTCCTCACCTCTGTTGGAGTTACTTGTCAGTGTTTCCACAAAGCCACCCTCCTTAAGCTCATCTGAACAAGTGTGGGTGAGAGATGGGACCTTCTTGGTTGCCAAGCATCCAACTATGTCTAAGAGCCTCAGCTACAGATGTTTAAATACATGTCTCCCATTTAAAGCTGCTCTGAACATAATGTTTCTTAACACCACAGAAGACATAGTTTTCCATAAAATAAAATTCTATCCCCTCTTTTTTTCATTTACACTCTAAATACTCCATTTTAAAAATCAATGCACAGCTAGGTGTGACTGGGTGATTTATTTAAACACTATAGCATCATTTCCATGAAAAGTTTCATCCTTATAAACAGCAGTCCTCTTGCAAGCCAAAAATATTTAAAATGCTTGTACCAGGGTTGTAAGGGTAGCTTTCCTGCATACATTAACAGGTTCTTATACCATGCTCATAATCCAGCTGTACATCTTCAGCATTTTTAATGCACCTTGCTCTGCAACACCAAGGTGCCATCTGTGTCTCTTCTCCAGGCTTAGTTGTTTTTCTGCCTTCCCAATTATATCTATGCACTAAATCCTTTAAACCTCTATCCAGTCTGTGACTTCATTGGCTCAAACTAATGAACAGAATTTTCTAATTCTCTTATTATAATCCTATTACCTGTCCAAAGCTATTTCTGCAAGGGTCATCATTACACAGAGATGCAAATCTGAGACCAGGTCTATCTGTGGTCAGTTGTAATCCAGCTCCTCTCCTGGAAACCACCAAGGACATTTGTCAGCACTTGGACAACGCGGAGCTGAGCAACTGAGCCTCTCAGGTAGAGTGACTTGTATGTTGATTGCCTTTCAAGTCTTATTTTAGTATGGGAATAAAATACAGTGTTTCAAAGATGGGCACAGCTGCTAAAATTTATTAGCGGTGTCTTAAACGTTCTAATAGATAAACCTAACGGATACGGTCTCTCAGAATAACCCCACCCAGGGCATCAAACTGAAATGCAGCTGTCAAGATAAAAACTAATGCCAGATTTCCAGTTCAGAATTTGGCATGCTGTTTTGATTAAGCTGAGAATAACAGGCTACGAGAGCTGTCATTATTCATGCTTTAAATAAAGGTTTTGCTCTAGGATGGACAGCAAGTGGTGCTTCACTCCAGCTAGAGTCATTTTGGGGAAAAGGAAATCTATTAGAACCCTGACCCCTGAGCTGCTGACGGTGTGTGCTCAGACTATTGGAAGCAACACCTCTGTCTAATTTAACAGAGCTTTTACATTTCTTGCACGGAATCCTCTCTCTCTCTATTTGATTTTGTCATTGATTTCATTCAAAATGGATTTCTGTTCTTCTGTAACCTGTCTTTGAATACTGTCTGCAAGAGAATACAAACACACCCTTTCTTCTGCCTGTTCTGGGATAGACTTCTGTGCTCTGGTGAAGGGGCTCAAACATCTGGGATAATCCCCAGAAAATTTTCACGTCTGGATCGATTGTTTTCAGAGCCACCAAAAAACTCTAAATCCAAACTTTAGAATAAATTCCTTCTTAGCCAGGTATCTAATTTCAGGCTGAGAATTGTTTTCTTGCAAAAGAACGTTTCGATAAGTTGAAATATTGGGGTGAACGAATAATAAACGTACAGGATGAGAAATGTGGTATGTAGCTGGTGTGACGGCATTCATTTTAAGCAGGTTGCAAGTATGTGACTAAAGGTATAAATGATGTGTTACCTGAAAAGGTGGTGAAAATGTTCCTGTCCAGCTGGTGAGCTACTTTGTGGGCAATCAGCCATGGACAGCAGTGGAAAAAATAATCAGGTTCACAGCTGAGTGGAGATGCAGAGACTGCTTTACTGACATACCAGTATTCTGCAGTTCTCTGTGGCACGTCTTTGCCATTTGTACTCAGCTTTGGATGTGGCAGTGGGCATAAGAACAGTCTTTTTTAAAATCTATATGTCAGTCCTTAGGAAATAACCATAATGTGTGCAAACAAAGAAAAAAAATATATAATCACTAAACCTTCATTTTTTGATGCAGAGAGATTGCTTTCTACAGCTCAGGTCCTCAGAAAATCATAGAATCATAGAATGGTTTGGGTTGGAAGGGACCTCAAAAAGATGAGCATGTTCTGAATTGTACAGGTCTAAGCAGTCAAGAAACACTGGGGCAAAATTACATTTTGGATTCTTGCTTCCAACCTGCTTACACAAACAATATCATCTTCACACTCAACAGCTGTACAAGTGTTCTGCAAGAATCTGATTTTTTTTTTTTTTGACAGCAGGGAACACTTTGAACGTAAAGCCGCTCCTGTGCTGCTGATATACAGCAGATCGGTAGAATTATATGTGAACATTTCATCCTGTTTCAGCCTGGGATTTTAAGCTGATCTCTGTTATAAATATTAATGCCTAATCCTAGCACTTCTAATTACAGCACAGCTAAAATCATGGGGAAATGCATTAGGGAATGAAAGATAATAATGAAAATAATACAACTTGAGAGCAAATTGCATAGCTAAGGATGATTGCTATATGCCAGGATATGCAACTACTGGTTTCCAGTGATAAAGGGAATTCATCACTAGCAGTGATGGATCTTGAAGCCATCACAGGGCTTCCTTATTCCTAATTTACAAAATGCAAAAACTCTACAGGTATTTTACATGTTCAAAATACTCCCCATGCCATCTGTTCATATCGTCATCTCAACTGCAAACTTTTTTCCTGGGTGAATTATGCTATTAAAGGACAATCGTGCCCCTTTCGAGCCCTTAAAAAAAGGGGATAGAATGAGTTGCCCCACCTCAGTAGGGAAATAATAACTTTCAATACATGTTGCACTAAGCTGGATTACAGGGAACAGTTGGCTCAGTTGCGCAACTAACTGCAGTGATAGGAGGCTGTACTTCTCACCATATGCAGAAGCTTTGCAACTTCATAATAGTCTTCAATGCAGAAGACGCAAGAATGTAGGAAAAATCTACACCACCCTTGAATTTCCACCCTGCCTTTTAGACCTATTGCCACCTTAGACCACTTTCAGGTAGCCAGTGGTATAAAAAGCAGAGTTAACAAACCCATATTCCAGAAGCCACCTGTGGACAGCAAACCCTCCAGAGACAGCACTCCAGTTAGATCACTGGTGAGCAAGGAGAGGAAAGAAAAACCAGGTTGCCTCCATGATTTGGTATTTTTAACATGGCAAAAGGATTCAGGGAACTCAGCTGGAGAGTCTGGTAACCAGCTTTCAGCACTATCCTATCTTAAACTATGCACTAGGCTTCATTTTAAGGCAGATGGCTAACCACAGTTAGACTGAATTATAACCTTAATTCTGGATTCCTTGAATGAAGGTTTTTGTCACGTATCACATTGGGTCACAGGCAAGAGGTACTTCTGAAAATAGAGCCTAACTAAAAATAATCTTGCTAAGCCTTAAGCCAAACAGGATGAAGTAAACCCTCAGAAAGAGTTCGGAGACGTCAGGTTCTATCAGATGAGGAAACATGCCACAGCCATTGACTGTCTGAGGTCTAAGTATAGTGCCTTCAGACTTTGAGGACTTCCTTAGTGCCCATGCTAAAGCCACCTCCAGGCACTTTTTGCTTTTCAGGAGACCATCTCTCCTGATTAATGCAAATTTTTGTTGCCGTTATCCATGCTTGCATCCTCTCAAGGTTAGTTAAGTTCTGTAGATCATCCAAAAAGAGTTTCAGACCACTGAACCAAGTTGTCTTAGAGATGTCAGTAATCCACAACTGATGGTAAGCAACATACTACAACTTATTTATTCAGATATTACTTAGATAACCTAATAAATCATTTTAGAAAGTGGCTATTAATTTAAAATACACTAGCAATCATTTTAGGACTTTAGAATTTTATGGTACTCTCCTCTTTGCTTAGCATGAATATTGATGTGTCATCCAAGACTCTCCTACTCACTTAAAGAGTTAAGTGAACTTGGATTTGATTTTGTGTTGGAGAGCTTGTTGAAATACATCAATAAATGAGGTGCTCACAAACTGATTCACATTTGAACTGTTCTACTGGGACAGTTAATGCTGTAACAGTCATTGATCACATAAATGCAAATAACTGAAATCAGGGATATCTGAAATAGCATATTTTGTCTCTGACTTATGATACTCTCTGGTTTTGTGTCTGAGTCTAACTCTCCCAGAGTTAGATGCACTCACATCTTATTCTTCAACACTGGAGAATCCACAAATAGGGCCCCTTTAAGTGCTGAAGCCACAGTGAAAAGCCTTGAGACACCAAATCATTAGAAAAAAAATCCTAGAAAAATCAGATTTCATTATTTGCAATCCTCACAGAATTCCTCTGCTTTCCTGAATACAACACACTGCATATGGCTGCTGCTCCATCCACCTCCCACGTCTGCCCCAGCGACAGTCAGGTTCCTACAGCAGCTCGGGTTCAACCAAACATTACACTCTGCTGCATAAACAAATCCAGAGTGAGGAGAAAAAGGACCATCAGAACGCCTTCAGTATCACAGAATGGTAGGGGTTAGAAGGGACCTCTGAAGACCATCTCATCCAATCCCACTGCTAGAGCAGAATCACCTACAGTAGGCCACACGGGAACATGTCCAGACAGGTTTGGAAGGCCTCCAGAGACAGAGATTCCACAACCTCTCTGGGCAGCCTGTTCCAGTTCTCTGTTACCCTCACAGTAAAGAAGTATTTCCTTACATTTAGGTTGAAGTATCCCGTATTCTTACTTCTTTTGATCCTATGGCCAGCTGCTGCAAGCAGAACAAGTCAGAATCTGGCTTCTCTTGTCACATCAGTCACAATAGCAATGAGATGGGGCTGCTCTGGCACTTTGCAGAAGGCCCCCAAATCCTGCAGCAACTTCGTACCGTACAAGGAATATGGTGTCAGACACTTACCAATTTTATTCACTAGAAACTCGTGCTCTTGAGTGTATTTTTGATGTTCCCTGAAGATTAGTACTGAGGAACCAAAGGAATGCAGGCATCTCTGCCCATACCTCAGACTGCAGTATCTGTGATACTCTCATTTCTTGCATTTTGCATAAGCATTTCCACATGGCTCAGGTGATATTAAAGCTTCACCTGGGCTTTGCTCCAAATTCCATCCCTAGGAGGTAAATTGGCACTCAAGCACTGTATTGGTGTGCACATCATGCTGGTGTGCACATACGAAGCGGATTAAATGAATCAGAGGAATTTACAGCAAGATCCTTTCCAATAAGATAATTTCGTTCTCTTCGTTTTCCTTTTTTCCCTTTCTCTTCAACAAGCTTCCTGGTCCCTCCTGCTGCTTGTTCCAACAAGCTCTTTTTTGCTAATGCTGGTGCCTTCAAGAAAAGATCACTGTTAGATTGCTGCAGCCAGGCAGGCTTCTCATGAGATGGTACAACTGTAGCCTGACCATAGGGAAGGCTCAAATATTTGGAATTCATTTCAGGATCAAGCCATGGCAGTCTCTGTCAAGGAACCTTAGAAACAACTAACTGTACACAGAAAAATTGGCCCAGAATGTGCGCTCCAGTTTCTACATAAATAAAAGCAAGTCCCAGAGAAAGGATTTCCTTATGCTGTTTATCTGAGCTCCGGTTTGGGGCAGGAGAGGAAAAGGACATTTTAAGCCATTGGTCTTTTCTCCAAATTGCGACATTTATTTATGTGTTCAGAGAAACTTGTGTAAATGCCTTAGTTGCGGTGTAATTGCAAGACCAGTTGGCTCAGTTTTGGTCTGCAAAGGAAGTGAAAACATTCATTCTAATTTTACGCAGTTTTACAAGCCATATGTAAAGCTGTTTACAACTTGGCTGGTGAAGCTTCACCATTTCTAATTAGGAGTTAGTCACAGGATCCAAAGGAAACCATGAGGCTTCTGGAATGATACCATGGTGTAAAAGATACAGGCAGGGAAGGGATAAAGCAGAAAGCTGGGGAGCTGACGTACCTGCTGCAAGAGTTATAGGGCTCTCTGTGGCCACACAATACTGTCTGCTCTGACTTTTATCTTCTGATTAATAAAAGTAACACAAGGAATATATTCCTACTATAGCTTTGACTGCATGCAGTTGTAGTTCATAGAGTCGTAGAATGTTTTGAGTTGGAAGGGACCTTAAAGATCATCTCGTTCCAACCCCCCTGCCATGGGCAGGGACACCTCCCACTAGACCAGGTTGCTCAAAGCCCCATCCAAGCTGCCCTTGAACACCGCCAGGTATGGAGCACCACAACTTCCCTGGGCAACCCGGGCCAGTGTCTCACCACCCTCACAGTGAAGAACTTCTTCCTGATTTCTAATCTGAATCTCCCCTCTTCCAGTTTGAACCCATTACCCCTTGTTCTATCACTACAAGCCCTTGTAAAAAAGTCCCTCCCCAGCCTTTTTGTAGGTCCCTTTCAGATACTGGAAGGCCATAAGAAGGTTTCTCCAGAGCCTTCTTTTCTCCAGGCTGAACACCCTCCAGCTCTCTCAGCCTGGACTCACAGCAGAAGGTTTCCAGCCCTTGAACCATCTTCCCTAATTGCCACAGGGATATCAGGATCATACAGACATTATTTCTGATATTCCAAGCAAGGGAGGCAGGCAACTCTATAGCACCCTGTAAAGTTGCAGCTGCTTGGAACAGGACTTGGATGCCCACTCATTTAATCAATTCATTTATAAACAGTTACTGCATTTTTTGGTAAATGGTCAAGTAAAAAAAAAAACCCAAACCATTCTGTTGTAATGCATCCAGCTGGACAGTTCAACAGAGGAAATGTTTTTCCTCTAATTTGGGTATAGTGACCCGACCCCAGATTGCCCATGCCCTCCTCACAGTGTCTTTGCTGCCTTTTAACAAACACAGATATGCCACTTCCATGCATGGATCTTCCCATTTAAGATAAATATAGAATTTAATCCCCCTAGACTAACAAGTTTCACTTTCTGCCCTGTAAAGGGAAAACAATTTTGCATCCAATAGCTGCAGGTGTAGCTATTGTTTTAGTGTGTCGTGAGGTAAGAAAAACATTTTAAAATTCATCTTTCTGCATGCATAAGAAACATTAGTGAATGACTGGCAGGAGAGATCACAGAACTGTAGATCACCCACCTTTAGTTGGTGGCTCTTCCCACATTAATAGAGTAGCTGAAAGCCACATGATTTAGTGAAGACTTGGCAATGCTGGGTTAATGGTTAAACTCCATGATATTAAAGGTCTTTTCCAACCAAAACAATTCTACAATTCTATTAATACAGAATGAATATCTAGTTGATAGTGTTAGAGCCAGGAGGATTGGAGATTCACACTAGCCTAACCCAATCAGCTACATTAGAGAGCCAGATGGAAAAGTCGATATGGACTCATTTTCTGCAAAGCCACCACACATTGACT
Organism: Eurystomus gularis; assembly: GCA_013400335.1. NCBI lineage: Eukaryota > Metazoa > Chordata > Aves > Coraciiformes > Coraciidae > Eurystomus > Eurystomus gularis. The sequence continues at coordinate 87,016 of VZZY01018308.1, forward strand.
AGATAAAGTTGAGGGAAACCAGCTTCTCATTGTTTGGGCCTTAAGTTAAATGCCTGTAACAAGATGATGCAAACAACTGACTCTCTCAGTGTGGAGATGCACTTGGTGGAGCCTTGAGACACTTTACCAGAAGGGTAAGAAAGGGAATGGAAGAACAAGCACCTGGCAGTCACAAGCGAGCCCTGTCTCCTTGGCTCTGCCAGTCCTACAGGAACAGCTTCAAAGCAGCATGCTGGAAGACACAAGAAATTCCTGAGAGCATAGGCTGAAGATACCTCCTTCATCAACGTCCCTTTCCTTGCCATAGCACTGTCTTACTTGGTCTGCTCTGACCTTACTCTTGAATCATGACCACAAGACATAAGTACATCTAATTAAACTGCCAAGAAGTTAATAAATACTCCTGTCAAGAACCACTGCCCTACCTTGCCCAAAGCAGTAGGTGCTGCACTCAGGAGGTCCATGCAGAGAAAGGTATCAATTCAGTGTTAGAGCATCAGAAGTGGAAGGCAACACAACTTTTCAAATTATGAGAAAACAGCAAACAAAATCTTCACGCATCTCAGAGGGTGTGTGTTAATGCTCAGAGAAAGCCAGGGATGAAGAACACATGAATTTTAATGCTGTCACGAACAACTTCTTTTTAAAATTGCTTAATTCTCTCAAATTTGAGAGAAAGATGGCTTAAGTAGACCCTGTGATTCCAGGGAGCCTGTTGGCTAGGTCAAGCCTGCCTTTTGCAGGTAACAGTAACATGGTGTAGATATGAGGAAAGCAAAAGCAAGAATTCTTACTGATTTACAGTTCAGTTCTTACCGAGTTACAAATACACATCTTAAAAAAAAAAAAACAGCCTTCAACAAAGCTAAGAAAAACCAAAACAACCCACATCAGAATTAACTATTTTCATTTCTGAACCAACCCCATTTTGCTAACTGCTTTCGGTGGGCAATTTTTGCTGCATATCCAGAGCCTTAGGAGGTATTCTTGATCAAGCCCTACCCCAAAACAGACAGTGGATGTTCTCCCAACTTCAAGTTTTCATTCCCCTGCAGGCATCCCCCCCCCTCCTTTTTTTTTAATTTTTTTAATGGAAAGGAGCAGTAAGAGTCTACTCAGAGTCTCTACACGGCACTACTTCTTCTAGATCTTTAATTAACCTCACAAGAAATTTAAGTTTCTTTCCTTTTCCATAAAGTGCTGTCTATCACCCTCTCTAAACACCTATCTCCAGCCACTGCTAGTGCTACAGGTCTGACAGAAGGGATTTTTGACAAATTATAGGGATTATACGCACTGCCAAACACCTGCTGAGCTTGGAAAAAAAATAAATATATAAAATCTCTCCCTGAGGCCTCTGCCATTCATCGTGCCTTTGCTAATAACAGCAATAAACTCTAGCCAAAACTCTGAAGGACATGTCAATTCTAGCAGGCATACAGATGTTTATTTAAGAGCTCAGAAATTAAATATGTACTTAAACACCAGCTGAAAAGTCTGTCCTGACTTTCAGAGCACCGTGGTGAAACACTCAATCCATCTAATAAATCATTGAGGTTAATCACGGATTGAGGTTCATGCCCTTAAATATCTACATTTGAAAACGTTGGCGGTTCCGCTTTCGCTTCAAGTAGACCTTTTCTTAGCATCCAACCGCCCTCCTCTACCACCCCACCTGATAGAGCCAAGGCTTTTTAAAAACAGGTAAATGAATAACAGGTTTCCTAGCAGAATATTAAAAAAAAAAAAAAAAAAAGATTAATCACAATAATAATAGCTATGTAACATGCTCCAAGAATTTGAATCCTGGGTTTCAAAAAGCATTGATCATTTAATATATAAAATTAAGCTTTCTCAAATAAAAAATTTTGGCTAATGATAAATGTGACTAAACGTCAACTAATATTTTTTCTGAAATAATAAAACAAGTCCTGTTTTAAAATAGCTGCATTCTGCCTTTCCTTACGACACACAGTGGTACTGCAGGAGAAGTGATGCTGATCGATGTGAAAGACATTGAGCTAATTTCCCATTTCTGAGTAAAATCCAGAAATAAATGTGCAATCCATAAAAGATGAATAATTTCTGGTGCATAACCAGAAATTTTGAAAGACTACAAAGGAAAATTAAAAAAGGGAAGAGAAAGAGATATTTTTTGTAATCCCATGATTTTTAACCTAACCTAATGCCAAAGCCAGGGGCAGTCATGTAGGGAATTTCCTAACTGGCAAAGCTTTAAGGGTAGATGAAACATTGGTCTGTGTCTATTTAAAATGTTTCCAACTCACAAATAAAGAGCAGCGTAACTCTCCTAAAGCGGATAGAGCAAATAATCCAATCCCATAACCCTCTCATCAGTCACAACGACCTGCAGCAAAGCTGACAGCTATCTGCATCAACCCGCCCTGGTTGATAGTTTCTTCCTATCATATGACTTCTTTGTTAAGCAAATAAAGTCCCATCCTGTTGTTCTGAAATTATGTTTTTTCCCCCCAAATAGAGTGATCTAATCAGTATGTGAGACACCACATTTTTCCTTTGGGTAAGCCCAGGAAATTTCTGTGTATCCATGCAACAAGCCTGTCTTTGAACATCTGGGCAACACAATGCCAGCACAGGCAGTCGAAGTGGCAACTGTGGCCCTGAAATCTGGTATCTACCCATCTTGATGTAAGGGACTTGGTTGTCTCTGAAGGCACAGGGAGCTGCAGGTACTCCGTGTCTTCCACTAGCAACTCTCTGGCTCGGTGTCTGGCAATCCTCATTGGGCTCAGATCACTAAAGGTGCTTACGGCTTTCAGCTCCCTCCACAACAGTCTGAAATTCTGACCTCCGACCTCTACACTGATTTTGCTTATGTAATGATGCTAATGCCTCTTGCAAATCTAAACACATACATGACTTAGTGACATGGTTTAGTGGTGGACTTGGCAGTGCTGGGTTAATGGTGAGACTTGATATCTTAAAGGTCTTTTCCAACCTAAACGATGCCATGATTCTATGACCAAGGATGGATAGCGATCTTGCTTCCCCCTCCACCCCCCTAGAACATGGCATAGAAAAGGAACAGTCTGTTGGAAATCACAGACTCATAGAATGGTTTGGGTGGGAAGGGACCTTTCAAGCTCATTTGGTCCACCCCCACTGCAGTAAGAAGGGAAATCTGCAACTAGGTTGCTCAAAGCCCTGTCCAACCTCACCTAGAATGGTTCCAGGGATGGGGCATCAACCACCTCTCTGGGTAACCTAGGACAATGTTACACTCAGTGTAAAATGTTTCTTCCTTCTCTCTAGTCTAAATCTCTCCTCTTTTAGTTTAAAACAATTGCCCCTTGTCCTGTTGCAACAGGCTCTGTTAAAAAGTCTGCCCCCATCTTTCTGACAGGCCCTCTTTAAATACTGGAAGGCCACAAGGAGGTCTCCCTGGAACCTTCTATGCTTCACGCTAAACAACCCCACCTCTCTTAGCCTGGTCTCACAGCAGAGGGGTTATGTAGCATTATGTACAGTAGCTATGAAACACATCACGGCCAAGGCTGAAGCACACACATCCTAACCATGCAAACACGCATTCAACCGCTTCTGCTCAGTGCTGCAGATGACACCCTGTGGTGCACTGAAGTTACTGAGAAGGCTTCAGTGACATCAGTGAGCTCTCCATCAGCATCCTTGGAAATGTATCACTGTTGCTAGTCAACCCTCCCAACGGGAGGTGCAGAGCCTCACACACAGAGGACTTGCTCGATTCTGCTACACTGGGACATTTCCACCAAGTAGAGGTGAACGATGCCTTGCTCAAGTGTGACGTTATTTTACCTGATTCCCCCAAACAAATCCATAGCTGCTCCTTCTCTTGGCTTGCCTATTTAATAAGCTGCCCATCTCCTGGGTGAGTTTGGTGGCCATCATAATTTGATGGAGCGGACAAGAATAAACAGGGAAGGAATTCTGCAAATGGAAACCAGGAAAAAAAGGCCGAGAAGTAAGATTCAACAGCATTTCCTTCCACACATGTACTAATTTAAAATTCAGACACTTTTCCCAAGAGGCAAGAGCCGAAGAAACACTCAGGACACATGCACCAGCTGACCAACCACCCACATGTGGCAACCACATGTGTAACCACATCTTGCTGAGATCCCTTCCTTTTCATTCCTCCACTTCCATGAGCCCCCAAGATTTCCTACTTCCCAGTATCAGCAGCATGCTGCTGATTTATGGCCTCACAGAAACCCAGATGCTCAGTGAACAGCATTTTTGGTGGGATTTGCACATATGGGGAATGGCGAATTTGTGCCTAGAGCATGTTTATGCTTTGAGAAAAATATTTCTCATGTTTACTTCTTGGACTACTGGCAGAAACTCTTACTTTAGAAATTAAGTTTTATGTATTGACGCTGTGCTTTACAGAATGCATCTTGCCTTTCACAGTTTATTTAGAGATTATTTTTCTTTTTAATTTTCCTCTCTTCTGTAACTATAATTTACCAGTAGAAGACACTATTTTTTGTATTTACAGCTGCAATATATTGTAAGGATTAAATAAGCCTTCATTAGAAATACACAGACCCAGTGATTCCCTCCTGAGCTACCTCAGGAATTCAATAGGCATAGGAGAAAATAGAAAAAAACACATTTAAAAAATTGTAATTTTGGGTAAACAGAAAACTCTCTGAGATGGCCAAAGGCACAAAATATTTGTTGCCAAGTAGAAAACATTCTTTGATGTTGGATAAAAAGGAAACCTTTATTAAATTATCATTTCTAGCCCGTAGTAAGGCTGGTCCATCTGGTCTAATGGCAATAGAAAGGTGAGCATCAGTAAGGGGAACTGCTATTCTTGAGCTACAACAGACCCAAAACTCAGAGAAATTTAATGGTAGCTTCATGCACGTTCATAGAATCACAGAACAGTTTGTGTTGGAAAGGACCTCAAAGATAATCTAGTTCTATATGCTTAGGTCTCAAATCTCCACTGTGAAGGAGTATTTTTGCTTTCTTCACTCAGTCTGACATAGAGACAGCAAAGTAAAGAATTTATAGAACGACCAGTCTCTTAAAATATCTATGTGAAGTCACTATACGCATTACAGAATTGTGATGATCTGCAGACCCAGTCAAGTGAATTTTTTCTCCCCTTAGCACTTTTCCAATAAAAATGTCAGGAGCTGCTTTCAGTTGTCAAAACCAATGACCAAAGGTAATAAAAATGCAATTTATCTCCTAAATCAACAAGTTCCACCCCACCCTCCCCCCACCCCCCCCTAAAGACTGCTGTTCATTGGTCACATCAGATCCTTTTGAAATCATGCAAAGGGAAAATTGGAGACCAGCAGCGATGGAGCTGCTGCCCTGAAAGGTCTGTTGGTACTTCCTTAGAATGAACAGACACAAATATCTCTAGGGATGACATTTATTATGATTTTACCATCACTGCACATTACCCTGCACTGCTGTTTCACTTGACTGCCCTACTGGGATATTCTGCTATCACTGTGTGCTCTTACTCTGAGCAAGCATTTATTAGGATCATAATTTACATGAAAAAAACCCCATAAATACCAGATTTAAAGCAGTAAGGATCTGTACTTGGCACTGGTGAGACCACACCTCAAATCCTGGGTTCAATTTTGGACCTCTCACCCCAAGAAGGACATTGAAGGGCTGAAGCTTTTCAAGAGCAGGGTAACGAAACTGGGGAAGGGTCTAGAGCACAAGTCTTGGGAGGAGCAGATGAGGGACCTGTTTAGCCTGGAGAAAAGGAGGCTCAGGGGAGACCTTCTCAGCCTCAACAACTCCGTGAAAGGAGGTTGGAGCCATGTGTGGTCGGTCTCTTCTCCCAAGGAAGAAGCAACACGACAAGAGGAAATGGCCTCAAGTTGTGCCAGGGGAGGTTTAGGCTGGACATGAGGAACAATTTTTTTCCCCGCAAAGGTTGTCAAGGCCTGGCCCAGTCTATCCAGGGTAGTGGTGGAGTCCCCATCCCTGGAGGGGTTTAAAAGCCATGGAGATGTGGTGCTGAGGGACATGGTTTAGAGGTGACCTGGCAGTGCTGGGCTAATGGTTGGAGCTGATGATCTTAATGGTCTTTTCCAACCAGAATGGTTCTGTAAGAGCTGGTTGCAATGGCCAGGAATGTACATTCTCCAGCATGCAAGCCGAATGCAACCATCCGCACAGCAAAGTCCTGGGTCTGACCTCTGCACTCCATGATGCTCACAGGCTGCCTCAGGTTTAAGGGGTTTGTATTAACAGATGAACTTAACAAATTTCTGACAGACAGCACTGTCAGTCAACTAATCAGGACCTCGTTGGAGGTGGCTGTGAGAATGTGAGGGTTGAAAAGTGTTTACAAGAGCTGCAGTGTGGCATAGAGGACAGCTCTAGCTGTCCCCATGGCTGGGCATGCTGGATTTCAGCCCACCTGTAAAGCCAGGGAGAAGGCATCTTTAGATCTAAGACACCTTGTAACAGGTCATTACAAAGTGATCTGTGACACTACCTGCTTTGTCTCAGCACTGACATTTCCTCATGGACGCACTTGCACAACATGCTCCAGAGCTGGTTGCACCCACATTTCTCCAGATACCAGGAACCTAATATGCTCTTTGGAAAATGCTGCTTGCCCAACATGTAAAAGAACCCCATCTCACCACCAAAAAAAACCCCAGCCAGCAACAAAAAAACCCCTCCACCTAAACCCTTCACAAGAACGTGGGAGAATTTCCTACCCCGGTGATCGCCTTTTTTTGCCCCCACACTAAACACCACCTTTCTGCACCACACTTTTCTTGAAGGGAAGAGTATGTACCACAGGAGAGCCAGCTCATCCTGTAATCGAGCTTCTCACAGATCACCTTGCAGCTGCATGCTCATATGCCCCTGTCCTCAGGTGCCCAATTGGGAAATATCTCCCTTGGATGGTCTAATTCTTACAGTGCTAAGATAAGAACAATAAATATTTATACTTCCAGCAAATGGTTTGCATGACTTGCTCCAGGCTCCCAGCCTGACTGAGTTGCAGGGCCAGGATTAAGTTTTAGTTCCCCGCTCCCAGGTCCATGGTCAGCTTTCCAGACCCTGCATTGTCAGGGTTGTTGCCTCATGCTGTACTGCAGAAGAATGGTGAAACACAGTGCTCCATGCTGTTATGATTCACCTAATCTTTTGAGATTTATTAGGTATGACAGATCAGTAACAAACTTTACAGAAAGCTTTCATTTGTTAAGCAATCAGTTCCCATCTCTCATGTTTCACCAAAAGCTCGGTCGGTTTTCTGGTTCGAGACTGCAACAGACTTGCTTAAGTGTCATATCCTGTATTTTAATGCCATTCAGGGCTAAATGCTATGAAACAGCAATGCATACAGAGAATCAAACCCTCTCCTTCCCTTATGGAACAAAGGAAATCCTCAGCATCAGCAGAGAGAAAGCTTGAGATGTCCATGTAAGTCATGGGAAGGACTTTGAAGGCTTTGATCCAGCGTTATCTACAGAGCTGCCACAGTGCAGATTTTTAGTTTTGCTTATCTGAGAAGGGCTTAGCTTCCTATTTCTATTCCAGAATTGACTAAGTAGCAATTGAGCCAATAATCTGTAATATTATTATCTATAATATTATTATCTATAATAATCAATATGCTGACAACAACCTATCTACACAAAGAATTTATACTAATGAAATATAATTCATTACCTGCTTTTCATCCAAACTTTTTTGTAATGCTTCCCACAAACTCTGATGAATTGTCATGACTACACATAGTGGACAATTTATTTGCACATTTACTAATAAGTCCCAAGACACACAAGAATTTGGATTCTTTGTATCTTGCTCAGCCGTTATTCCACTTGATGCTGGTATGTAATGCATACCTGCTGCAATTCTAACGTCACTCCAGACTAATGCACCAGCAGCTTTAAATACGGCATTGGTGGCAGGGTAACATCTTACTGCTCACTTCAAGATGGGATTTTCTGTAAAGTCAAACAAAGCTTACCTTAACATCTGAACACCTAAAACTAGTCTAAATAGGAGCACTAAAATCATCTGCCTTAAGGCTCCTGTGGACAGTGGCATTTTATCACATGAGAACTGCAGTTTTTGATGAAAAAGAAAACTTGTGACTGATGTGGAGCAGGAGACTCAGTACACAGGGCTGTGTAGATGTCTATCAGCAGCATAGTCAAAACACATGTGAAGAATCAGTACTTTTCAACCCTAGTATATCCTTCTGAAGGAGAGAACTGATCTTCACAAGAAAGCTGCAGAACCCCAAGAAGATTGACTTCCAGGAACCATAAGAACATCAGCCCTACCATGAGGGCTCAATGCTCTGGCCAAACCCTGCTGCTCTGTAATGCTCTGGTACCACCCAACCAGGCTCACCTTGTCAGTGGGAACACAGGAAGTGAAACCTTTCCTCTTCTCCTCCCCTGAAGTAGAACAGTGGTTCTACCTCACCCCTCAAAAACTCCACCATGCAAGATAAAAAGGGTGTTGCTTGAGTTGTGCGGTATCACAGAGCCCTGTGATTGCTGTTTGGCTCCTTGGGTTGCCTTATTTATGGAATGGGTGGAACAAGAAAGTGATTTTGATTTATAGCCCACATTCTTTTTTTCTGTTTTGTAACTCATACAGCCCAACCAGTACAAGCAGCCTAGCTCCGGGATGTTCAGAGGTCTCTTGCCCAACAGGTTCAAATACTTGGCTCCATCTTCTGTATGAGAAATGAGCAGTTCAAGCAACCCTTAGAAATAAATACTTGCAGTGCTTGGAAAATTAATAGGTTCCTGATTGCAAGGGGGATTAAAAAAAAAAACAAAACAACTTAATACATACACTGCAGAAAGTTTTACTGCCCAGTGTTTCACACCCTGCTCCCAATATTCTCCGATGACTGACAAGAAATGATAAAATGAAGAAACTCTTGCCTAGACACTTTTTTTAGTAAAGAATCCATCCAGACATCTTTTTAAAGAGACTGGCATATATCCTGTATTCCTTTTTATGACAGGATGAGAAGCCCCACAATTATAACGAGTATTTTGATCTTCACTGATACTGAACTGTACCTGCTCCAAGCTTATCCCTTCTCTATCCTGTCATTAACTGCTCTCCTTTTTGAACTTGCAGTGTCTCCAACTCCAGCCACCAAAATGGAAGAAAATGCCAACACCAGCTTTGAAGAAGACTTTGAAGGACAGGCAACGCACACAGGCAAGGAAATTAACTACTTTGTTTTTTCCTAAAAATAAGCTAAACTATCCCTGGGGAAGCCCAGAAATCAAGTAGATCACATTGGTTTGCCAAACCCCTCACACAGAAACACAGGCTCCAAAGCCAATGAGAAGGTATTTTGGAGCATGCAACAGCCCTCAGGAAGGGCAGGTAACACCAAACTGATCTTTGTCCCAATCCTCCCCATACCAAAAATGCAGAAGACACCTGAAGAAGCCACCAACAGTAATGGCCCAGTGCAGCTCTTTACTGCTTTGGTCATGAACAATGGTCTTTCTTCCTCTAGAGAGAAAACAAAGCAGCAACAAAACCCACACTCACAAGCTAGAATTAGGTTATAAGGTTGCAAGATAAAGGCTGGACTATTTTTTTTCTTCTTATAGAAGGAACATCCAGTGCTACAAGTGAACCCATAAATACTTTTGGCAAACACAGTATAGCATTTGTAAGAATCCTTGCTGAGAATCGCAATTCTTTTTAATCCAGTACTCAATCACCATGATTTTTTACGAGCACTAGCATTGTATTCAGCTCTCCAGACAGGTATCGCTTCATCCCACCCCACAAGCTGGCAATCACTCCCTCTCTCTGCTCCAAGGGCTTCTTTTTCTTTGTGTGATAATTAACATAGCTCTTGCAGTAACTCCTCCTGGGGTTCTTTACCAATCAGCCTTGTTGCTGTTGGCCAAGATTTTTTTTTTTTTCTTTCTTTCTTTAGACACCCAAATGTAGGGTGCTACATCCACACCAAGGCTTCAAAATTGTTGTGGAAACCAAGCTCCTGTACTGTTATCACTATGCCAAGAGGTTTGGGGCTAATTCCTGCTCTGGAATCTTGCTTGCAAAAGCTCAGGCCACCTTCCCTGACCCCCAAGGGGTGTAGTGCCTTTAGCTATGGCTTCGAGATGTTGAAATTTAATCCAAAACAGAGGCTTGGCAACTGTCAATGCCCCATCTCTATCATGAGAGGGAGAGCTGCTGACCAAGCTTTTTGTAAAATTTCCATAGAAATAAATGTTACCTCTGAAACTACTAAAATATCCTTTGGTTTGGTTTTATAATCTAAGATGCAGATTAAAATGTTGCATTTTGAAAATCACCACTGGAATTTTGAAATTAATTTTATTTTTTTCCTGTTTCAATATTTAACTGCTTTAATTGACCAGCTGCAAAGACCAAGATTGGCATTACAATCAGAATTAGCATTGGCTTTGCAGGTTACTCTTTCAGAGCAACAGGTATGGGAAAAAAAAAAAACAACAAAAAACCAAAACCAATAACAATAATAATCTCAAGTGTCCTCTATTCTTAGTTTTACTCTAAGTCCTAACACATGTTATACATTCAAATACAGTGTCTATAAAGAAATGCAAATATACTTCTACAAAACACTAACTCTGGCCAATGTGTCAGTTCTAACAGGTTTTGAAACCCTCATCCTTGTTAACTCATGTAGCTCACCAAAACCACTTTTACACTATCTTGATAGGAAACAGACCACCAAAGCAACCCAGGTTAGAAAAAATCCTCTTTTGAAGGCTAATGTAAGACACTGGTCACAAAGCTCTAGTTTTCAGCCATCCTGGAGAGCGCTCTGGAAGGAAGAGGGGCCAGCAGATAAACTGCAGCACAGGACAAACAAGCAAAGAGCAGAAACTTCTTAAAGGCAGCTTCTTGTTGTGGCAAGTGTCTCATCTAACTTCATTTCTCTCAGGGCCCAAGGGTGTGATCAATGACTGGAGGAAGTTTAAATTAGAAAGCGAAGACAGAGACTCCTTATCCTTGAGCAAGAAAGAAATCCTTCGACAAATGTCTTCACCACACAGATGTTTCAGTAAAGATGATAAAGACACCAGAGAGAGATTCTGCCGTAAGGTAAAAGAAGCAAATTAAATTCATTTTGATTCTGTATAAAACATACTGGTTATGAGCTAGAAAATCCTGAATTTGCCAGGCTCAATTCCTTTGTGATTCAGCAGAGCTCACCCAATATAGACAGAACAAACACATGTGCAACCACCTATCAAATCCTCTCCAAGGAAAAGTCCAACTTCAGTAAAATAAGCAGTGTATTTCACAACAAAATAGCACAAACCACAGAGTCTGACCTTACCTGCCTCAGTGGTCTATCCTTGGTTGAGGCAATGGAAAATTTTTCACACATTCAAAAACCTATTAGTGAGGATAGTGCTCTGAGCCTGAATGTGACTGAGAACCATTTACCAGTCCTGACCCAAACCCCCCAAAAAACACAGGACAGTAAGGTCCAGAGGGACCTTGACAGGCTTGAGAGGTAGGTCCAGGCCAACTTCCTGAAGTTCAACAAGGCCAAGTGCAAGGTCTTGCACCTGGGTCAGGGCAATCCCAAGCACAAGCACAGGCTGGGCAATGAGTCGATTGAGAGCAGTCCTAAGGAGAAAGACTTGGGGGTGCTGGTTGATGAAAAGCTCAACACAAGCCCACAATGTGTGAGTGCAGCACAGAAAGAACGTATCCTGGGCTGCATCCCCAGCAGCTTGGGCAGCAGGACAAGGGAGGAGATTCAGCCCCTTTGCTCTGCTCTCCCCACCTGGAGTACTGCATCCAGCTCTGGAGTCCTCAGCACAGGAGAGACATGGGCCTGTTGAAGCAGGGATACAAAGACCATGTGAGGGCTGGGACCCCTCTGCTTTGAGGCCAGGCTGAGAGAGCTGGAGGGTGTTCAGCCTGGAGAAGAGAAGGCTCTGGAGAGACCTTCTTATGGCCTTCCAGTATCTGAAAGGGACCTACAAAAAGGCTGGGGAGGGACTTTTTACAAGGGCTTTTAGTGATAGAACAAGGGGTAATGGGTTCAAACTGGAAGAGGGGAGATTTAGATTAGAAATCAGGAAGAAGTTCTTCACTGTGAGGGTGGTGAGACACTGGCCCGGGTTGCCCAGGGAAGTTGTGGATGCTCCATCCCCCGCTGTGTTCAAGCTCAGGTCAGATGTGGCTTTGAGCAACCTGGTCTAGTGGGAGGTGTCCCTGCCCATGGCAGGGGGGCTGGAACGAGATGATCTTTAAGGTCCCTTCCAACTCAAACCATTCCATGATTCCTGTTTCAGCGCCTACAGATTACCAATTATTAATATCACATTCTCTCAATATTCACAGATGAGCATGCAGGAGTATGAATTAATTCACGATGAGGAAGAAGATGAAAGCTGCCTACAAAAGTACCGCAAACGCTGCATGCAGGATATGCACCAGAGGCTTAGTTTTGGGCCAAAATATGGTTATTTGTGTGAGCTGCAGAATGGGGAACAGTTCCTGGAAGCTGTTGAGAAAGAACGTAAAACTACCACTGTCATCGTCCACATCTATGAAGATGGCATCAAGGGCTGCGATGCTCTCAACAACAGCTTGACCTGCCTGGCGGCTGAGTACGCCACCGTGAAGTTCTGCAAGATCAAGGCCTCCGACACGGGGGCTGGAGACCGCTTCTCAAATGACGTGCTTCCCACTCTACTTGTCTACAAGGGTGGGGAGCTTCTGAGCAATTTCATTAGCATTTCCGAACAATTCAATGAAGAGTTTTTTGCTGTGGATGTGGAGTCTTTCCTAAATGAGTATGGGCTGCTACCTGAAAGGGAGCTTCCAGCACTGGGAAATGGCAACACGGATGAGCAAGATGTTGAATAATTAGAGAGCCATAGTCCTCACTGTCTCCCTTTCCTCTTCAGTATGTTGTAAATCAACTTCAGTAACACCCATCTCATTTAGAGAAGGCTGCCTTTGCTAACGTCTTTGTAAGATAAACTTATATAAAAATCGCTTAGCTGTTAGCATGTGAATTTTACTTAAAACACATACAAGCTAGCAGTCCTGTACATAATCACTTCTATGCCAGCCACAAGTAATGGGAAGAATTGGAGATGATACTGGTGACCTCCAAGAAATTAAAGAAAAAAAATATATTAAAAATTGAGGGCCCACACTTGTCTCCATGAAGCACAAGAAGAACTTCAACAGGAATGAGACAGATCCATCCCTCTGCATGCACAAAAAGCCATCTCTGTGCTTCGGAACTATGGCGAGTCCTGTCTCCCCATATTCACTTCTACTGACTTCAGTAGGAACAAGAGCTCATCCTGCAGTTTTAAGGACAAACAAACAGCCTAAAGTCCTTGCATTTCTAAATGGCTTAGGTATCTAGGACATTCCTTTATGCTTCTGCATTTACCTGTCAATATTCATGAAAACACAGAAGTTAGCTCAGTGCTTCGAAGTCTGTCATCTCAACAGCTAACACAGACACATTATTGGCTAATTTCAGCTCATTGTTGCTCCTTATTTTGAATAGTAATACTTAAAATGTCTGTGAGTTAGTGAAAAAAGTATGTTGTACTTATGTAATAACTCTGAATAAACCTTAAGAGCTTTCAAAACCTGCCCCTGAAATATATTGGTAGTGCATAACTTTAACCTTAAAACCCCATGAAATATTAGTAAGCATGCATTAGACATTTACTGAACTCAAAGTTTTAAGATTTGCTAAAGGAGTGCTGCTGAGAACTACAAGTTCACAATGTGTTTGAGAGGGTAAACTCACCATAAACCTTCCTCTCTCTCTTTCTGTAGGTTTAAAAAACCCACCTCCTCCAGTTTTGATACAAGACAACAAAACATTAGAAGCATTTTCATCAATCTTTTTGCACACTAGCAAAGCTGAAAGCTGAATTCTACTCTGAGGATAGAATTTTGCTGATAACATCTGAGATTATAGAAACGTTAAATATTGCTTTTAGTATTCATACGACTCACCAGTTTTCATTTGATTTGATAGTTTCACATTTTGCTGGCTTTGGAGTGGGAGCTTTCAGTCTCGCTTCAGGTCAGGATCCCACCACAGAAACATCATCCTGTGGAATTCTGCACATGGATCAGCAAGAATTCAGAACTGAGAAGCCAGGGCCAAGGAACCATATAGCCCACACACTAAAAGCAGGTTCTTACCACTCTTTTGTGTACATCTTTTTCTCCACTTTTCATTCAGGAGTAGCTGAAAGTTATGCTACTTTCCAGCAGAGCTGCAGGACAAAATAATTATAGTCAAAAAGATTTCGGAAGTATAGCCCCGCAAAATATTAAGGGAGAAGTAATGAGATACCTTTTCAAGCAAAATTATTTAAACACAACTTATGTCATTGTGTTGGTTTAGTAAGAGCTGCGGGGTAGCCAAGCCGTGCAGCTGGCCGCTTCTCCCTGCCCTCTCCCCTCTGCTGCGGGCCGCAGACAGGGAAGGAAAAAAAAGGTTTAAAAGTGCCTTTTTGAGTTGAGATAAGGAAGGTTTAATATATATACATATATAAAAGAAAATAACATATAATGGGAACTTTGCAGTTAACAATAACAAATATTAAGCAGTAAGAAAAGAGCAATACAAAAAAAAACAATACCAGAGAACAACAGCGAGGGACCGAACCCAAGCGAAGTTCAAGGCGAACTGAACTCCAACTGAACCGCCCCCAATGGAACTGGCCCCTCTCCGGAGCTGGCCCCCGGGGCATGACGTCAGCATGGTATAGAATTACCTGGCTCCACACAAAATTAACCCTGTCCTGGCCAACCCAGGACAGTCATGTTTTAAATAATGGCCCCAAAAAAGAAAATTTTGTTTGGCTACTTTACGGACTATCAAAATGCTACTGAATTTCTACTTTTCATATTGTTCTACCATGGATTAATATTTTAACAGAGCACTAGAAACCCCAGCTTATGCACACTAAGCAATACAAACAAAATTCCTTACAAACTCTTAACAATGTACAACCTTCTTTAACCTCTGAACTCATTTTATTCCACCAAGAACTCAAACAACATCTTCTCAACACGTCACAATTTCTGTGTTGTAAATTTCTGAATGCAAGATCAATGTAGGTTTTTCTGCTGGAACTCCAGGTGCAATAAAGCTTTTCCCTTTTTCCCCTCTTACTCAAGCATGATGTTTATCCCTCAGTTAAAATCACCTTCACCTTAACATTTCATCTGCATCTGTCAACTCTTTAGAAAGCCACCATTTGCAGATACATCAAACATTATGAAATTCTTATGATCTTATAACAGGTTATGTAAAAAATAATGAATTATCTTCTTTCACAGAAATAACCAGTTACCTGATTAGGGACAATATTTGTCTTGAATTTTTTTATGAGATGTTTTAAAGAAGAGGCATGAAAAATTTCTGTCCTCTACACACCAGAAAATCTCCACTTAAGAACTTTCCCTCTTTATCAAACTTCGTTCAATAGTTATTAGCTTGCACATCAGCAGCTTCATTTCTTTGAGAGATCAGGTTGAAGGTAAAACCCCCCCTAACAAACAACGATCATCACAGAAACTACATTTCTAGGCAATCATCAGAGACAAGCTGACACTCCAATTTAAGAGGTAGACAAGTGAGCTTCAGCAGAATTTCCTTCAACTTGCAATTTCAAAACAAAAAAAAAGAAAGCGCATATGCAATGCCAAGCCTATACAGAAGCTCATGACTAATGGAGTTGCAGAGCTCTGATCACAGCAGTCACCCATATTTTGGCAGAAAAAAAACCCCTTAAAATAAAAAAAAAAAGAAGACTTGAGTCAAGCATTGTACTACTGTAGGATGATTCTGGGATTATAAAACATTAACGCTTCAATAGGCACATGGGAGCGGCCTTCCTGCTACCCTTGGCCATGGTTACTCTCCCTTCTGACTCAGAGAGGCCCTGAGCATCCTCAAATGCTCTGATGCAGACAAAGATGGAGGAGAGGAGGGGGTCTAATAATCAGTGGTGTCACCGCTGATCAAACTGAGAACAGATGCTTTAGTAGAAAGCATGTCTGTTATCAGCATGCCAGATGCCACCCTTCAGATGTGGGGAATTGAAAACCTCACTGTACAAGACCATCGAGACTTTTTAAAATTATGTTTTAATATTACACAGCACAGAAAATAAGCTTTCTGTAAAATTATTCTGTAACGTCAATTTTAGAACCACACCCAGAAGAGTCAGATTTTCAGATGTCTATGTCCCAATCGTTCCTCTACACTTTTACCCATTACAATAAAAATATATCTGCAGTCATGAATAGGAGTTAGCAAAGCTCAATTTCAGTCACAAAGGAGCGTTCATAAACTGAAAGCTTCAGAAGATTATGTAGGTAGCAGGAAAAGGACAAACGTATATGAAACCTAAGCAGAAGTTATGCAGTAGTCAAAAAAGACTTTGAAAAGTTGCTTTCCTTTTTTCTTACACCCTTTTGTTTTTCTTAAAGAACATTTTCTTAAGTGATCAGCGGCTAACGGCACAAAAAGGATGGGAAGAAAGACAACAATGAAATGCCTCTTAGTTCTGCAATTCTCAGACAAGCAAGAACCTGCTTTCTTCTACATTCAGTATTTCCTCACAGCATGATGACTGGAAGACTCAAGTCAAATTACTCATTTTTTCTTTGACAGGGTTAAATTATTTTCTTATTACAGCTAAATGCAGTATTAATACTCCTGTGTTACAGCACAAATCTCATGGAAAGCAAGTCTTCTTTGCCTTCTTCCAACCTCAAACTGGAAAATTAGCCTTCCAGAGATCCTTGATACCTACTTAGTTATAAGACGAAGGTTTAATTTGATGGTCTATTCTAACACTGTAAAGAAAAGGATCATTTACTGAACATTTGAAGAGGGGAAAGAAAAGCAGAGTTCTCTTCTAGGGGATCCAGGGAATAATACCTCCAAACAAGCTCTGCTTTTTACACCACAGGGGCTAAACAAGAACTATTGGAGGAGTGTTTCACAACAATTTTATTCTCTGGTGTAAGATATTTAACATCTCATTTATTATTAACATTCTATGTTATATTAACATTCTATGGCCGAGTTTTGAGTAACAGGCAACTTCAGGATAAATGTTTTGTATTTTTTCTCTGAAAGTCCCCCCCCAAAAAAAAAAAAAA
>VZZY01018308.1:104219-127866 GCA_013400335.1 Eurystomus gularis
CCCAAAAAAAAAAAAAAAAAAAGAAAAAGATAGAGAAAAAGAGATATGAAAGACAAACCTCTTTCTTCTCATTAGTCCCCTGCTCCTCCCAATAGAGTCTTTAGCCGAGCAATTTTTAAACCAACCACATTTTGAAGCACGTTACAAAATTAATCTCATTTTCTGGATAGCACTTGACCTCCTCCAGAATCAAATATATTAGCATAATGCCACCTTGCTCACTGATCCCACCTGTTTGCATGGAATTAACACATACCCATAAAGCATGCAGCAGCTGAACACAAGACCTCCATCACCACATCCACTTTCCTCTGAGAGGCCCTCCTTGACCAACACTGAGCACAAAAGATAACTCTATGTTTCAAAAATGTTGTTACAATAGTAAAAGCCGCCCTTTTCCCAAACATGTAAAAACAAAACATACAGATGATGCAATAAATAGTATTTAACACACTATTCCCATCATTGCCTTTTATTAAAAGTACCTCATTACATCCGTGATTATGCTTTAGAACCAAAGTCTGTATTTTTTCTTAGCGTTCCAGTGCCCTTATATAAAAAAGAAATTTGCAGTGGTATTCAAATGCCCTAATATCTGGAATTCTTTTCTACTGTTGTTCAGATCCAAGTAAACATTGCGTTTCATATATTAATTATCTTTATTAACCTTACTGGAATTCTGCCCTTCTTACACTCTTCTCATGGCAAGTGGACAATAACATTACCACCTAACACACCCAGGAAACGATCTCATAATGGAAAGTTATCTGTTTATAATCCAAAAATCCTGACCGGCAAACATTTTTGACAACTTGCCTGTATCTACGAGATGATCCACAAGGGCTGTCTAGATGTAGCGGTTGCTACAATGGTTGATATTCCAAGAGAATGCTGATTGAATTGGAGCCAGACAGAGAAATCCTCACTCAAGAGTCACTGAGTGAAAGGCAGCAGATACACATCTTTAAAGTTCCATGCATTTTAGTGATTTCTGAGTTCTCCAGGTCTTGAACTAAGGTACTTACATGCTGAACGGGTCTTGTCTTGAAACTACCAGAAACTATTTGTATATCTATTATGCTAGTATTTAATCAATATTATCTAAAATGATGCATATAGTGAAATGCTGGCTTCATTAAATCTAATTTTTCCCCAATTTAATGAGATGAGATTTCTCTTAGCAAAGAAATCCTTAAAGCCAGAACTGTCACACCAGGTAACTATGCGAGTCTTACCCAGAGCCTGAAAAACGTCAATAGTAGCAGTTCTCATTAAAAGAGTAAGTAGGAAGAAAATGAAGGTTCTACATTGATTTACGGGATCTTTCCAGAAATTAATACTATTATTAATATATATAGAGATAGAGTTGGTTTCCTGGAAACTTGATTCACCTTATACTTGATACTGTAACCACATGATTCTACTCAATATAGGAAGTGCAAGCTGGAACAAGGTAACTGAGCCTATCATTACATTTCACATGGCACATCTAACTGGTGGTATTTAGGCAACAATTCTTAATTACTAACATATTACACCCAGACATTTCCATCTTGTAACTGGCCAATACTTCCACAAAGCTCCAGTTGCTTGAGTTTAATCACTGAAGTAATTGAAAGAGAAGATCGATGCAAAGACTGCAACAGCAGCTGCTATTACCACACCTAAAATAACAAAGGAAAGGCATTTGGTGAGTGGCCAGGGCAGCACAGTCAGCAGCAGCTCTAGGGTGTGGAGGGCAGGGGAGAGGTGAGCGACATGAAAAGGAGAAACAATCAGAGCAACCCCAGCAGCTTTCTACTGCTGCTAAGCCTAAATCTAAAGCTAGCATGTCAGATAACTGAATTATAAAAGCTCCACGTGACATTTCTAGCCAGAGCAGGATCCTTCCAGAAACCCAGCTGACTGTGTATTTCTGTAGTATCTTGGCCATGTTCTGCCCTCAAAATAATGCACTGACTCTGCCCTACTGCATAATCAGGCTAGAAAAAACTACAACTTTAAGCTTTAAGCAACAAAAGCAATGAATTTTATTCTCTTCTGTGTGGCACGGCATCTACTCTTTAAGTCTCTCTGGAGCACATTTTCCTACTGACTAACATCCTTGTCACTGTTGTATTCGAGAAGATGGCACAGAAAAAAAACCCCAAAACACCTGAGTAATGATTCAAGGGAAAACATTTCCACATCCAAAGCAAACGTATTTACTGCAACTACTCTTTAATCTTCCAGCTACTACATTCTACTCCTAAACATTAATAGAAAACACAAGCTACTGTATTGTTGGCTAAAATATAATGAGAAGCCAGTCAAAACTCACAGCACAGAGGACTGCACAAAGTGCAGACATATCTGAGAGCTGGATGAAGGAGTACCATGGAAAAGTTGGATTTGAAAGGAGTTCTGTGGCTGGTGTTCCCTGAATTCCTGAGGCTGACAATTAGCACCGAAGCCCAAAGCTATTTGTCAGCTTTAGAAGCAGATTAACCACTCACCAGCCGATTTATGGTTGCCTGCTTGACAAAGCCATTCAACTGTGGTTTGGGTTTTTTTTATTTAACAGTACAGAATTATAGAATACTGAAATGGGGAATCATTTTAGACAAGCATTGCATTCATCTCACCAGGTTATTGATAAAGCTGTGGAAGCTAAAAGTATGGAGAGGGCCCAATGTAGTTTCTGGATTATCATAGCCAAAAAATCAGGGAAGTAACGTACCCATATTTTGTTGTAGTTTCAACAACAGCGTTGCTTTCATCAGTTGTTTCTCTTGTGTGCCATCTGTGTTGTCAGTAACTGGACAAATATCAACTGCATAGAAATCAAGTGAAGAAGTAAATACAAGGGGAAAAGCCAACGTTTGTGTTTTACAGTCAAATTCATACAAAAGGCCAAGAACTCTGCACTTTCTAACGTATGTTTATGGTAGAAAAAAACGGTTTATTGTAGTAGAAATGGTACAGTCGCAACATAATAGTACTAGACTATTCTATCTGGCTGGAAAAGTAAAAATAAAGAAAAAAAGAAATTTGGGAAGGCGTTCCTCTTCCAAAATTCATTTTCCACATCCTGCTTCCAGAACAATATATCCAACCCCCTTTATGTAACCTGGGGAGAACTTGACTACTCTGAGAGGGAACTACCAAATGGAACCATTAACCACCTTCCGAGATTGAAGCATTCCCTTCAAAGCCATCTGTCTGGAGTTCAAGTTACATGCAAATCCCACAGCCCCTAAAAGAGCGAGCCCAGCATCATTTCCCTGCTCAATAGCCATAATTTTTTTTTTCTTCAAAGCACAGAAATTCCTTTTCCAAGATCTCCTAAAAAAGACCGCATTCAGAGCAGGCCTAGCGGACACATTCCCTTTTGACTACTAAATCCTTAGACTGCTCAGCCAGGATGTGAGAGCTTGACTCTGGTTCCATACTTATGGGATTCAAACCCATTTTTATTTCCTTCCCAAACATTTTCCTAATCACCTGGCTATATCCAGCTTGTGAGAGAGGAGAAGGAGAGAAAGAGGAGATTACTCTCAACTCCTCCAGCCGCACTTGTTCATTGGTCCCACACACAGCAAGCACACTTGGGTCTTTGTAGTTCAGCAATGAGGCTACTTGATGGTGGGCGAAAGGAAAACCCACAGCCATGCCAGGTATTGAGTCTTAGCAGTTCCATGGACCAGTGATCTAAATACAGATCTCCCATCTCCAGGGGGGGCTTGTCAATCACTTATAAATTACAGATTATATAGTGGAGTAATCAGCCACATCCGCTGTATGACTCACAATGAGAATGATTAATGGAAAACTACTTTCTCTACCGTATCATTAGCTATGGGGGAAATCTATGGTCTAGATGCGTGATCAGAAAGGTTGTTTCTGTCATGTAAGATGAGTCATGTGCACAATTGTCTTCAAAAGCTTCTTAAGTCAAACTTGCACAAGATCTGTTGTCATGCCAAAGCACTCAAACTAGACGTGTAGGACCTGTCTTTAGCCATTTCAAACACTGAATCCACTGACTTTGTATGGGATGTACTACAGCAGAGCAATTAATAACTGTCTGAGACTAAACTTAACAGGACAGGAAGATACAGACACACACACCTATGCAGACATTAGGCATAAACTTTGTTTTGAGATCTCTCTAGATGCTGCACATGCACGTAAAATAAAAATAAAGACCCAAGATTTCAATGCAAGGGGTGCTTTTCTGAAGAGAAGTTGTCAAACATCTCTGCAGCCCCCTGGTCCACAGTAAGTTCCATCATTATTTTTCCTATGCAAAAGAGAACACACTTAAAATAGGAGCAGAAATCTTCAACTACAGGAAATTATTAACTGTTGCAAGGTATCTTTTAAAGTGCTTTAACAGCCACAGTAAAAGCACCACATTCTCTCTGAACTACAAGAGTTTTCAATTCCCTAAAATAACACAACACTTTTAGAGAAGCTGGCCACATTTCTTGTGTCACGTTTGAAGTCTAAATCCAGCAAGTTTCTTTCTGCTTTAGTTCTGACGAGCAACTCGGATAGTTTGTGCCCCCTAACTTGGTGTTTCTTTGCACGTCCCTAAGAGGTGCAGTTTTTTGAAGGTAACTTTTGAAGCTGCACATCAAGGCAGTAATGCTTGCTTGCTTAGGGGAAAAAGAAAAAACAGAAAAAGAAGAAAGAAACATCCTTGAGCTATTTAGTTACCAAAGGCATTTATGCCATTATGTTATGGAAGGCTTGCACGTGAAGCAGCTCCAGTATAAATCACAGTTTTCAAAAGCAGATGCTTTCTAGTACCAGTTATATTGATATCGGAAGGACAGAGTTAAAAACTTTTAGGCTGAGTAAGCACATAATGAGCCAGTCTGAAAGCAGGGTAACAAGACTGGAAGGGCCCTAAAACTAAAGGGCAGAACGGCCTCAAAGGTTAAAATAATCAGAAACAAGACACAGGAATTAAGAGCAGTATCTACAAACAGTAAAATTCTGCCGGCTTTTGTAGCTAAGGCCTTGTTCTGGCTTATTCACATAAGCCAGAGATCTCTGGACAAAGATCTAAACAAGAGGTGTCCCTGACGCAACCTGTGGTGATTGTAATACAAAAAAAAAAAACCCCACACCTTAAGGAGGAGAATTTAAATGTAGATATAGGACCATGATAGTAGAATGAACTAGGTAATGGTGTAATGAATTAAGTAACTGATGGAACACTTGTACAAAGATCGATGTGATGTAAAATCACGTAACCCATACATAATTTTTTGTTATTTTTACTGTATGTAAACTGCTGCTGTTTAAGCTCACAGGGGCTGGAGTTGAGATGGATCGCCAAGCACCGAATCCTGCAGAACGAAAATATCTCGACTCTGGGTGTTGATTGGCTTTGCACACTGGGGAAAGGACCCTTTTCTTAGGACTACAATACAAATCCTTAATTCTTCAATTTTCTAAAAAAGAGGGGGAAGCGATTACCACTAGTGAAGTCTTATTTATGTTTATCCACTCAGGGTGTTTAACACACCACCCCCTGCACCAAGGAGGAGCAGGGATTTAGTAAAGTCAATCATAAATGCAGAGCTTTCAGTTGCTTGTATTAAAGCACTAAATACCTTGAAGCTACAGAGTTAGAGCTGTTTCTATCTTTCAATTACAAATAGATCAGTTTTTACTTTCTATTTTCCATGTAATAATTTTAAAGCATGACCCAGTAGTGACCTCACTGGAGAGTTGTAAGATGAATCAAGAGAAAAAAACTGTAGGAGACAGCAGCAGAGGCTGTGCTAAGGAAGCGCATAAAACCGACCTCAAAATAACTTTATTTCTTATGTTTTGACTAAAAGCTGCTTAAAAACAAATCTATACTGATTAGATCCTCTTCTTCTCAAGTGCATTATTTTAAAGATCAACCAAAAAAAAGAAATTATTTCAAATTATTTATTCACGTAAATCTGACCTTCTCAGAATACCTTTATTTCGTATGTTTTGAATAAAAGCTGCTTTAAAAAATGTATCTTTTGGCTATGCTGATTAGATCCTCTTCTTAAGTGTGTATTACACAAAAAATAGTATTTCAAAAGCCTGCTCATGTTCTTGAATTTTAAGCAGTGTGTTTTATTAGCAAACTTTCCCCAGGATAGCATTGCCAGTTAATTCAAGGTTGGTGCCCAAGACTGCAGGAATCACAACACAAGCAGAAAGGCTGGTTTCAAAATTAACTACAAACCAATTTTTACACCATTACTGAATATTGACTATCAATGAAGACAGCACTAAGCTCTGAGTAACAACAAACGCTACCCAAGTTGGAAGAATGCAGTGAAAGAGCCATTACAGAAGAGAACTCCCAAACTCTCCGTGGTTACAGCATTACTCAGACACTTGGGACCAAAGGGCCAATAAAACCCAAACTGCAAAAATTAACACTTTGTTTTACAACGCAGAATACTTTTATGAGTCTGATTTCTAAAACCACCTTCCTGGCATTAATAAATGTGTGTAAATATATCCGAAGTTGATAATGCCTCAACGATAACACTCAGAATCGAACAGTGTCATGCTGCTAACATTACTAGTATCATCGCTACTAACAGAACCCACTCTACGGACAACTTTTATGCTGTTCACTGGGACAAGGCTCAGTTTTTTTCTTCAACTCCTCTTTTTATGTATTTTTCCTGTCCTCTGCTCTGCATCTACTTGAATCTACTTTCCCTAATAAATCCCCCACACCTAAATCTAGAACCAGCAAGAACACACAAACTCATTTTGTGAGTGACCTGGCCATCATTTGTTACAAATTAAAGGCATCAAATCTTTGTGATGTCATTAATAAAGCTAAACTCAATCATCTCCTCTCTCCCTCCCATGCCTATCTCCAATACTACAATATTAATCTACTTCCCTAAATTATACTAATTCAATAAAGCTCAGTAATAATTAGCTTTAGAATTATTAAAGTTACTCTTATAATGCAAGACAGAATTTTATTAGCTTTCCTTTTTTCTTGAGATTCTTGAGCCGTGTACATCCTTTACTCCTCAAGATAATGAGTCACTGCTAACAGGTTTAGTTAAAACCTGGGAAAACTGCTTCATTTAGAAAGAAATAAGAATTTATGGTTAGCTCCGAAATGAACAAACTCAAAAATTGTGTGATCACAGGAAGTATTATTAGATGCATTTCAACCACAGATTTGACTCCCAGATCAAAATCAATGTCATATGGAAGAAAAAAAAAATAAAAATCAAACACAACAGAGAATTATATAAACCAGAAATATTCAGAAAAGAAAGTCAGTAACTGGATTTAGTAAAATATCTGTATTAAAATGCATCAAAAGTCTCATAATCAGATCACAAACTTGTAATACATTCAGTAGAAAATGAAAAGCTCACTCAATTTTCTTTCCATTTCAGGTCATTCACAAAACTTCAGGTTTGGGCACTGCACTAGATACATAAATTAAAACACTCAGAACAAAGAAAGGTACTCTGCATTTTTAAAAGAGTCAGGTTTTAGTATGAGATCACAGAATCCCAGACTGGTGGGGGCTGGATGGGACTTTCGGGGATCATCTCATCCAACTCCCCTGCCAAAGCAGGGTCACCCAGAGCAGGGTGCCCAGGATTGCATCCAGGCAGTTTTGGAATCTCTCCAGAGAAGAAGACTTCCTGAAAGACATAGTAGACTACATATGTATTTTTTTAATGTTTTGTGAAAAAACAGTAGATTCAACTAAAGTGCTCAACTTATTCTAAGTAGCATCAGAAATGCTCAGCTCTTAAACCAGGAAAGTTGAACTACTAGAAAAGTAACCAGAATATAAAGCTTTACCGGTTTTTCCGATAGTTTATTTGCCAATATAGGATCACCCTTAACTCCTGTGCAGAGTAACCTTGCTCAACCAGGTATTTACGTACCTATTGTAGTCCATGAGCTGCAACCATGGTTGCGAGAGAGCAAAATATTTTAGAGGAGAGAGAGAGGCCTGTTACAGGTCAAACACAAAAACTGCACGAACTCTCACCACTTTTCACAAACATATTTACACTGTTGTTAGATTGATATAAGCCCTCAGACCTTGATAGGAAGTAAAGCCAACTTGAAGCATATCTGGATAAGACTGACCTATGCCATTAGTTAACTTTTTCGTAATCCCTGAGGCAGGGTTCTCAGCCACTGCATTTACCTGTGTTGATTTCCTCTACTATGTGGATATCTTCACTTTGCACAGACTGATCCAGCATCTCGACAAAACGTTCCTGAATTTCTCCAGTGGCCTCATCACCAAACTTATAATCGCTGAGCATCACGCTGGATCCAGCAACAGGGACAAACAGTCTTTGAGGCAAGACATGATATTCCCTCTCAAAATCTAAAAGAAAAAGGGAAAAAAAAAATACCATCCAAATAAAAGCCTCGCCAGTTACGATAAGATTTCTCATTAATCTCTGTCCATAAGATAAAGTTATTGCAAAAGAACTGCTCAAGGTTTCCATGTAAAAATCCTGCTTTCAGGCACAGCTTTAGTCATTACTGTTTTATAAAAGTTTGGGCTGCTGTTCTACTGATTTATGTTCTTAAGTCTCTCCAGAAATACCCAAGCGACCTCCACAACAGACCATAAAACGTTAAACAGCCTTTTTTAATATTTAAGATGAATAGCGAGAGCACCCCAGGAAAGACTGCTGATAAGAGCGCACACACAGCACAGCATTTCAACACCACGAAGGGTTGCAACCACCAGGCTGCTTGGTGCCACAAAGCGCTCGCGCCACCTAAAGAGTAATCCAAAAACTGCAGGTGCTTGAGAACAGCCAAGTTGAAATCGCGCAGGTGGGATTGAGTTGGCCGATGCCAAAACGAAGCATGTTACCCCAAAGTAAATGGTACCTCTGAATGTGAACCATTTTTCCTTACACAATCAACCTGGTTCAGTTTCTTTCCTGTCTAAAATCACTACCAAAGTTCGTATCTTTTGAAAGGCTTTATATAAGATCTTCAAATTTGTATTTTAAATTAACTAGTAATACTTGATTTTAGAAAAAATCCACAACAAGTAGATAATTTAATAACATTGCACTACCTCAGTGAAGTTTAAAAAGTCACCTGGCATGCGCTGTGGGATCTGGTCTCAGCACATATCCACGTTTTTAGCATAATCACAATTCATTTATATAATTGGATTTAAAAAAAAAAATAAAAAATAAATCAGGATACTTCTTTACTTGATCATCACCACATACAATGCCATATTTCATTTAATGGAGATGAACTGCTCAACTTCAAAGCTTACATCCAGTAGTTTTTGTAATGCAGGTGGAAGCAGAACAATGGGAGGCCATGTCCAGATGGTTATTTTAAATCACTGAATCATAGACTGGTTTGGGTTGGAAGGAACCTTAAAGATCATCTAGTTTCAACACTCCTGCCGTGGGCAGGGACACCTCTCACGAGACCAGGTTGCTCAAAGCTCCATCCAACCTGGTCTTGAACACAGCCAGGGATGGAGCATCCACAACCTCCCTGGGCAACCTGGGCCAGTGTCTTACTACCCTCACAGTGAAGAACTTCTTCCTAATTTCAAATCTATAAACCTCCTCCAGTTTGAAGCCATTACCCCTCATCCTATCACTACAAGCTCTTGTAAAAAGTGCCTCCCCAGCTTCCTTGTAGGCCCCCTCCGGGTACCGGAAGGCTGCAATGAGGTGTCCCCAAAGCCTTCTCTTCTCCAGGCTGAACAACCACAACTCTCTCAGCCTGTCCCAGCAGGAAAATTTCCAGTCCTCAGATTATCTTCATGGCCCTCCTCTGGACTTGCTCCAACAGATCTACCAAGATCTCCAGATCTCCAACAAATCCTACCAAGTTTTCACATACTTTGATATTAACAGGAGCACCATATAGTGATAGACAACAACATAAATTGAAATGTGCAAGTTACAGTTAGAACTTCAGCAACAGGAGCTTCAACTACAGAATTTAAGAACTAGAAAATATCCTATCAGTGAGAAAGAAGCTGAAATTGCACCCTGTGGTCATGAGAATTGAACAAAACCTTTGTGTGAAAACCACGATGCCACAGAATATTCCTGAACTTGATTAAAAATTCTCTGGATTTAAGAAAGTCAAGGCTGCCAAACAAACTGCACCATTTCCTTTAAATTCACTGCAAACATCAGCTGTTGGGTTTGATTCCTACTTTTTTTATGAGGTCCTTCGTTTATGATTAGATCTTCAAATAGAATTTCACACCGATCACTCAAGGTGTTTATTATGTCCCTTTTCAAAGCCTGCAAGGAGAAAGTGAAAACATCAGTAATAGAAAACCTGCTTGCAAAGCTTTTGACTGCTAAGAAACAAAAAGTCTCTAAAAGCTTTAATCCATGTGAAAAGAGTTTTGCCCAGAAAATAATAACTTTAAAAAAATTTTAAAGAGCTGACAACTTCTAGACATTACCACTAAAAGCAAAAATAACCACAAGGCATTGACTCAATAAGGGGAGGGAAATAATTGAATAAATAAATCTCTATTTTCCCTCTATACATACAAAAATACAGAATCATGGATTAATTAAGGTTGAAAAAGACCTCTAAGATCAAGTCCAACCATCAACCCAACACTACCATGACCACTAAGCAATGTCCTGAATTGCCACGTCTACATGTTTTTTGAAAACCTTCAGGGATAATGACTCCACCAGTGTCTTGGGCAGCCTGTTCACAACCTTCTCCTAATTTTAAGAAAATTCTTCAAGGCCTGATCACTTTGCCAATTAACACAAAGACTGACCAGAGAACAGCCATAGCAGCAGGAGCACACTGGCTAGAAGTGAGAAAGGAACCAAACCCACCACACACACACAAAGACGGTTTCTAGAACAATCCCCATGTTCAAGGGGATGAACATCCCGACCTGAGTTCATACCACGTCTTTTTGGCAAAGAAAAATCAGTATGACAAATTTCATATGTTTCAGAACAATGTTTCTGATGAACTAACAGCCTTCTCACTACCTGAACAGCTTCTTTAACTTTCGGCTTGCTGTTATGGATGTAGGCTCTGCATTTCAAAGTGCCTTTGAGGTTTATGGAACCGCTGCAGACTTGGACTGTGGCTGTTGATCGGCGACTTGAACCCTGGCACTGAAAAATAAACACATTTTGGTTTTATCTTGTTACCAAGGTGCTCACAGCATGCGTAGCAAAAAAAGCAGAACTTGGAATTAAAAGCGCACCTTGAGATGTTTACATACAATCTGTTTTCCCTCATAATTTATAACTTTGATTTATTTATTCATTTATTTATTTCTGTTTTGTTAGTTAAGACTGAAAATCTCTCTCCTTTTCCATTATGGAAAATGTATTTACTTTTCCAGGAGTTCCCCAGGGGTCAGAACTGGGTCCAGTCTTGTCCAACACACTCATCAATGCCCTGGATGAAGAGACAGAGTGGACTTCCACCAGTTTGTTGATGGTACAAAACTGGGAGGGGCTGACACACCAGAGCTGCAGTATCATTCAGAGAGACCTCAACAGGCTGGAGAACTGTGCAGAGAGGAACCTCAAGAAGTTCAACAAAGGCAAGTTTACGGCCCTGCACCTGGGCAGGAATAACCCTCTGCACCAGTACAGTTGAGAGGCTGACCTGCTGGAAAGCAGCTCCACAGAGGACCAGGGAGTCATGTGTGACAAGTTCACTGTAAGTCAGTGACGGGCCCTCGCGACCAAAAAAGGCCAGTGGTCTCCTGGGGTGCATTAAGAGCTAGCAGGTCAAGGGAGGTTCTCTTCCCCATCTACTCTGCCCTAGTGATGTCACCTCTGAGTACTGTGTCTAGTTCTTGGCTCCCCAGTTCCAGAGAGGCAAGGGACTACTGGAGAGAGTCCAGTGGAGGCTACAAAGATGCTGCGGGGAGTGGAGCATCTGTGCCAAGGAAACGCTGAGAGACCTGCAGCTGTTTAGCTGGAGGAGAAAAGACTGAACAGGAGGAAAAACTTCTTTGTTGTGAAGGTGCCAGAGCCTGGCCCAGGCTGCCCAGAGAGGTTGTGGAGTCTCCTTCTCTGGAGAGATTCCAAACCTGCCTGGACACAATCCTGGACACCCTGCTCTGGGTGACCCTGCTTTAGCAGCGGGTTTAGATGACATGATCTCCAGAGGTCCCTTCCAACCCCTACCATGCTGGGATTCTGTGATTCCAGATGTTCTATTTCTTGCAATTTGAATATTTGAGTCTATAAGACTCCTAAAACTTTCCAGGCAAGTGGTTTGTGGCTAATATCGCAAACAGGAAGTCTTTTAAAGATTTTCCTTTTTTAACAATGAAGTTTGTATGTTTACTATGTAGTCAGCAGAACCTACAGTATCCTGAGAGTTACCCCACCAGTCAGTACTAAATTATATATATGGTAACATTTAGAACAGTATCAAACTGTTGCCTAGCAATATTGGCCCTAAATACTCAAACAATGAGTGTACAGAATTAAGCACTCTGAGACAACACCTGGAAACATGGGGATGTGTAACTTCCACATGAGCTGTGTAGCGTACTTCTGCCAAAAGAAAATCTTTCCTTTCTCTGAGGCAATTAACCATCAGAACAGTGTAGCAACAAAAGAAGCTGAGACACTTACCAAGTCTTCAAAATGGCATTTTATCAGTTTCTAAAAGTTTTGCTAAAATAACTTTAGAGAATCCAGGAACTATCTGACAAAACCAGATGGTCTGTGCTGGGTGAGAAGCCTACAAGCAATGCCTGGGCATATCTGGACTTTGGGACCTAGACTGGGCCACCTCATTCATTCAGGGTTCAAGCCAACATCATCTCTGGTAGAGAGGAAACTCCTGACAGATCCAACAGCTCCAGATTATGATCCAGCTCACAGAATCTCTATCTTCACCCAGACCTAACAACTGAGCTTTTGATGAAAGCACTCAAGTAGATGTACATAGCTAGCCACAGCAAGTTGAAGCACGTGGGTGATTCTGAAATTCAAATGCTGCAAAGTCACCTTGATATCAATGTACAGATATCCTACTATTAATTACCTTGCAGGACTTCATTTCTATAACAAGTCTTTCAAATTTTCCTTGCAGCTATACTGTGTGATTCTTAGACAACGTGTTTATTACACCAAACTAGTATCTAGACACAAAATATGGCGATCTATTCACAGTTTCACAGTCAATATCCACGGGGGGAAAAGTCTTATGATTCAGTAAACTGAATTTCTAGACAATAATTCAGAAGGCAATTTTATTTCTTTATTCTATTTTATAAGGTAACAGTGTGGTTATACTTTACAAAGCACTAAATACTCACCAGCTGCATCAGAACCTTGACATCAGAAAACTGAGTGCTGGACTGAGTATTTCCTCTTAACTTTTTCTGAGGGGGAAGAAAAACATTCTGTGTGTCATGAGCCAAGAAAAATAAAGTAAATCCGTCTCCTCGCTATGGTATAAAATGTGCCCTAGTTTAATGCTTTTAAGAGAGAAAAGTGGCACATAGAAAACAGCCATGAGAATATAATTACAAAACTAAATGGAGAGACAAACGCAGCAGCCAAATGAGGTGCTCCTGCTCTTCGTTAGATATTTAGATGTACCAAGGTCTTAGAAACCTCATCACCTACATTCACACCTTACTCATGTTCTTTAATGAGACAGCATACAGAAAAATATTTAATCAGCATTTGCAACGAATTATTGCATTCCCATTGCCAGAGGAAGAAGCAGAGAAGGTGCAGCAATGAAGATGGGAACACAAGCAGTTCTGTGTACTGGTTACTTGAAACGGGGCAATTAGAGCAATAAGTACTGTGCAGAAGGTGTCTCGGGCAATGCTTTATCACACTGGATGTTCTAACTATTTGAGTTCAATTCCTCGTTGTTCAGTACTCACCTGCCCCTCCAGGAGCTCTGCATCATCATCTTTTAATTGTCCATTGATCAGAAAAACACTGTCTTCTATCTGCTTTGACCATCGATTCAACCCATTCTTTAGAAAAGTGAAATACAGAAAGAGGAAAGAATTTCAGTAAGAGCTGGACAGCATCACACTGAAAATTATAGAAATACATGTTTCAATAGTTACTCAAAGAGAGTTTTAAAGTCTCTGAAAAATGTACCTACCTGTTGTTCTGAAGCTAAGTCGCAAACCCAACACATTCAGAATACACCCATTAAGAAAGAAGCATGTCAAAATCCTGAAGTGCTGCCCCAGGGATTTGATTTTTGGAGAGAGGGACGCAGCCTACTGAAGGTCAATGCCTGTTAAAAGTGCCCAAAAACCCTGTCCTAATGGAATGTTAGAGTGCAGCCCAGAAGCCAACTGTAACCTGGTGGAGAGTTTAACCTGGTGGAGAGTTTAATACATCAAAAGAAGCGTGGGCAGCAGGTTGAGGGAAGTGATTCTGCCCCTCTGCTCTGCTCTTGTGAGACCCCACTTGGGGTACCGTGTCCGGCTCTGGAGCTCTCAACACAAGAAGAACATGGACCTGTTGGAGCTGGTCCAGAGGAGGGCCACGAGGATGATCCAAGGACTGGAAACTCTCTCCTACAAGGACAGGCTGAGATAGTTGGGACTGTTCAGCCTGGAGAAGAGAAGGCTCCAGGCAGGACTTCATTGTGGCCTTGCAGTATCTGAAAGAGGCCTACAAGAAGGCCGGGGAGGGACTTTTTACAAGGGCTTGTAGTGATAGGATGAGGGGTAATGGGNACCTTTCACTGTGTGAAGCAGAAGAGACTTTAGTGGAATACTCATGACAACTGCTAAATAATTTTGAGTGAAGGAAACCACCAACACTAAGCAGAGCAGAAGAAAAGCTATCTACAATTTTTATGCTATGAAGGCTTCATTGTAACTTCAAATTATAATTAAATAGTGTGGCGGTTTAGTAAAGCTGTGGTGGCTCAGTCCCTGCAAGCAGCTGAGCCATGTGGCTGCTGCCGCTGCCCCCCAACTCGGACAAAGGGAGAAAGCAGGGTTGCCTGAGAATGCTTTTTGAGTTGAGATAAGGAGAGTTTAATACAGTGACACATAAGAAACAATCACAGTAACAACAGCGAGAAAAACAATGTACAAAATAAGCGATACCGTGTGGACAAACAGACAGAGTGGAGTGGAGTGGTCGTATGCGCCAGTCACACCGCTGAACTGAACTGGCCCCAGGGCATGATGTCAGCATGGTATGGAGCAGCCCAGCTGCACCGAATTAACCCTGTCCTGGCCGAACCAGGAAAAATAGTTATAACTGCCAAATACCCTCCGCTGATCAGTCCAGCTCCTCTACTCACACTATTCAAATCTTTCTCATTTAATTTTCAACAGGAAAAGTCATGCAGAGACCACTTAAAACAGCGATGCAGCTGGTTAGTTACCTTGGTGTTCTTCTCCAAGTCATGGTTTGGTGATGTCGCAAGAAGTGGAATGTGAATATTAACATTTACTGCGCAGTCCAAAGCTACCCAGGAAGCAGAGAGAGCGCTCTGATACTTCCAATCTGCTGGTTTAGCTGAACTCTGAGAACAGAAAAAAAGCAGTAAAGCATCGATACAAGCTACTGTACACTCAAATCGAGATATTTTTTCATTTTAAACATTCCTTGTCATGCATTAAAAGCTGTATTTGACACAGAGGATGACGAGCTTACCTTTGGATCGTGTACATCATAGGTTCGGCAAACTACTCTTTGCTAGTTAAAGAAAAAGGTCCGGTCAAAAGCAAAAAAATCAAGTAAGAACAATTCACAACAAACTCTGTCCTTTGCTTAATTTCTTTGCTGAGCTAATTTGTGCCCTGAAAAAAGGTTATCACCTTTCATTAGTGTAAAGAAAGTGGAAAAACATTTGACTGTAAACTCCAACTACCATAGTGGTGCTGTCCCATCTCTTACAGATGTATTAAGATCAACAGGTATCCACAGGGAGAACCACATTTGAAATTTGCCCTCATCTCTCTCCCCTATATAGGGAAAAATGCAGTTTTCTCTCCTTATCTCATTATGAACAGACCCAGGGTCCTTCCACAGCACTAGCACAGGTCCCACAGGCCTGCTACCTCCCCACTTCCATGTGGATATCACAGGTAACAGCACGCTCAAGAAGCAGTAGTAATATTTTAGATGTTTTCTTCAATTTATGCAAAGCAGAACTGACTGGGGAATGCATGATATGACACCACCACAGACATGGCTAATGAGAAAAACTTCTTGATTTCAACTTACTGATCCACACCCGTGTGAAGTCAATCAACTTCCTCCTCCCAATCTATCCTTTATACCGGAATAACTGCAGAAAAGAGGCTGGGGGCAGCAGGCTCAATCAATGAAGCTTGCTCATAAAGGATACTTTTTTGTGGAAGAGCAAATCTGAAGAGCTGCTCTGTCTGAGACCTCCTCCTCAGCAGGTTTCCAGAGCCGCCTTCTAGTCAAGCACTTTTCCACTGAGAAGATCAGCTGAAGATGAAAAAAAGTGTTATTGATTCTTCCACCAAAATTACTGCATTATAATTTCTGGAAAATAGTCTTGTACTAAACTCTAAGTCCAAGTGATATCATTAATTATGTATAAACAGGAAGTACAGCTCAAGTGTCACCAAAACGTTGTATTAACTGAACATTCCACAAAGACTCATAAGCAGCTACATCAAAGCAAAAGTTGCTTGTGAAGTCTCTAATCATCTTCCTTGTGGCCATCAGGTCAAGGGAGGTTCTCCCCGCCCCTACTGTGCCCTAGCGAGGCCACCTCTCGAGTATTGTGTCCAGTTCTTGTCTCCCCAGTTCCGGAGATGCAAGGGACTACTGGGAGAGTCCAGCAGAAGCTACAAAGATGCTGCAGGGACTGGAGCATCTCTGTGCCAAGGAAACACTGAGAGACCTGCAGCTGTTTAGCCTAGAAAAGAGAAGACTGAGAGGGGATCTGATCAATGCTTCTAAATAGCTAAAGGGTATGGGTCAAGAGGATGAGGATAGACTCTTGTCAGTGGTGCCCTGTGACAGGACAAGGAGCAACAGGCACAAACTGAAACCCAGGAGGTTCCGTCTGAACATGAGGAAAAAATTCTTTGCTGTGAAGGTGCCAGCGCCTGGCCCAGGCTGCCCAGAGAGGTTGTGGAGTCTCCTTCTCTGGAGAGATTCCAAAGCCACTGTAATATAATCACTGGAGGTAACTTAAAGGAATTAAACTTATATAAAAATAAGGCATTATTCGCACATTAAGGAAAGTAATATCAAGGAGGCCTCCAGGGTGGTGTACAGCTGGTATGCGTGGAATCTCTTCCATGATAGTTCCCTGAGCAACACAATCTGCAACCCTGAAAACCACACGGGGGGTGGAACGGAGTGGAGACTCCATGGCCAGGCTCTATGATGACGCTGCAGAGATGGGAACTTGGTGATACTTCAAAAACTGATAAGCTGTACTTTTGCTACCCCGAGCCAACAGTCTGCCATCTTTTGCTGAACTACTGTCCTTGGTGCGAACTTTGCTTGTTATAATGTCGAGAAAATTTTACACCAATCCTAATAAAGGTACGTATGACTAGAGTCACTCAAGCTCCACCTTGAAGGTAAAAAACAATATAAAAGTAGCCTAAGAAAGGGGGGAGGTTAGGGAAGACACCATAGTAGACAAGTCAGGGAAGACACCACCATGGACCTCTGACTCCTGGGATCAGTTGACAGGCTGAGCCTTTCTTCCCCCCCATAGGGACACCTTTGGGTGAGATTTGAACTTCCTCGAGAGCACTTTCAGAACTTAAGAATTCTCTATAGAGTTGCTTTTAACTTAGCGCGTTAGTAATTTATAATCTTGACCATTGTGTATACACACTTTGCAGACAGTGTATTCATCACCGGCAATCCACAAAGAACCTGTACTCTGTTGCTTTAAATAAATGGCACTCTTCACGTAATCAGCCACACCGTTTCTCACTGGGCATCATATAAGTCCATAGATAGTGGCTGGATGGGAACACAGCACACTATTGAGTGAATCTGAGATATTGGACACATAGTGTCAAATTGGACGTTATTCAGGACTTAAACCTAGCCGCCCCCAGCCCCTCTAATATCTGAGAATTAGCTGGAACGCAATGGGGTTTATCTCCTGCCAAGTTACTGCTCTTAACGCAACACCCGCCTGGAAGCAATCCTGGGCACCTTGCTCTGGGTGACCCTACTTTAGCAGGAGGGTTGGATGACATGATCTCCAGAGGTCCCTTCCAAACCCCACCATCCTGAGATTCTGTGATTCCTTATAAACAACACACATTCAACTTCTGCACTTCTCTCCCTACAGAAATGTTACATAGACATTACGTCTATCAGTTGAGATTCAATAAAGACAGCTGGGCAAAACAGCTACTAATTAAAAAACCCCAAATTTTAATTCAGCAATCCTTGATGACCTAGACACATCACCTTTTTTTGTTGGCTACTAGTTTCAGTAATCACAAGTGAGATACGATTGCATTGCACTGCTAAAACTGACTCTTGGGCCTCAGGCTTCAAAACCTACACACCTTTACATCACTTATCATGCTTACCTTATGAAAACTATAAAACAAACCTACATCTACAGAACAGAAACTAAATGTGGTACTAGATACCCCAATACTCTGACAAAAATGCATTTTAAGTCAGCAGCACATTCTAAGTAGTTTTTAAATATCATGCCCCACACTTAAGTCAAACACCACTAGTTCTGTACAACATATTCCTTTTAAAGGAATCACAAGAATAGATCTTTCTCTATTGCAAACATCTCTAACCTGAACAATTCATTCAGACACAGAAAGCTAACACATCGCTATGACTAACAATTGTGCCACAAAGATTTAGCTTCTTAAAAACCTTGAAGAGGTCCTCCTTAACACAGAATGGCCACTTTTAGTCAATACAGTAAGATTTGCTACTGCAGTAACAACCATCACGAGTTAGCAATGACAACCTGTGGCACAATCCCAGAGGAGAGCGATTTCTGGGGTTTCAGTCTCAAAGCCACATGTCAAACCAGAACATTTGTGCTTTCAGAAATAAAGTGACAAAACAACCATATATGCTCAAGTCAATGATAGAAAATTCCTCAGCTGCACCCCTAAAGATATTATTGCCTTTGCACCAGGAAATTACTTACCTTGCGCAAAGCATTTTGGCTGTCTTTCAACAGCTCTGGAGTTGCAATAATAAATACGCCAAGAACTAATAAGCCTCCAGGAAGCATTCTGGAAACCTTAAAAATAAAAATGAGCATTTATTTATAGGAATCAGAGATCTGGCAACCATGTAAATTGATATATCAAAAATTTCTAGCGTGGCATGCATGCATCAAGAGCAGAAATGGAGTAAAAGCAAGACTGGTTTTCACTTATTTTTTGCAAAGAACTATGCAGGGTTAAAACTGCATTCAAAATTCCTCTGAAATGCAGGAATACACCTTGCAAATTTTCTCACTTCCATCCTATCAAGTCTCTATTTCATCATAAACTTTGAAAACAACACAGACATTTTGGTGTAAAATATCAGTGCCTAACTTGGTCAGGAAGGTTCTTTCATTCTGAGAAAACAGCGTGAGATGACACAAGTTGTGAGATAATTTTGTCAAACTCATTTCCTTCCTGTTCCTCCCAGCCCTTTGCTAACCCATCCTATGGTACCTGACTAGCATGGGTAGTGATCCATTCTTCATCAATGGATGACAGTTTTGGAGCACCAATGCCATCTTCCCTCTGCTCTTCTTTCGGAGGCGTGCGAACAGCCCGAATTACATAGTCTTTTTGCTGGGAACACTTTCAAAAACATCAGTACAAACAAATATACCATGAGCTTAACATAAGGTCTGAGAATAAACAGCTTTACACTAGCTATTGTTAAACTCTATAGTTATTAGGTACAAAAATAATTACTTCCCTATTTTCTTTTGCCTTAAATTCTTGTTTAGTGTTAACTTTTATCTTATCACTATCTTTACAGTTTTGTTTTCTGCTTGTTCTATCACAAAATGATTTTAAAAGACTTGAGTAGTTGGTTGACACTGCAAAGACTTTACAGAAGTCCCTCCTGGTCACATTAACACCCTCCTGCATTATACAAGCTCGAGGTGATGTTAACACTTATCCCAGATGATTAAGACCAAGGGGTTTTTCCCCCATTAACGTGAATGAATGGAAAGGACCAGCTATACTCACTTACCTGCCCTATTAACAGGCCAGTGACATAAGGCTTCAATTGCGTGCTGAGATTTGAAAGATACTGCCCAATAGCTTCCTCAACAAGGTAAGTCCTGCCCATTGCTGCAGGTTTCACTACACATTTCAGTTTCAACCTATGATGAAACAAAATATAAAGGAAGCATGTATACTACATCGGTTACATGAAAGTAAGTCTCACACAAAGATCCTGACTAGATTAATACTTTATATGGCAATAATAAGTAGCTTTATAGTCTGCAAATTTGTTTTTTTAGAAGAAAAGCATAACTCTCTCTACTAGAGGAAGAAGTATGTGACCCTTATTTGAAAGAAAAGCATTTTAAATACCTGCCACTGAAATGGCATGGCAAGTAAGTGCTAGGAAAAACATTCCCAAGCAACAATTGCTTGCTGCATCACGTTTCCTCAGAGGCCAGAAAATAAAGCGTGCATTTTTTGCATTCACATCTCTCTTTGAGGGGCTTGTTAAATTCCACACTCGTAATCAAGCCATGCGCTATTTTCATTCCAATTCCTAATCTGTCGACTATCCAAAACGCCACCTTTACAGCTCCCATCAGCAGCCATATGACTCCAGGACAGGGAGACTGCTACAGACACTGCCCCTTTCCCACGCAGACCCATTCACGCATTAAGGACTTTCAGAGAAACTAAGAAAAAGCTGAAGCCAAAGAGCTCATGCTGAGGAAGGAAACGTCATTGCGAGCCTCCACAAAGGTGTCTGCTGGAGAAAGCTGCGCAGGAACGGCGGAGCTGAAGCTCAGGGCAGGGGCTGCCGCCCACCTCACCCCACACAGCCGGGCCAAGCACCTGCGCCGGAGCCCGGCCCACAGCTCGGCAGTGGCTCCCGTGGGCTCCCGCGCCGCCCTGGGGCGAGAGCCACCCCCGCCGCTCCCCGCACTGGCCTGACGGGCACAGCCCCCGGTGCCCCGGTCGACTACCGCCACCTCCGCGCCGCCGCCTCAACCAAAGCCTGAGGTGGCCAGTGTTGCGTCACCAGAAGGCGCCGACCGCGTATCGGCTCAGGCGGATGACGTTGCCCAACAGCGCCGAGCGCGGGAAATAGGAGCGCATAGGGAGAGCGCGGGGCCGGCGCCGCCATGCTTGGAGTGACGGAAGCAGTAACGCTCCCTCCTGCCTCTCCCGGGCGCGCAGAACGCCTTAGAAAGGGCGAGCGGCCTCATGGAGAGCTTCAAGACGAAGCCCTTGAGATCGTCATCTCCATTTCAGCCGCTTTCACTCATCAATCCGCACTTTTAGCCTCACCCAACGTGGCGGAATGAGTGGCTCTACCGGAAACGGAAGTGCTTCTAGGCCCGAGGCTTCCTGCCTGGAAAACTACCCTTCCCATAGTTCCGCGGGGCACGGCCCTCCCGCCCCATCGCTGCGCCTGCGCCGTCGCTCTCGCCCCGGCCAGGCCGGAAGGCGCAGCGAGTGCTGCCAAGATGGCGGCTGTGCTGCAGCAGCTCCTAGAGCGGGCTGAGCTCGTTAAGCTGCCTAAGCCAGTGCAGGGGAAGCTGGAGCGCTTCCTGGCCGACCAGCAGAGCGAGATCGACGGGCTTCGAGCCAGGCATGAGCGCTTCAAGGTGGACAGTGGTGAGTCCCTGCAGAGGAAGGGGCTGGGAGAGCAGGAGCAGAGGTGAGGGGGCAGCGGGGATGGGGCAGGCCCTGGGCCACACCGTGCGCAGCAGGCTGTGCTGCCCAACGGCTGAGCGGTATCCGCGGGCCCCGGCGCCCGGGCAGAAGCAGCGGACTGGCGGCTCGGCTCGGGGGCGGGCCGAGGGACCCCTCCTCGAATGTGCTTTTAACGAGGAGCGATGTCGTAGTCCGCTCTGATGAGAGGAGACAGGGAGGGCTGGGCCTGACCAGTCATTGTTGTCTTGGAAGCGCTTTCAGGGGGTGACCCGGTGCCTGTAGGGTAGGTTGTGTGCGGCCCCTGGCTGGGAAAGGACCTGAGGTTGAGGGTGAGGCCCTTGGCTGGGGAGGGGCCCTTTAGTGGAGACCTGGGTGCGTTTTGTCTCCCACTTTAACTTGGCAAGAGGAGGCTGATTTTTTGCAAAGAACTATGTAGGGTTAAAACTGCATTCAGAAAGGGCTTAAGGAAGAGCTTTTAATCTGATTTTAACAAGTATGGGTGTGCTTCAGTCTGCTTTGATTCTCGTAGTGGAAAATAAATAATGTGTTCTTTACTTTACTCTTAAATAGCCTTAGGTTTATTTTTTGTCCATTAAATTCCGTTTTGAAGACCTTTCCATAAAATGCTGCTGATGAAATAAATGTTTTTGTATTGATTTGGAAGTTACATGATCATGGAAAGATAATACCAGTAGACAACTGGGGTAGAAATGAGAGATGAGTGTAGATGAGCTTAAGGGCTGGACAGGGTGGCAATATGAGTTAATTTATTGTGTAGGTGATGTACTTCTGATGTAAACTTTACTTCCACCTTCTCTTCAACCTTTCTATCTCTTTCACATTAAAAATATTGCTAAATGAATCAATAAAGTATAGTGTAAATTAAGGTAACCCACATATTTTAGCAGGTTGATCCCTTTCAGGTTCATTCTTCTGCTATATAGCTGGAGGAGCAACATTATTGGAAATTCTATGATAGATTAAGAACCATAACATAAATAAAAATCCCTCAGTGCTTCCTTAGAAGCCCAGTATGCCTGAGGATGAGATCAGTTCTGATTTTACTAAGTATTTTACACCTACCTTCTATGGCACAGTTACTGTTTCAGATAACCAACGTTAAGACCTAGTTATTTTTTTCAATGCTATGGGATATGCATCATAGAGCACAAGAGGTTATTTTAAGAAGTGTTCATTAAAAATTTTCTCAATCCAATCCCTTGATACCTTAGGTTAAGTGGATTTTATTATAAGTATATAGAAATATACTGGAGGTAGACGAAGTTTTAAGTTGATGAGACCACACTGCATAATGGTGCTGATACAGCATTGCCTAGCACCATCAAAAATGTTAAAGAACTATTAAAATTAATTAGGCTGTTATTTTAGGATCATTTCTGGAAGGATATGGCTTTCCATGCTAACAAAGCATTTTAAGCAATCTTAATTCAATGTGAAAATGCATAATTTTGCCTTCAAAAATACTTTTTTCTTCAAATTCTAGTTCAGTCTTATTATTTTTAGGTATTTTCTTTATAAATACCATTCTTTAATAAGGATCCTTGATAAAGATGAGAAAGAAAAAGAAGTGTTCATCAAGTGAGATTGAGATAACATTGTTATTTTGCAGAACAACAATACTTTGAAGTAGAAAAGCGTCTGGCTCAAAGTCAGGAGAGACTTGTAAATGAGACACAAGAATGTCAAACTCTCCGTGAGGAGCTTAAAAAACTTCGTAAGTACAACTGCATGTTCTGAAGCTTGGATGGGATATTCATTCTTTAGAGAATCATAGACTGGTTTGGG
>VZZY01018309.1:0-10067 GCA_013400335.1 Eurystomus gularis
GAAGGAACTGTTTTATTCTGCAGCTGCCTGTAGCTTTAGATGAAATGATACTTACTTTTAGTCTGTCCTTTGAAAACTCTGCACGTAAGTAGAAAGACAGCATTTAAGACAATATGCTATATTTTAGTCTGTTGTTTTTGATAAGATGGTGGAAGGCACCTGTGCATATCCCCTTCAGTATAGCCAGCTGGAGACCTCAGTATGATATAATAGAAAGAAATTAATTTGCATGCACATGCAGGAATAGTTAAATAAGTCAGAGAACATATTAATGGCCTGTGAGTGTCAATGTGTGTAGTACTGCAGGTAGCCAGCATAAGAAACACTTTGTTGTCCTTAAAAGAAGCAATTCAGGTTCACACTTTATATATTTAAACTGAAAACTATGGCTGGACTTGATGATCTTAAAGTTATTTTCCAACCTAAATGATTCTATGAAAACAGATAGTGGAACATTAGGCATAGAAATGAAACATATATATTCAAGTTTGAACCATAACAGCTTAATTTCGGATGCAAAAATGCTATTGCATGTTAAATTTTCTCAACGTCTTTTGCTTCACATAAAGTGAAAGATATTCAGGAACTTGAAGTATGAACCCTGTGTTTTTCTGTATTGTACCAGACTCAGCAATTATGCAAAATTGAATTTATTGCCAACAATATACAAATTAATCATTTATTAATCACCCCCAATATTTTTAGCCTGCCTGAGGCCCATGATCATGCTAATTCAAGTAACTGTATCTCAAATGGTACAGAGCCTGTTCATAAGAAACCTATGAAATTTGGTGAAGTGTATTGTGAGGAAAATTAGTAGAAAAATCAAATTTAAAATTAGGTTGGCAATCTCATTTATTTATGCATTGTAGTGTGGTCTGGATGAAAGGCAACTTAATCTGTATTTTGGAAATGAGTAATGGCTCTGTGTTTCTCTGCTCTGTCTATACAGAAATGACCCTAAGCACTTTAAATGGCCTGGCTTTTATGCTTCACTAGCTCCAGGTAAAAGTATGCATAAACAGAAATAGAATTTAAATTATTTTCAAATATTATATGGAGCCTTTTCAGCCTACATGCATCTACTGTGTCTAATTACAGAATTTATTAAAAGGGAAAAGTAGATTATTGTCCTGTAAGGTGTGAGAAATATTTTGCTTCCAAATAGTTTAAGGACATGTACATAAACTGTATATACAGGTATATAGACATAGAAGTATACATAGGTAAAAGTATATGTAGGCACATATATTTACTCTCCCTGGGTAAATATTTGGCTGACAATACCGTGTATTGAATACTAGTATTGAATATTATTTTATATATGCACATGTATACTATTTGCTTGAATAAATCAACAGCATGAAGAAAACAACCAATTTTATAAATACACATTTGTAATGCATACATAAATAACAGGGTACAGTTCTTGGCAATGCAAGTCTACCCAACAAAATCACATGGAAAGTATCTTCAAACAAACAGACATGGAAATGAAGAAGTACAAATGGGTATCTATGAAAAAACTATTCATATTATTGAAAAATTTAGGGCAACTATATTAAAAAAAGAAGCTCCTTCTTTTTGAAGTGAAGTAAATCTTTGAACTGTTTGAAACTAACCTTATTGTGTCTTGGTTGCCATGTGAATTAGTTTCATTTAGCTCAAAATAGGTCTGTCACAAGATATTCTAATTTGGGGGGATTATGGTTTTGTTTTGGGTTTTGTTTGTTGGTTTGTTTTGTTTTGTTCTCAATAAACTAAAAGGGAAGGGATGAATCTAAAACTATGAAGATGATTTAAGCAAAGTCAAGACATCATTGGGCATCTCTTTATGGCGGCTTATTGAGGATATCTGTGGGAAGAAACCACTGAGACAAATAATATGAGATGTTTTTGAATGAAAATTTCAAAATTGCAATCAGATCAGAGGGCAAAGGGTGGTACCCAATGAGACCATCAGAGTTATTATTTTTGTAGTAAATGAAACAATAGTTTATTTGCCCACAGAGCATCTGTTACTCTGCTGTTAGTTACCATATATAATAATTATGTGTGTGACCTAAAGGAAAGTTCCCTTCTCTACCTAGAATAGCATAACTCCTCTCAAAACTAGTGCAGATTTTTCACATGGTTGGGGACAGGGGAAAGTTAACAGGAACCCAAATCAAGTGGTTTGCCTAAGGGCTTTTATAACTTGGAAATGTGTTGGAAAGCAGTATAACTGCAGTCAGAGGCAAAAATAATTTCTCCACATACGTGTTGCCAATAATAAGCTTTCTATAGTTAACCACTGATTAACACATCTGCAAGGAGTTACCATGTGCTTGGACCGTTCCCACAAAAGAAATGTTATTTCTGCTGACTCGCCTCCATAGTTAGATTAGGAAGGTTTTCCTAACCTTGCTAGACTGCTTATCCTGCTTTGAAATCTCAGATTTGTTCCTTAACAATTAAGAAGTTTTACTTACTGCACAAAGTCTCTGGCAACACCTTTTTAAAGATGACTAATGATATTTTATCAGTAATAAAAAATGAAATGAAATATAACTAAAATATTTAAACTATTCTGATAATAATCAAACATAAAAATTAAAGGCAGTAACATGATTAAAAATATATAGGAAACAATCTGTGTTAAGAAAAAACTATATGCATATGGCAGTTTGCATTACTGTGAATGTTTTCAGTGTAGATGATCTCCTAGTGTATCTTTATGTTGCAGAAGCATGTGGGGTCAAGGACAGGAGGATTCCAGAAGAATTTTCAACAAGGATTCTTAACTCTAAAAGAAAGATACTTGCTTTAAGAGAAAATTGAGAAAATGTGGTGGAAGGGAGAATTTTGAATCCAACGTTCATCACTGAATATTCGAGGAGCTTGGAAAACTTTGCAGAAGTTAAGAGCAATGCCTGTAAATTAAATTTTAGATAAGGCATAAAGGATAAGGATAGATGTATATTCTGTTGTACAAGCATAATTTTGTGGAGGAATACGCAGAGTGAGGAAAATGGAAGCACTGAAAAGATAGTGCATCCAAACAAGATACCAACATCTGTGGTTCTGACTAATTTAATTTGTGAATCAAAGCCTGAAACAGTGTGATATTTCGACAATGAATGAATATAATTTTGAATGTAATGATTAGCTATTGGGGAAGTGGTCTGGTTGAAATAAGATAGGATACTGTGCTTTTGTGTGGTTAGGAAACAAAGCTCTATAGTGCTACATCACATTCCCAAATTTTTGTTCTCAGCTGAAATTGCCTGATACTGATTGACTTCCTGGCAATAGTGTCTAGTCACAGTGCCAGTAACCTTGTTGTTTTGTTTAAACCATTCAGTCTCCCTTCTGGCAGGTGAACCAGTTTTGTAACAGAAATCAGTGTTCAGCAACATGTTGCTTTTGTCACAAATTTTCAGGGCATTGAGGTAAAACCCTTTATTCAAATGTAGGACTATAATGTATATGCAGCTAACACAGCTAGGGAGTGACAAGCTTTTTCAAGCCCCTGGAGTATTGATTCGAATTAAGCAGCTGGGGGTGATTAATATTAACAGAAGATGAAGGCAGAGAATAAAAAAATCCCAGCAGTTTCCACACTGTGATATGATGAACTTGCTCTTCAGCTCTCCCATACAGGACTTCAGAATCTTTAAGTTCAACA
This sequence comes from Eurystomus gularis, assembly GCA_013400335.1. Lineage (NCBI taxonomy): Eukaryota > Metazoa > Chordata > Aves > Coraciiformes > Coraciidae > Eurystomus > Eurystomus gularis. The sequence goes on from VZZY01018309.1 coordinate 3,668, forward strand.
TTACTGTATTGTTAATGGGTGGGAAATGTGAAGTGTGTTGACACCAAAAATGTGTTTATTTTGGTTCTACAAATTATCTTGTGTTCTGGAGCTGAGGGCATGTAGTAGAGCTGCACTAAGCTAGCTCAAAAGAACAAATAACTGATATATTCAAAAGTGCTGGCATAGATATCTCTTGGCAAAAACTGGTGGAATGCCATTCCTCTCTCTGGTGCTAATTTCTCCAGAGTTTGTTGACTCTGTTAAAACTTGCTTGACATTATGAAAGCTTTTTAAGAGCTGCTTGCTTTAATTTATGTTTTTATTAATGAATTTTCCAAGTGTTTGTTGTTGGGAAGGTACTTGTTTGTTTAGGACAACTTTATGAATATAAGTACAGGACAATTTTGAAGAAGTCTGAGGTATAAAAAAAAAGGGGGGGTTGTGGGTTTTTTTTGTTATTGTTTGTTTTTGTTTTGTTTTGTTCTCTTTTTTTCTGTGTTGCAAAAAAGATGTTGATGGAAAAGAAAAATAAAATTTGGAAGTCTTGCAAAATAACAGCTGAGGGCAGAATAGAGCAATACTACTTCTTTGTTCTGTTTCTAAACATTGCGTTTAAAAAACTGTACACTGGAAGGGGCATCAGTAAAAATCCAAAGGTCAAATCCAGGTATAGTGCCCTGTTGTGTGGCCCTTGAAGGGACATTTGGTCTATAGGGCAGAGAGTAGCTATTTCATTTCTGATGGATATTGTAAAACGAGTTTAATGTTGGTTGTTCATCTAATGTTTTCCCCAGGCTTCTGAGGCTTAACAGCAGAAGTCAAAATTCACACGAGCCAGCCCAAGATATCAGCACACTGTTTGAATTTAAATACCAAGTTCTGTTTTCAGGAACAGGAGTTTACTAGCACTTATGAATCCACACCAATGAAACAATTTCCACAAAGTGAAAACACAAAATAGAGACCATTTTACATGCTCTCTATTTTGAGAAGAAAATTATGCAGACTGTCTGACTCTGCAAATATTACACAGACTGGTTAAAAAGAGGGGAAAAAAGGATGAATAATTATTTATTTTGCAGAGTTGATACTTCCCAAATGCAAGTAGTATTGGAGAATTGCACTTCTCTAAAAAGGCAATGAGAAACCTCCCTAGCCTTCTACCTGAAAGAAATATGGAAATGGGAGCTGATGAATATACGATAAAGTTTTAGAACTGGTAGTTAGATACTGGAGAGAGAGTTTTGCATTAATAAATGTTTTTTCTTCCTTCCATTATTTTTATATACCTCTGACAGCCACCCTATCTTCCAGTGGTTAATTTGGATGACCAAAGAAACTGGTGGAGGTCATGTACATAATCACTGAAATACCAGGAATGCTGGAAAGTTCAGTGCCTCTTGAAATGCTCTAAAGGATGATTCTCCTACATGAATTTCCTACAGCGCTTGATTTAGGAGTTGTGCTCAGAAAAAAATTTAACTCCTGTTAAACCTGATCAGAAATAGTACTGTTTTGTTCTTTTTAACCTAGGAATGATACTTACCTGGCTATGTGTTAATCTTGAAGATTTACAGTCAAGATCTTTTTATCTTGTGAGGAAATCTGAGTTCCCATTTTTCGTATATAGAGTGACTATCCTAGGGAATTCCTTGTTCAAATATCTTTTATTTCTTTTGTCATTCTATGTTCAGGAAGCCACTTTCTGCAAATTCCCATCTCAGGCGTCCAAATGTCCTTGCAGTTGCCCCCAGAGTCCTTAGCCACCCTACTCAGGATTGTGAGTCCCTTTAAGTGGTAGAGCACTGAAAATGTAAATACTCCAAAGATGGGTATTGTGATCCTCAGGTGATCACTGCAACTCTGGCTCTGGGTAGAGAAGCATATTCTGCTCTTCTGAAGTTCAGGCCATTCTTTCTAAACTTGATTCTCAAGGTAAATACACAGAAAGTGAGTATTACATTCCAGAATTGGATTCCATATTTTTCAACTGTCTGTAGTTGCTTCTCAGAATTAAAATGTTTGGCCGAAATCTACATGAAGCTGTCTACATGAAGTAAAAAACTGTTCCTTATGCAAAGGGCTTTCTAGTGTAAGGATTCAGGAGTGAAAAATGCACTGAAACAACAACAGTTCTAAGCATCCACATTCAGATCCAGGTCTGGCACCAGAACCTCATTGGGAAAGATAAGCTGTCTGGAAACCAGTTTCAAATTCTGAACACTACCTCCTCATTAGTTCTATATTTTAATTTTCTTTAAACAGAATGGAAGGAATAGAGTACACACATTAATGAGTAACAAATTTGTGCATGTTTTGGCAAACGTCTGTATAGGAGAGGGATTTTTAGCTTTTTTAATGAGGTTTAATGACCATCAGTGTCATGTACACTTCTATTGCTAAGTCTATGTATTTAAGAGACGTTGTTTGAGGCCAACAGCAGCTGCTGCAGTGACTGCAGAATATACACATATATATACACACACGTATATAAAATTCTGAAAGCCACAATTGCTTCATTACAGTTATTGAAGGCATAAAATAGGTTTTAATTGTATGGCTGATTTCCCACAGCAATTTAATGGAGTAAGTATTTGGCAGAAATCAAAAGCTGTAAAATTCATCTTGTTTGTTCATGAAGTTAACAGTGAGCTAAATCCTTCAGCTATTACTCAGGCAAAAATCCCATTGAAGTGCATTGAAGTGAACTACAGTTTCCCCTGAGGACTAAGGTTTGAAGCATTTTTCTCAAAACAAATAGCACCACTGAACCCTAGAGAAGCTGTCATGATCAGAGAGCCTTAAGGCAAGGACACTGTTACTCTAAATTTAAAACATTTTTCTCTTTTCCCCCTTTTCTTTCCAGTGTGACAGATGCAGCAATTTAGGGAAACAGCTCGAGATTGCACAGACATTTATTTTAATTAACAATACAGAAACAGTTGATTTCCATAGGTGCTTCATCTTTAAATGGTTTCTATTGGAAATATCAAACATCTGCCTGGAGTGAATAACTTAACAGCTGATAGCACTGTATCTGTTCCCATTTTAGGCTTCCAAAGCCAGAGGCATTTGAACACCCATGTAGGATCCTAGGTGCTCGTGCAGACTTGGAAGTTGGAAAGCCCTAAGCCATATAAGATCAATTGCTCCTGGCACTTAAAAGGCTAGTAAAAACAGGTTATAATGTTTACATGACTTTTTATGGGTCAGAGTTTATTATAGCTCTACTCTGTGGCCTACAGCATAGGAGCATTTTACAAGGCTTTTACTGTGCTTGACAGATATCTTTCAGTGAGTTTGCCAAGACAGACTGTTCCAGCTGAACCTCTAACATTTACAGATTTCCAAGATTCCCTTTACAGTGAAAGATACTTGGGAATTGGACAATATGAAACTGAACTGGATTGGACATAATCCATAACAACAAATAAACCCTGTGACTACTAATCATAAGAGTGTTTATAGATGTCAAAAGACATTATATGCCACACTCAAAATGCAGTATTGAAGCACACTGTGAAGGCTACAGAGCTAAGCTATCAAAAATTAGGAATACTACATTAAACTCGCTTGCTTAATCATTTCCCTTATTAAAAAAATTTTACACCGTGCCTGTCACAGGATGGTCTCTCTCAGTCCCATGGATATTCTCCAAGAGTTTACTCTCTTTTCTTAGTTCACTTGTTGACTCATGTCTCATCTGTTGTACACTGCTGAATCTATTCTTAACACAGATGTACTGATTACCTCAGAGCATCTTCTATGGTACTTGTAGGTATACTAAGTACATTACAGTAGCCCACAAATGGTCATGGCCGAGATGAATTTTTGTGAGTAAAGAGAGTGGTGCAAGGCAAAGAAAGAAAAAAAAGTATTGTGATGAGGAAAACAAATCTTTAAAGAACAAGAGCTTGAAATAGTTAGTTTACTCATGCAACGGTAATATTTAGTGGTAGTTAAATAATGAACCCTTAGTATCTCTGTGGTCCAAGGTCCTTGTCTTCCCTTTCTGGTGGGAATCTGTGGGAAGTCTGTAAGAAAGAGAAGAGGAAAGCAATTATTTCAAGGGGAAGAAGTAGGAAACTTTTATTTGACAACATTAATTTTCCATTAAACTAATGTTAGATCTTTTTTTTCTTAAATATGTGATAGATACAGAATGGTGTAAGGGGTCAATAGGTAGAAAGTTGGTCAGACTTACAAGAAAAATTCATAGTGATAAGCCTGACACATGAGGCAGAGTCATAATCTCCATGTTATCCTGCATAGTTTATATGTTCTCTTAACTCTTTTCTTCCTAGACTGCATGTTTCTCCAAACTGGAATTATTTCATCCATCTTGAAAAGTGAACTTCCTAAAGTGATGAATCTTGTTGTACCACTGAAATTGGAGATCAATAAAGAGAAATTTTTCATGTATGTGCAGTTCATACTTCAGTCCGTGATTGTAAACAGCTCAGTGTGACTTGGGCAGGTAGAATATCATAACATATATATCAGTGGAAAAGCAGAGGATGATTTTTTCCTCTGTGATAATTTAGTAACAGATGGGAAACCCTAACAATTATGATTTACCTAAAAAAAAAAGTAATTTGTAACAATCCTTATATATTCATAAACAAAACTTCACTAATTTGGCATGCATTTTTAGAAACTTTCACATACAAGTGAGTAGTCTGAAAATATCAGTGACAAAAGGTTCACCAAAGTAAACCTATACTCTATTTAAAGACTGAATTTTTGACCTAAAATAGTTGCTTCCCCACCATCATTGTTAATAATTCCATATTTGTGGAATTTCAAATTTTGTTATGGATGTTCTGATAACACAGATTTTTTGTAGCCAGAAAGTTGACTTTCATTAAAAACAAACTGCCACACCATACTGTACAGTAGCATTTTATTGAGTTTGAAGTATCTGGCTTGTTAACTCTATTTAAGCAGCTGCTATCTCACTTCAGTCTGATCACAGGCCTGTTTGAAATGAAAATAAAACCTTCTTTGTTTACAGACCTCTTTTAACTACTATGGATCAAGAATTGTTTGTTCTTTCTGACAGCTTTTACAGGCATTTGTTACATTTCATTCTCACTGTAATAGATGCTGGTAGTTTTGTACTTGCTTTTTGTAAGTCTTTTTCTACCAGCCACACCACAGGGAGTTTATTAGAAAAGACCAGTCTTTCCTAATCCACTACCACATACCATGTGCCCTTTGGAGCAGGTATACTTTCATATCACAGTGTTCAATAAATGTTTTATTTTTTTTTAATTCAAAGTAAAATAAATATGCTTTGCACATGTTTAGACAATTAAATTTTCAGTTATTGGTGATGCCAGTAATAGTGGTAATACCTTCAAGAGTGATTTTAACTGGCTAAAGAATCTTCACTGCCTGTTGTGACATTTTCTCAGACATGATGTCATCTACTAACATTTCTTGGTTGAAAAAAGAAAATATGAACCAAAATCACATTATGCTGAATATTAATTAGATTTTAATTATTAATCTTAAGATTTTTTTTGTAGTCTTGAGTGACATTTCAGTTCAAGTTTATACTGAAATTACTAACAATGAGAATAATGCAGTAAATTGAACATTTGAATGAGGATGAAACACAAGCAAACCTCATAAACTTATTACGTGTGTTAATTTTTATTGTTTAAAAAATTGTTTCTCTTTGCTTTATACAAAAGAATGAAGCAAGGTTAACAGAGAATGCTGGGAAAAATTTCATAAGTTTTTAATGAAACAGTGACTTTTGTATGGTAGAATCATAGAATCATAGAATGTTAGGGGTTGGACGGGACCTCTGGAGATCATCAAGTCCAACCCCCTCTGCCAAGCAGGATCATAGAATCTAGGGCAGGTTACACAGGAACGCATCCAGATGGGTCTTGAAAGTCTCCAGAGAAGGAGACTCCATAACGTCCCTGGGCAGCCCTTTCCGGTTCTCTGTAACCCTCACAGTAAAGAAGTTCCTCCTCATGTTGAGGTGGAACTTCCTGTGCTCTAGCTTGTATCCATTGCCCCTTGCCCTATCGCAGGGCACAAGTGAAAAGAGGTTGCCCCTTTCTTCTTGACACCCAGCCCTCATATATTTATGCACACTAATTAGAGCCCCTCTCAGTCTTGTCTTCTCCAGATTAAAAAGCCCCAGGTTTCTCAACCTTTCCTCAGAAGGCAGGTGTTCCAGTCCACTAATCATCCTTGTAGCCCTCCGCTGGACTCTTTCAAGTAGATCTCTGTCCCTCTTGAACTGGGGAGCCCAGAACTGAACGCAGTACTCCAGGTGAGGTCTCACTAGGGCAGAGTAGAGGGGGAGGAGGACCTCCCTCCATCTGCTGGACACACTCTTCTTAATGCACCCCAGGATACCATTGGCTTTCTTGGCCACAAGGGCACATTGCTGTCC
>VZZY01018309.1:26366-37308 GCA_013400335.1 Eurystomus gularis
CATAGTTTTCTCAAATACAGGGAGGTTACATAGTCTGAGCTGGAAAAGTTCCTTAGAAATGAAAATAATTATACTAGTGATGATAAGGAGATCAGAAGTGGGCAGTATGAACATACAGGGAACCAGGTAGGTGGAAGGATTCGGGAAAGTTCCGTGACTGATGAGTAAGTCTCAGGTAGAGCTATAGAAAAGAAACTGGATTATTAAAACCGAATTGCAGAGATAATTTAGAGTATCAGTGGCTTTAAGACAAAGATTTTCCGTATGGAAATGAGAAGAAACAATCAAGAGAGGTAAAATATTAACTGCAAATTGAGCTTTACAGTTCATCACTTGAGAAGAGAAGCACACTTTCAGAGAGAACCTAAATATTTGATGATATTTTAGTTTGAGAAGAAGGCTAATATAATGAAAAGGAAAATATATAAGAAAGGAAATGGCAGACTAGAGCTTCTATATTTTCAGAAAGTCATTTCATTTGAGCAAACCCAGGAAAATTAAAAACCGATAAAAATAAATTATATACATATATATATAAAACTTGATTGCTACTTAGGTAGTGGAATGGATTGCTGTTGACTGAGAGAACAAAAGCTTTTCAGGATTTAGCAACAATCATTGGTTAAAAAGGATATACAGAGAAATATTTTTGAAAAATTGTGCTTCTAAGCACAAGTCCTCTCTAAATAATGAGAAAAACCAAACATTTGTGTCGAAAGGCATTGGAAATAAACTACTACATGCATTTTATGGTTGGGAGTTAATTGTCTTGCCATGATGAAACTACCTATCATAAGTGGTGGGATTCCTGTCCTTTGCAGTACAGCAATTTTTGAGTGCATCTGTGTTGATTTTTGGTTCTCCTTTACTGCTGATATGATTGGATTTGAACTTTCTTCTCCCCAAAAGTACGAATGAGTACTTCTTTCAGGAATACTGAGGGAGCTCAGAAAAGAATACAGACAGAGAAAGCACAAAAAGTAATAGCATATCTATTTTTTTTAAAAGCTAGATTAATCAGAAGTTGGGATATGATCTTTTTTGATACAGCCCTGAGGGAGATACAATATATAAATTGCAGTACTGACTGATGGTACAGACCTTTAAAGAGTCTCTTTTTCTAAACCTAAAAGAGAAAACAATTTATCTACCATTGGCGTACACCAAGAAAAACAAATGACAGTGGTCTATGTCAAACCAGATATAATTTATTGGGAATGTCATTCAGCTCCCTCAGCATTAGTTGATAATGCTCACCAATAATCTCACTTTTGTTCAGTTTCCTTCCAGAGTGTGTGTTTTCATGTAAAATATAAAGGAAGTGTCATGACAACTTCTAAACTGAATTCATTAGAGGGGTGTAACAGATTTAGATACTTTAACAGTAGAGACTTAATGAGCACTCAAGTCCACTGGAAAATTATTATATTTGTCCATACCTAAGATTCATTTCAAAGTTCTTCTGGAAATGTCTTCTCTTGATGACACTAGCATGAGAACAAATAATTTATCTGTAAATCATAGAATTATTAAGGTTGGAAAAGACCTCTAAGGTCATCAAGTCCAACCATCAACCCAACACTGCCATGACCACTAAACCATGTCCTGAAGTGCCATGTCTACATGTTTTTTGAACACCTCCAGCAACTGCAGTTTGTAAATTGAAGATAGAAATAATTACTGTTTACCGTTTGCACATAAGTTTGTTTGTTATAGGGTATTTTACGAGCTCCAGGTGCTCTATAGAATCAATAAGATATAACTGCAAATGAAACTCATGGAAAATATTAACAAACTTCAACAGTTCACAAATTCATAAATATCAAAGAAACAAATTAATACTCCTCAAAATGGAATTTGACTAATTAGAATTTGACTTGTAGTATTTAAGAAAAATATCAGAGATAGCCAAATTAAGAAACAGAATAATAATTTCAATTTGAAGGTATTTTTATACTGGAAGTAGACTTCCAAAATTATACATTAGATCTATCTTATATTTTTAAGTATTTTAAAACCTTTTACCCCAATGTGATAGAATCATTAAGCTAAACATTTGTACATGGCATGTCACAACAAGGAACTGACAGCTCAGAACACTGTACTTAAAGCAACATTTCCATGCATGTCAAATATTCTTTAAAATAATTGCAATATTCAGAATGCTTCATTGTTCATTTAATTTGAACTCTCTAGCCTGGTTTATAATGAGATTCAGCTTCTTGGTGGATATTCTCGAAGATTAAACACGGTTAAATTCTTTCAAAACAATTGAATAGAAAAAGATGGGGCAAGGTTGCTGTGTTAGCTTATCTTTTATAAGATGTTCACATAGGAAAGACATGTGACAAGTTCCCCAGCTGATGGAAGCTCTTATGTTGTACTTTTATCATATTAAACAGCAGAGCATTGATTTCAAGATGGGGAACACAGGAAATAAGGTATACTGTGATTTTTGTATTTTAAAATTTTTCAAATTACTAAGCTTTCACTGGGTATCCACAATAGCCTGAAATGTGCCTTGAGTGTGTGCCATGCCATATGCAAGCATGGTATGATGACTAAGTGTATATTACACTTTACCTGTTATTTCTATTCCTCACACTCCATGGCTCTATCAACCACAGACATCTGCGGCTGCTCTCACAGTTTATCGCTGTGTCTTTTTGCCAAGGCCTTATTGCCGGTCATTCACATTAAGAGCTCTTAGATCTTGCTCAGTGTAATCTTTCCATCTTTCCTGGTTGGCCACAATGCTGTACCTCATAAAAATAGCCTTCCAAGAGATTTTTTTAGAAGTCTGTCTTCCATCACCTAACCACATATTTTATGCATTTAAATCATTGGTATATGTTTTTTTATTTATGATACAGTGTTAGCACTGTGTTTGGCTGAATGCCCAAAGGAAAGTACTACATTCAGTGTGCATTTTATTCCCTTCCTGTCTGTTCTGTCTGAGGAGTAAGCTGATATAACAGTTGGAGTTTTATAGGCCATAATGAGGAAAGAGATGCCATGATTATGCTTATGTTCCATATTGTCATTCTTTTTAAAGACTGGCCATTATATTACCTCCTTCTATTTCTTTGGATTTTTTTCAAACCTCTTAACCAACAGAATAATTTGGTAGCATCTTTGTCCTAGTATATCCCCACCTGTTTTTAATACTTTAGAGGGAACATTGCCAGTTCGTTCTGCTTTGTTTTTCTTGAGTGCTCTTTTTTCTCCTTGATTTTTCTTTCTTTTTTTTTTTCAATTGAGTACTTTCACAAGTGAGCCAGCTGTCTGAAAATGTGTCTGTTTGTTAGTCACTTCTACCACGATACCATTTAAAGAAATGTATCAGGTATGTATATTTCCAAGTGTAATCTTTCATGTCTCAGACAGAATACAGATATAAAACTGAAAGTACCTAAGGGGTTGAAACAACAGGCAAAGCCTAGAATTAGAGACTGTTATGACAGGGGAATGGCAGTAGTTTCCAAGAGATTCCCAGATTTCTATCACTTGTGGAAGTTAGGTTGTCATGCATGCTTCCCGATTAGGCAGTTAACGTTTTGCTACTGAGCTCTAGTTCTTTGAACTCTACAGATGCCTGTCATGTAGTCCACAAGATGCCTGGTACCTTCTTCAGCTTCTCGGATCCCTTGAAAACCTGAGAATGCCTGTTTAGCTTAGAAAACTTCAAATAACATTGGTCTTAAAATGAAAACTTTTCCTCCTCTTGTCATTCTCTGGGTAGGAGGGAGATAAACAATAGCTTCCTCTTTGTATATGTGCCCTTATCATCCCATTTTAAAAAATTGTCAAAATACGGTACTAGTGACACTGCTGAACTAAGTGACGGAATATGAGAGCAAGGGGAAAAAGTAATATTTCCTACTAGTAGATGTGTTTTTCAAAATAAGAATATAACATCTGTTGATTAAACTCTGATATGAAAATTGAGACTAATATACAGACTGAACAATGCTAAAGACAATAAAGTGAATCAGTAAGCACTACCACTTTAAAAGATAATTATCTTTTCTTGCTTCCTAAGGACAGAATTCCAGTCTACTGCAGCAACACACATCTGGCTAACTTTCTAGCATAAAATTCCAAGGTAGTTAATATTTATTACATTGCTTGATATTTCAAGGATATATTTAAAAGGAGGAGTCTCAGAACATTTCTCTATCCTGGTTTGGGATATGTGTACCCTGGCCAAGGTCTTACTGTGTATTGGGATGAGACTTGGGTGTCTGCGATGTTCACTCTCTCTCCCTGTACCTTGTTTCCCATTGGGAGGCAACTCAGGTGTGCAGACACATCAGGTACCACTGCATGTTGCACATGTTGCGCTCCCAGAGCTGGAGTAAATTTTCAACAAACCACTACAGCTGCCACAAATTTCTTGTAATAACCAGCATCCCTCACAATAAACTGTGTATTCCATATACATTACTGTATTTCTGCACTCAATTTTTTAAATAGGGTAATTGCCACTAATAGCAGTAAAATAACCAACTAGCATATACTTTGTGAAATATAGAAGTGTGTATTGAGACTTTCTGAAAGGACCAAAAGAAGTTCATCATTCCCAGCAATGAAATTACTTATCATCACCTTTTTTACCTATGAAAATTCTATTCTTAAGATTTATTTTGTAATGTGAAGAAACAAAAATTCCGTGTTATTTATGTCAAGCAATTCCATGCTGTTTATGTTGAGTTTGGATGAAGTTTTTTGAATATTCTGCTTTCTGACATACAAAGATATTTAATAGAAATTATTGGTGATGTAAGGGTTTTTTTAACATGCATGAATCAATTTTTATGTACAAAAATGGTATCTATCTACAAGAATGGTGTTTACAAGCAAAGAAATCCAAACCTGAAGTGTATGTATTTGGAGCTTATGTTTTCATTTCAGGTACTTATGGCTAGAAGGTTCAATACTGACATGGTGTGTAAAGAAGTCTCTTCAGGGAATGCTGAAAACTGGAAACAGTTTTAAAGAGTAATAAAATGACAGGTGACTTGATTTTTAATTTATTTGTATATGTCTCATAAGGCATTGAAAAGTTATTACTCAGAATGTTAAATTAATGAAACTTGGATATTTATTGTCAAAAATCTATACTTTATAAATTCACCAAATATGTTCAGATTTTAAATATACATGGTTATTCACTGGTAAATGCTTTTAATGTCTAGTTGAATTTTACCTAATAGTCACCAAAAAAAAAAAACAAACCACCCCCCCCCAAAAAGAAGAAGAGGAATCAGTTACAGAAAGAAATTAGACTCAATATGTATTTTTTGTTTGTGTACATTAGCTGACATTGCATAAGATTAAACAATTATTTAAAAAAATTAGTAAAAAATCCTGTCATCTTTCTAGGAGAAAAAGAGATAATGCACATGGTATTAAATTTAGAATGATTCTGGTATGTCATTATTAATGAAGTTCTGAAATAAATTTAGTCATCAAGAAAAAGAAGGAGCATACATGAATCAGTTTTCTTTTAAGATCAGGTGACTGATTAAGTATTGCCACAGCAAAACCATTATTGCATCATATAGAATGATACTTTGTGTCCTTTGATTTCATTTGTGAGGAAGTGAACGACAGTGGGAGCTGTATCAGTTGTCTATACATACAACTGTCACTTGGTCAGCTGCTTTAACCACACTGTATGTTTTAAATTATTTATGTACACTTTAATCTTCCACTGCTACAGTGTAAAAACATGCATGTGTAAGAGCTTTTTTTACAAGTGGAAGAAGTCCACAGTGTTAGATAACCAGTTTTTCTCTCTACCTGTCTTCAGAATGTCAAGAGTAGCTGAAGCATAAATGAAACTTGTAGCTCCATTGTGCTGGTTGTGTGATTTATAAAGTCATTTAACAAGTATGATTTAGTTGTATCTGCTGAAAGATCCCCACCCTACCCCAAAGACATTACTGTCAGCTTAAAACTCCGGCAATATATAAACTACATGGATATAGTCACAACTTGTTGTCCCAGACCTTATTAATCCTCAAGCTATTTGAATTTAAAAGCTGCCTTTTGACATGGAATCCACTGTAAATCTGCACTCCCTGAATTTCCACTGACACTTCATGTGACATTTTTATTTTTTATTTTAAGGAAGTCTCTCTGTTCTTGCTTAATCTTATTACCTGTTATGCAGGCATTATTTTGTCTCATACCAAATATGTAGCTTACTACAAATTATTGTGTCATTGTTCTGCCAAAGCCATCATCCATAAGGGATTTTCCTAGTGAACCAATATCAAATATAGACAAGATTACCATAATTTTAGAGCTGGCATCTTGAAAGCCTCAGGGATATTTTGTATTAAGCCTCTTTGTTTTGTGAAGCTACCGGCATGAAGTTATGAATGACATTAACAATTTGTATCCCTTGCAAAATAAAAAATCACTTGATTGTTTCAGAGCAGATACTGGTTTCTTTCTTTCTTACTGCATGTTTACTTTTGTTTTTACTGACATTATATTCCAGCAGAAAAAGAAGACAATTTAAAACCACTTAAGAAATAAGACTGATCTTGCCACAAAAACAATAAAAAATATTATGCTTCAGAAACAGCCTTTTAAGCGTTGCATCTTTTTTCTTCCCAGAAATATACATAAGTATGCATGTAACTCGAAACACATAATTCATCCCAGTTTCTTTCACAGGCCTATTTTGTATTTAACATTATTTAAAAGATTTTTGCTGGATTAGGATCACAGAATGGTATTACATTATTTCCTTCAATGAAAAGAGATACTTGTTTTTGTTATTGGAATGTACAAGGAACTAGAAAGTGCTTTATGTTATTATATTTCCTGACCTGTAGTTGGCATGAAGTGTTATATATAATGATAAAACATAGGTGTTTATTTAAATAATAATGTAAAGGTGTAACAACATATAGATACTAAATCAAAAATAAAAGATAGTCAAAAGTATCTAGGAACAAAAAAGTTAAAAAAAAAAGGTTAGAAATGGAACAGAAGATGTATCAGAGACCAGTTACAGAAGATACTGACATGATTTATTTCCGATACATAAAACGATGTGATAGCTTGGGCTCTCAACCTGCAGATGCCAGGTAGGAAATTCAAGTATAGTTTTGAGGTTAGGACTATGTTATGCAACTCAGAGAAGGGTTTGGTAGGCATGAGGGCTGTAAGAAGATCTCTTCTGCATTGCCAGAGTTCCTCTTTCTTCGGGTTGCTGTGACGTAAGACATAGCTTTCAGTCAATATGAAGACTTTAATTTGATCTCAGATTATCAGGCCCCTCTGATACAAGAGACAGCAGCGTATAAAAGCTGAGTTGTGAAGTCATACCTAGTCAATTGCTTTTCAAACAATACCCAATTCTGTGTATCTATAGTATTTGTTTTATTCCAACTATCACTCAGAGCTGGTAAATGACATTACATCTGCTCTTGCAATAGAGACAAATGGATTACCACACAAGAATGTGTGCAGCTATCTAATCAGGACAATGTGATTACTAGTAATGTAATGATTCATGTGCTATGTATCTCAGCAGCTGCTTTGAGGAAAGCAAAATCAAAATATACCATGGCTGTTCATAAGTGAATCATAGAGAATAAAGCAGTAAATTTTTCAGCATTAGATTTTATAAGAACTCACTAAATTGTGAGAAGACTACATCATTTAGAGTTTTTAACTTATTCAGAAGATGCGCAAGAATGACAGCGAAGGAAGAAGAAAAAGAGACATCATTAATTTTATAACCATCAACCATTGTAGTTCTCTTCTAAAGAAGGAAGAAACCAAATAAATATAGACTGCCTTTGTTTGCTGGAAGAAATAATCACTCTTCCTCCAGCTATAGAAACATTGTGCAGTGACTCAGTCAGCAAGAATCTCTCAGCAATATTTCACAGAATCACAGAATCATTTAGGTTGGTAAAGACCTCTAGGATCATCTAGTGCAACCTTTGTCAAATGTCTCCCTAACCCCTAGACCAGGGGTCCTCAAACTACGGCCCGCGGGCCACATACAGCATTCTTTTTCCTGTTTTTTATGCACTACTACAAATAAAATATGTGCAGTGTGCATAGGAATTAGTTCATTTTTTTTCAAGCTATAGTCCGGCCCCCGACAGTGTCTGAGGGACAGTGAACCGGCCCCCTATTTAAAAAGTTTGAGGACCTCTGCCCTAGACCATGCCTCAAAGCACCACATCTACCCGTTTTTTAAACACCTCCAGGGATGGTGACTCCACCACTTCCCTGGGCAGCCTATTTCAATACCTTAACCATTCTTTCAGTAAAGAACTTCTTCCTGATATCCAATCTAAACCTCCCCTGGCAGGGGGAGAAGAGACCAGCACCAGCCTCACTACCACCTCCTTTTAGGCAGTTGCAGAGAGCAATGAGGTCTCCTCTCAGCTTCCTCTTCTCCAGGCTAAACAATCCCATTTCCCTCAGGCACTCCTCATATGACATACTCTCCAGACTGCTCACCACCTTTGTTGCCCTTCTCTGCACCCGCTCCAACACCTCAATGTCATTCTACAGTGTGGCGCCCAAAACTGTACATTTTTTACACCTGCAAAGAGGTTCTGCGTGTAGCGTAAGTTGTAGTGTCCACTAGGTTGAAAAGCGTGAGTCCAACATCTGTCCCTGGCCTTTGTACCCTGTGCAGAAGTGCATATGCAACTGCTTAATAAGATCTGTATTTCAGGGATAAAGATTCTGAATTCAGATACACAGGCACTGGGCTTGATTTTCATTATATTCTCAGCTACTGAGACCAAAAGCCCTATGTTGTGTCATGCTACCAAAAGTAAAGTCACTTTGTAAAGGTTTCCAAATCCTCTATAATAAAATAATGTTATGGTATTTACAAAATGAAATATATGTTTGCTTCTACTTCATATAAGGAATAGATGTTAAAGTCATTAAAAGCCTATCCTATTTTATGTTTATATTTGATCACTCTATGAATTTAATATGCTTATGTTTTATCTCCAAGAAAATTAATTGAGATAATTCAGAGCTATATATTATGGATCTGAAAATTTTTATGTCTAGCTTTGATGAAAAGTCTGTCTAGCTTTTCTGCCATATATCAAAAGCAGCTAGCTATTAAAATTTCAAACTTCAATGTAGCTAATCCTTCTTCAGAAGTTGTTTAAGATTAACAAATAAATAAGCCTGATTTAAAAATATCTGAGACTACGTTATTAAGTTGCTTAAACATGGTGACAGCTGCTTTTTTAAAAACACAATCTTTTAATAAATTTAATTTTTTTCTTAGTAATAAAATTACATTTTTTAAAGATAATTACTTGGCAACAATATTACAATTAAAATTTCCTGAAAGGTATTTCTAAAATAAAATCTCAATTATATTTTACAGAATGGTTAATCACAGAATCACAGAATGGTAGGGCTGGGGATCATCTAGTCCTACCTCCCTGTCAAAGCAGGTTCACCTAGAGCAGGTTGCACCATATCGTGTCCAGGCAGGTTTTGAATTTCTCCAGAAAAGGAGACTCCACAACTTCTCTGGGCAGTCTGTTCCAGTGCTCCATCACTCTGAGGCATATACAATACAACTGATCAGTTGTTGGTGAAAAACCACTTGTTTTAGCTTCTGGAAAGTAAGACTGGGGATGCTAAGGCTTGAAGTAATATCATGGCTATTCTGAAGGTAATGGCAAAATTCTTTCTAGATTTAGTAAAGTTTGTTGCTTTAACTTATGCTGAAACCCTACTGTGGTTCATTGGACCTTTACACTGTAACAACCTTCCCTGTACATGAGGTAAACATAGCAATATATTGTTTGTAGAGAGACATCTATTTTCAGTTGAAAATAATTATGCAAATACACATTATTAATTAATAACTGTTTGCCAACGAAAAAAATATACCTACTGTCATTGATTTTGCAGAGAATTTTCTCAGTAAACACAAAATACATCATTTCTGGAAAACTGCATCTACCCTGGAGAATTTGGGGATGCAAAACACTGTGAGAGTGAAGCAGAAGTACTATTTGAATCTGCTATAACTGTGTGTACCTCAGCAAGCACGCTGAAGGAGGAATGTTTCACTGACTCAGTAGTGAAAAGCATCATCCCATACCATTAGTACTCTGCAAGGATGTGCAGCATCCAGTTATTTCTGGAGATTTATGATTTGTGAAATATCTCACACAGACTGAGAAAAGGACTTATAACTCATACAATCTGATTTTCTATGCAATGGACAGTTCATTTTGTTTGTCTGCCATTTGAATATTACGTCTCCTTAAGAGAACAGGGATAGGAAGCAGAGAGAGTGGTAGTGCCTTGGGGGAGGGAGATGGGATGGCTCCTGCTCTTAGAAGCTGCCAAATGTGTTGGAAGGGGGAGACTGCTTCTAATATGTAAGGTGGGACAGGCAAGTGAGGAGATGCTGGAGCCTCAGACAGGGGAGTATCTGCAGCATTATGTTTCCAAAAGGATGGAGAACAGAACTTGGGAACAACAGGGTATATAACAGAGTTTTCTGCAAAGTAGTGAGCCATTGAGTTGACTGAAAGTAAGCCTGGATGAAGCGATATGCTTCAAAAGGACACAGTTAAGAGAAGAAGATTGGTTTATGGTCCCTTTTGATTTCTCCTCCTTTTTGTCCAGATGTTTTAAAATTTCTGTTCTGAAGAAAGTAATTCTTCCAGTTTGTTTGTTTGGGGGTTTTTTGTTGGTTTTTTGGGGTTTTTGTTTAGTGTTTTTAAAGGCTATTTTAAGCTCAAGGTGCTATTTTTCAGTGAATGTGAAATATTGAATGTGAAAAACCTTGAAAAATTTGTTTTCAGTTCCTTAACAGCTGGAAAAGCAGACTTAAAAAGTTGGCATGTGCTATTAAAAAAAATTACACACCTTTTTTTTTTTCTTTTTTAACGTGTCTTTGATTTTCATA
>VZZY01018309.1:37324-61442 GCA_013400335.1 Eurystomus gularis
AAGATGGTAGATGGCTAATTTCTTCTATTTTGTCTTCTTTTCCTATATTATTCAGCATCTTTTCATTATCTTATCTCCTTTTTAAAAGTGTTCAATTATTTATTCAATTTTCCATAAATGCAAAGTTGTGTATGCCTACACATGGCTTCTTAGACACTTAAGCTACAGAAAACTTGAAACTCTGGATTAGATCCACTTTCTTTTCTGGTTTACCAGGAGATATACATTTCAGTCCAAAACACTAGATCTTTCAAGACATCAGCTTCAGGGGGTTTCTATTCTGCCAAGTTCAGGTTTGAGCAGTAACCATAAGTTTGAACTGTAGTTTAATTCCTCACCGCATTTCACTGCCCGAGATGCACAGAACTTCTCTCATAATTAAACTGAAGTGAAAGAGTCAGGTGGACTTCAGTTTAGTTGTTCTTAATTAAGATAAATGTTCAAACGAGGAGTATGAATTTGTTTTCTGTAATATAGGAGAAAATGGTGAGAGTGGTCCAGCCTTACTGTGCTACACACAATGGAAGAATCATCAGTAAAATGTACAGCCCTCATTTTTGTTAGAACAGGAAGTATTTACAGACACATTGTCATTAAAAAATTTTATTTAGGAAGGTGATTTTGTTACCCATTCTGTGGTTCATAACAAGGCTTTCCAGTCTTTATTCAGTCATTTATTACTCTTTGTTAGTAAGCCATTTCTTATGTCTTTGTTCAAAGATTAAGCTTATTTCAACAGGATATCCTGCTTTCTAGAATGAAAGGTCACAGACTCTTGAACAACTTTCATCATTTAGTATGAAATAATATTATCCTGTTAATGCAGCACTTTATATTACTGCTGCCTGGCAAAATGGTAATGAGTGACCAAAGCTTTACAGTAAGAACTGATGTAAGATTTTTCCTTTGAATATATGAGGAGATAGGCAATTTTCTAAAGTACCGTTTTAATATTTATTTTTACTATTGGGAAATATGTTAACATTTTGGTAGGCAATTTAGCTGTTATGCTGTGTGTAGAAGCAAGTATTTATTGTAGTTGTTGTGTATCACTTAACTAGAATTTGTGACAGCACCAATTTGTATTTTTTTGCTGCTTTGAAGTCTGTTTATTCTTCTTATGTTGCTTTAAGTCAGTAACAATTTCTCTGCCATTTTAAGACTTTTCCTGCTGTGAGGTAAACATGGACAAAGCATGACATGCAATGAAATTAGCAAATGTATTTGAGCTTTTTCTTAGTGTTTCAATAAGTATTTGAGAAAAACTCGAGTTGCAGAAGGTATCCACTTACCCATTGACTATTCACCTCAGCATGAGCAGGCACTGTTATTTTCATTTGTGGGACAATATTTCAGCCTACTCTTTAGAAAAACTTTAAGTTTCAGAACAGCTTGGGAGTGCACAGTAAAAAATATTTGCAGAAATTGAAGTAAAAAATCCCACAATATTAATTCCACAGTTTTGCTAGGAAGAGAGTGGATGCCCTTCTTCCTATGGTTTTAAATATGTACTTGCCTGTCTTCCCTTTACATCCATGAGAAGATGGCACTTAGGCATAATTGTTATATAAATGATGAGAATGAGATGGTTAGAGTCTTAAAACAATGGAGAAATACTTGGTGGAGGAAAGCGAAGGTACAGTTGGAACTAATATCTAAAACACTGTGAAATAAGGAGCCTGTAGGCCTTCTTTTTCTGTGATTTTTAAACACACTTAGACAAATAATGAAAATATGCCTTATGTGAGTAGATACATATAAGAAGTTTTAAAAAAATTTTTCCTGGCAAAAAGTGTCACATAATAGTGACGTACTGACAGTCTTTTGAGTTATACTTGGTAGGCGTCTAAATCCTGAAAATGGACATTATTAAACTTACAAGGAACCATTATAAAAGAGAAAATAATTCACACTTTAAAATAGTTTTGAGGATCAAATAATGCAACAATCATTCTTTAGACTAGCTGAGAGGACCAAAGTTAAGTTAGGCAGCACCTGAACATTGTCTGAGTGGAAGGAAGGAGATTTGTGTGCTCAGGACTGCACAAACATAACACTGTAGCACCCTTTGTTTTCAGGAGAAGAATAAGGACAATGTTAGGATAGAGAAAATGTCTTCCTCTAAATAGATAGGGCAGATCTTATTACAAACCTTGATTTTATTAGAATACATTGTATGGCCTTTAGTTGACTGTGGAGTTATGTGCCACGTGCATGTTAGTCATGTGATGGAGAAGAGTATGGGATAGAAGGTCACTGCTGTTGGTGTATGTGCCTTTTGATGTCATCTCTGTTGCTTTTTCAAATGTGGGTGTTGTGTAGCACACTAGCTTTTTAAACCTGCAAGCCAGACCTATTCAGTAGACATAGGAAGTGCTAGGGCCTGAGTTTTGGGCCCTGAGTTGGAGCTGACCTGTGGGTGAGTCACAACCTAGCAGAATATTTTGTTTTTCCTAATGGCTTCATGTTCCAGAGGCAGAACCTGGCCCACCTATGTCTCTATGGCTCCACCCTCACCCAGGTGGTTGTGGTTGAGGTTGTGGGTGAGGCCAGGGTTATATCAGCGAGGAGCCCATGAGCTGGAGGAGCCTTCTGTGGGGTGTGGCTTCTGTTGGTGCTGGTTGCATCTTGCTGGGCTCTCTGGATGGTGTCCTTCCATGTGAAGGGTCACTGATGGAGCCATCTCTCTCTGTTGTGTCCAGCAGGTGATGCTGGCACCACAGTCAGCAGCAGAGGAGCTGGGCCCACAGAAACCTATGGCAGTCTGTGATGCAGGGGCAGGGCACTACATGGACAGAGGAACTGCACAGCTACCTGCCCACATACACACAGCTGTAGTCATAGCCACCTACTGAGTAGTCATGACACTTGTCTTTCCTACCAAGAATTTTGCATTTGCTAGTAAAATGACTACTGTTGTTCACACTATTGCAGTGTTCAGTGAGTGATCTTTAGCTTATTCTGTTTTGTACTTTACAATAAATAATTCATAGAATCCTAGAATGGGTTGAGTTGGAAGGGATCTTAAAAATAATTTAGTTCCAACCCCTGTGCCATGGGCAGGGATATCTTCTACTAGACCACATTGCTCAAAGCTCCATCCAACCTGGCCTTGAACACATGCAGTGTTGGGCATCTACAGCCTCCCTGGGCAACATATTCCAGTGCCTCACCACCCTCATAGTGAAAAACTTCTTCCTAATTTTTAGTCTAAATCTAACCTCTTCCAGTTTAAAGTCATTATCCCTCATTCTATTACTACAAGCCCTTCTAAAAAGTCTCTACCCAGCTTTCTTGTAGGCCCCCTTAAGATATTGGAAGGCCTCAATGAGGTCTTCCCAGAGCCTTCTCTTGTCCAGGCTGAACGACTCCAACTCTGAGTCTGCCCTTGTAGGAGAGATGTTCCACCCACTCATCATCTTCATTGCCCTCCTCTGGACCCACTTGAACAGGTCTATGTCCCTCTTGTATTGGGGGCTCCAGAGGTATATGCAGTACTCCAGCAGAGGTCTCACAAGAACAGAGTAGAGGGGTAGAATCACCTCCCTCGAATGGCTGACCATAATTCCTTTGATGCATCCCAGGATATGGTTGGCTTTCTGGGATGCACTTGTGTATTGTTGGCTCAATAATTCTTCTACCCTTTTTGATATTGGTCTAAGAATAATACATAATTTTAAAACCAGTTTTATTTTTTTGTTGTCTAAGTAAATAAAAAGGTAAGTAGAACAAGCAAGCCACATTAGCCTCATTGAAAAGAAAGGTAGTTCAGATATTGGAGTGGGAGCTGTCTCCTTACTTGTAGTGGAAAGCCTAATCTGCTGGTTAATAAGGTTGTGGCTTCGCACTTCGGATACATGTAGAAATTGTCATGTGTGGTATAATTTCTAAATGTGCTTTCATTAAAACTTTCCCGAATGGGGATTAAGGGAGTGTAATTTGTCAGTGCAAGGGTTGTGGTTCAAGCTGATAAGGCCTTGGAGGAAATTCCCTCCTACTGTTAGGAAAACTGGAAAGCAGAAACCTGATGTATGACTGCTTTAGCTGATAAGAGAAAAATAAAATTATCTTAAAGTAAAGATGGGTTTTTTTCACTCTATTAGATTTATCAAGAGGAAAATATTGATACAATTTATCATGAGCTGAAAGTTAAGTATACTCAAAACTAATTTTTTTTTTTTGTTCATGTCAGCTGTATTAATTGACTTCTTAGATTATAAAGTATGATGTGAGTAAACTGGTAAGTGGTGTAAGCTGAAGTAGCATGAGTAAGTTTTCAGTTTTCTTGTCATTCCTTTTAGGTTTCTACTTAGAGTGACTGTAAATTGCTCAGCTGCTGTTAATATGACCCTTATTCTGAAATAGAATTATTAAACACTTTCACTTTATCAGCTGTGCTGTAGTTTGAAGTGTTTGGAAGATGTGGTGAGTCTTAATCAAAATGAGTAACCGTGTTGCCTTCAATTTCTGTAGTCAAATTATCCAGTTTGCACTTATTTCATACCTATGCAATGCCTGCTGAAGGACTGAGGTAAAGGTTATCTCTGACTGTAATGCTTATAATGTGGTGTGCTTGCATATATTATGTGAAAGATGGTAGAAGCTGAGACTCTAGTTTCCTGTTATAAAAACTGACTGCTTTCATATTTACTTTTGTGATATTTTTATAAACATTTGCTTTTAAAGCTTAGAAATTCTGGTTGATGCTTTAAAAGTGTCACTTGGCACACTGCTGTATTATGAAATACCTTTTCATTTGTGTATCCATCACAGCCTGGGAGGCTGAGACAGCAGCAGTCATTTGTACTCGTTCACTCATCTAAGTGTATTTCCTTGGGCAATGGGTTTGCTCAGCCTGGGAGAGGAAATTTCTTCCTTTTTTTTCTGAAATGAGAGACGAGATGGAGAGTGAAGTGTCCAGGTTAAGATGGAGATCTTGCCATAGATGATAAAGTATCCTGGCAATAAGGGTAGATGTGCTGGGAGGAGAAAGGGCAGATAAAGATACTGAGAAGAAAGACAATATGCTTTAATAACAGAATTAACCAAAAGCAGAAAGGACAAACCATGCACATCCTCTCTATGTGAAGACAGGAATATCTTGTGAGATCTCAGTTACAAAAAGGCTAGAACACAAAGTAGATTAAAATACATTTGATTTTCATCTTTTATTGTATTTCATCTGTTTTGTATTTCATGCAAACAGCAGTAATGTCTTCAGTTCTGCTTCTCAGGCATACAGCTTTAAAAGAATTTAATTGTAAACCAAAACACTCACACCTTCAGTGGAATTTTAGAAAGACTATTTTTAAGCTTTGGGTGGAGATAGGTGGAGAATATGGCTGAAGAGTGAGTATTGAATGGAAACAAGTGCCTCAAGCATGGGTATGAGCTTTCAAGATAAAACGTACGTGAAGAGTTTTAATCTCAGGTATGTGCCTTCGGCTGTGTCTCAAGTATGAGAATGCTGCTGGACTTCTGTTCAGAGCTGGTGTATTCACACAGTCCAAGCCCCTGGAAAATGCTTATTCAGTGACCAGGGTTACATCTGACTGCAATGGACTGCTGCACTTTGGTACCTGTAGTTAATTAGCATCCACAGCACTCCTTAGCCATTAGGAATCAATGTTGATAATGGGGCCAGATATTTTGATTCTACCTGCCCATTTAGAAATAATGTACATGAGGACTAGTTAAATTAACACAGAAATCTTCAAGAAAGAAGAATGGTTTTGCTCACAGATCTTCTAGACATGCCTCGACATACACATTTTTTTCTGAATCATTCTTGTTCTCTCTTAGTGCTTGGAGCTTCCATGACTTTTCTGTCACTGCCTGTGGCATTTGCAAGTGTTTCTCTCACGCACACTGAAGCAATACTTAGTGAAGTTTTTCTTGTGTGAAGTCCCAGAGTGGCCTTGTGAAGGAATTTTTGGTATGGGTGGTGCTTAGTGCTTTTGCTTTGGTTTAAGAACCTATTTTTTAAAATGATATTTTCCTGTTACAGCTGTTTCACTCAGAGCAATTTTTTTTTGTGTTCACCAGCTTAAAAGTATTTTGGCTAATACATTCTAGCCTTTCTGGACCATTCTGCAAAACAAATCTGAAAATTGTCCCTAAATACTCCATTTAAAAAAAAAAGAACAACTCCCTTGGTATGTGCTGCTTCTTATATGTGTAACATAGGTTGGAATGTCAACTTTCTCATTCAAAAGATCTGCATGGTCCTCAAGGAGAATATAATGCAGGAAATGCTGCTAACCACTAAAGAGGCAATCTTCTATATGTATTTAAACTTAAGACATATATTAAAAAAGAAAGTGGTAGATAAAAATACTAAATATATAGTTCCATATACTTTGGGAAAAAATGTCATTTGAAAACAATTTTTTCCCTCCAAAACCTCTTGCCAACAAAATAAGTAGGTGGAGTCTGAAAGACAAAATATCATTAGCTTTTGATTAAGGATGATCTAGCGTGTGGCATGATTTGAACTTGATGATCTTAAAGGTCTTTTCCAATCTAGGCAATTCTGTGTGTGAGACAAGGGGAGCCTCACTCTCCCATTTTCCATTTCTTTCCTTTGCTCTAGGTGTGGGAACAGTTCATCAAAAGAAAGAAAAACAGAAAAACAAAAACTAGAGATACTTCCATCAGATCAACTTAGTGAAGTGGATAAACTAGGGAACACCCTGCCACCACTGAGAATTGACTCAAAACCCCTCAGTTGTGGGACTGAGCTTGACTCCTCAGTGACAGATACTTTCAGCTATCAAATTCAGAAAGCTACCTGATATTTTAGACACCAGTTTTTCACCTATACAGCTTATTATTTCTTGTGATTCCTGTCTGTGCTTCTTCCATTACTACTGAACTGTGAAATTAAGGTTTTGAAAAATATTTGTTACAGTAACAGTTTGTAAACACAAAATTTGCTACTATTTATAAAAATGTGTACTTCCTACTGGTATACATGCTGTTAAAAGTAACAGTATTACAGTATTTGTCTTTTGAAAAGCTGTGTTGCAGTGTCTTACATTCAGGTCAGCTGGGCAAGGGTAGTTTGGTATGGTAAACACACTGTGCAAACACTGCAACGGTATGCAAGGGAATTCATTTTACTCAGGGCGAGTCTGGATTGTTTAACAGGAAAGGCAATGTGTACTGAGTTTGGTGAGATAGGTTTCATAGTATTCCACAACTTGTCGAAACTGTGTAATAAATGTGATACTGAAAAAGGGACAAAGAGGAGAAATGTGTCTTTGCCCCTAATATCTGTATTAGCTATAGTAGGCACTGCCTCTCTTGATCCCCTTGGCTCAGCATCCAGCTGCAATTTTAAGCATTTGACTACGACTTTGAAAAATCATCTGAAATTGTTCTCCAAAGGGTTTGCATTGTTCATTGTAGGCTTATTAAATACCATCATCACTCATGTAGAGGTCTGTTTGTTAAGCAGATGTATTTGCACTACTATTATATTCTCTGGTTTCCCTGAAGAAACACAAGTAGGAATAAGTGTACACAGTTTCTGTACAAGTCAGTTTCTACACAAACATATACAGGCCTGATTCCAGTCCCATTTACTCTTGTGATATCAAACACTGCTCATTTTAAGTGCTGGCATTCTCAAGAGCCAAATAAAGAATTTTTGTACAGATTAAATTGTAGCAGAAAGGATAGAGATGTGGGACGTGTGGAGAAAGGAGTCATTTCCATTCAGCAAGCCTCCCACTTGCTACTGAAAATGTCTCTATATTGGGCTCAGGGAATGCAGGGGAAAGAGTGCAAAAGATAGCTTTTCTATTTGCTTCAGAAGAAATGCATGACTCAGTTAATGACAATCGACACTGATTCTCTCAGTGCAAACTACTACCAGACACTTCAATATGTGCAGTTTTTAAGACAACACATGGAGGAAAAGCACGGGAATGAGCTGATAAAGGTTGTCACAGTTCCATTTCCACTAGTGGAACTACTGTTCTGATTTATATCAGCTGAAGATGTGCTACTGAGTCACCCACAGGAATGTTTGGTCTAATTTAGAAAATTAGCTTACTTTTCTTCTGTAGTTATTTTAAACAACCATTTAAGGACTTACAGAAGTGCTAGCACTATTCAGCTTTGCATGTTTTGGATCAGACTGTGCAAACCCATTTTTAAAATGAACTAAATTTCTTTATGACAATCCCATAAAAAGAGGCATGGTAAGTGTTAGAGAAAAGGGATGTAGGATGATTTGGAAGATCAAGCTGATTTGCTTATTTATAGTTAATCATGTATAAAATGTGCAAGATTTTGGCCCTCATCCTGTTCCTGTGTTTTCTATAATAATTATTACTTCATTCTAGAAATATTCTAGCTATGAATATATCTAGATGGGTGGGACTATGCCTCACAGAACAATCTAGCACAGGGAAACATAAGAACATTGAAATTTTAGCCTTCTGTAAAAAACTATTAACAAACCAGCTGATAAAACTTCAGCACAGTTTGCTTTATCCATGTTCTCATTTAGTGTACTTAAATTTTTTTAGTCTTTAGATAGGTTCTCAGGGTTAAATTCCCACTTTTTTTTTTTTTTTTAATTGACTAATAATCAAAGCCTTTGTATTGTTTGCAGCTAAGAATGTCAGTCATTTGACTACAATATATCATTTGTTATTTTCAATGGACCTTAATTCAAGGTCATATTGACCTTGTGTAAATTTCACTTTAAGGACTAATAGCTATTAACAATAGAACTCTGGTGCATTAGTTTCTGCATGTCTTTTTGGCATCATATGAAAAGCATTTCAAAAGTATAAGCAAAACTCATCAGTTTCAACAGAAATAATGACCCCATTTGCCATGGAAACTAGAGGCCTTTATGAAAATGCACTGAGCTGTTTACCATATTAAGGTAAAATTATTCTACAAATACAACTAGTTCTTGGTGCTAACTGGCCAAGTTGCAGAGATTTTACATTCTGAGCCTTTTCAAGAAAAATATAAACACTTCAGAATATTTTTAAGAAAGTCAACTAAAATTTCCTTTTTTTCAATATTCCTTTTCTTTCAAACATAGAAGGAAAAGATCAGAACAAACAATGATTTTTTATAGCAACAGATGGCCATTATAAGTAAACAACTGAAATATAAAATGACATGTAAAACCAGTTTGTAAGAAATTTATAATAAATTTATGTCACTACAGCACACCCTTTCCTTTCCTTTCCTTGCCTTTCCTTGCCTTGCCTTGCCTTGCCTTGCCNCCTTCCCTTCCCTTCCCTTCCCTTCCCATCACCTGTACATCTGACACAACCAGTGTCTTAGACATCTAAAATTTTGGGCTCATGAGGACCTTCACAGCTGTTTATGTGTTTCCAGACAACATCATGGACCAAGTTTCTGTCACTGAATCCTCTCACAAATGTAATTTTCTATCCCTTGCCATGCAGAAAGAAACAGAAACAGTCACGGATTAAACCCAGCCGATAACTAAGCACCACACAGCTGCTCGCTCACTTCCCCCGCTCCATGGTACGATAGGACAGAGTCTTGAAAAAAAAGTAGCTCTCATGGGTTGAGATAAGAACAGTCTAGTAATTGAAATAAAATAAATTAATAATAATAATAGTAATGCAAAGGAAGATAACAAAGACAGCTCCCCAGCAGTGATCCATCCCTTCTAACCAACTCCTCCAAGTTTATACACTGAGCATTTTGTCCTATGCTACAGAATATCCTTCTGGCTCCCTTGGGTCAGCTGTCCTGGCCATGGTCCCTCAGAGCTTCTTGTGCACCTGCTCACTGGCAGTGCATAGGAAACTGAAAAATCCTTGTGTTAAGATAAGCGCTACTTAGCAACAAGTAAAACATCAGTGTGTTACCAACATCATTCTCATACTACATCCAAAACACAGCACTGTACAGCTACTAGGAAGAAAATTAACTCTATCCCACCTGAGCTACTGTGTGCCTCAATGATAGTGGGACTCTCAACTAAGATTTTGCCATATAGGATGACAAGTGCACGTGCCACATACTTCAACAATCCCAATATATCTTTTAAATACCTCCAGGGATGGCAACTCCACCCCTGCCCTAGGCAACCTGATCCAAAGCCTGATAACCATTTCAGTAAAGAAATTGTTCCTAATATCCAGTCTAGACTTCCATTGGTGCAACTTGAGGCCATTTCCTCTTGTCCTATCACATATTACTTGGCTGAACAGAACGACCACCACCTCTCTACAACCTCCTTTTTGATAGTTGTAGAGAGTGATAAGGTTTCCTTTGAGCCTCCTTTTCTCTAGGCTAAACAACACTTTCATTCAGAAAAAAAGAGTTGGGACACACATGCATGTGGGACATGTGGATAAGTGAGACTAGAGAGACAGATAGAATGGTAAAATAGGCCAGTACAAATTACAGAGCAGGATGGGTCTTCTGTCTGGTTTGTTGCATCATACCTTTCTTTGAAGTAAGCTGTGGTGGGGCAGTGTTGCTCAACATACTGAAATAGACAGAAATTTGGATTCTCTCCCTCCGTGTAAGAGGACTAAATTGGTAATATTGCTTATGCAGTTATTATGGGCCAATGAGTGGGGCTCAAAGTGGTCTTATAAAAAGGAGGAATAAACTATCAGGATGAGTACATGACTGAGAGCTACAAATCAGCTAACACTGGGAAAATTCCACAGGGTCTTTGTAGAAAAAGATTAGGTACACACTGGCCTGGACAGAGCATTTGGCACAGCACTTCCTTAAAGTATAGGACATCCAGGTCCAGATATTTAAATACAAGAGCAGTAAGAGAAGAGACAAAGAAAGATCCACCACAGGAAATGTATTTACTTGGACTCTTTAGTGCAGCTGGAAACCCCCCCCCATCCCTCACTCCTTTTCTCCAGAAAAGTTTATTTCAAATCCTTTTTTCTATGTCATACTGAACAAAAAGTAACAGTGAAGGTTTCTTGATCTAGTCATGAGGCACAGGACTCATCTTCTTCTCAGAGTTTACAAGAAAGTGATTTTATTAGGCCATAGGACATCTAAAAGTTAAATACTGCCTGGAAAGTCTTGCAATGCTTCAGCATCTCTAGAGATTTTTATCTTAGCGACACTATGGAAGATATTGATTTAATGTGCAAGAGATGCCAAAATTTTGCCGTCACTTTAAAAATTTACCTTTATATTACGGTAAAAAAAACCCCTATAAACTTGTAGTCATGTTCCAGTGCATATTTATTAATCATAAACTGATTAAGGAATCTGTCAAAATACACTTACTCTAAGCTTTGAGCTGTGCAGTTTAGCTGTTCAAATTTAAAAACCCTCAGAAACTAGTAAATCTCAGGAAGGATAGAATTTACCCTAAAGGCCACCTAGAGGATGAAAAGAGATTAAATGATAGCTAAAGAATTTTCACCGTTAAAGAACTGTATTATCAAGAAATTATAGTGCCTTTTCTCTGGAAAATTTACAATTTTCAGAATGAGTTTAACAATGAGTAAGAATCTTCTTTTGGATTTCTGTGTTAGCAACAGCATGTGCCTTTACAGATGTGTCATTCCATAGATGACATAGTTAAGAGGATATTTTATATGAACAGAAGTTGAAGCTGGCCTGGAATCACTGAATAATATTAATGTTCTTTCAACAGATCAGTAATTTAATTTGTTACATTCATTTAATGTAACTATTCAAGTGGGATTTGGGTATAATTATCTTTTAGTCCCTGACTTTGTACCTCTGGGGCCACAAATCAATGCTTGGTGAGGATGGCAACGATTATTGTAATCAAAGGGATGTAATACATGCTAAGTTAGTTGGTTTAATTTCTTAGAGGGCTAAAGTCTTCATAGAACTACACTGACGTTTGGCACAGTTTGTGAGTTGGCAGGCATTCCTCTAAAGAGACAAACTCTGAAATGTGTATCAGTGGAGAAACACAGTCTCACTCCACTGGAAAGCTGAAGTGTGGTTCCACAAACAACACAATTGTGCATTGTGACTGCCTGTTCCACACTCGCCTCTCATAAGATCATAAATCTGGTCTCAACTGCCTTGGTCAGTAGTATTTTGAGCTCAGATTCCTCCTTGAAAAAGAAATTAGCATAAAACTGGCACCAATCTACAATGAGTGGAGTCAACCAATGCTCTGCTTTAGCATTCTGATTTCTCTTACTGCACTAGATTTCTTTCTTAATTCCAGTTTGACAGTGAGGTGTGTACAAATATTTGGCTTTGAAACTTATAATCAAGTATTTATAAACAAGTATATCTTCCATAATGGTTAAACTTTTGCAATTTTTCTTTTATCTATGACAATGAAATTAAAAATGCAGAAGTTACAGTAAATCAGGAGGATTCAGTACAAAAGTAATAAAGAGATCTATAATATTTTATTTATCTTTGTACACTACTAGAAGCTATACTAAACCCTCACATAACTGTGTGCTAATAATATTAAAGGAAGTATTTATGAGGAACAGAAGTGTTTAATTTGAATGTGTTACCTGTTCCTTCTGGTTGGGTTTAGCACTGAGATGTGCTTGCTTTAGATTATACCCTTTTAATCCTGGAAAGATTGTGGTCTAGACAACAGATGTAAAAAATGAGGAGGAAAATGGAATTCTGAGATACATACAGTAATTCAGATTAGGAAGCCTTCTTTCCCTCTTGCCATGTTAATGTCACTATTTTCTTCAGAATATTTCACCGAGCTTCCTTGATGTAAGAGAGCAGGTTCAGATAAGGGCTTAGTATTACATCAAGGAAGTGACTGAGGTAGGTATTAGGTTTGACACTTCATAAGATCAAGATATTTGTCCCTTTTCATACAAAGAATACATAATGATTATATAAGTGTATAAGCAACAAGAAGGAATTCTAGTCTCTGGCCCTTGTCTCTTTGATATTTAAACTGGACAAGCAGATCTGGACAAACCCCAGTAGTTTGCTGTCTTGAGGGTGTGTAAGAATACTTTTTGCAGTTTTACTGGATTTTGAAAAGGACTGAATTTAGGGCTGTCTTAAAGTGTGAATACACATGCTTGCACTTATTTTGGGGTTTAACATAGCTGATATCTTGTTCCAGTGAATAGTTCAGTTTTCTTGTGCCCAGTACCATTTCGTTTTCTTTTCATCTGATCTGGTGATCAGGTGGCTAAAACATCTATTGTTTAGGACTTCTTCTAGTGAATGGGATAGACTGTCTGCTGATTTTTAGGACTTTTCGTATATAAAAAAGTGCCCAGGGGGCTTTCTTTCAGGTATTGTGATTGTTGCATACTGCAGGTTTTGCATAATTCTTCTTTTTCTCTGACAGATATTGTTTTGTTTAGCTAAATCTTATGTGTCTCCTGCTTTTTAAGCATAATCTCTGAATATCTTTAGTATCTAGACCTGAGGGAGCCTAATGAGAGACGTGCTTAGTGTCTGTCCAGATCCTTGCTGGAATCCTGGTCGAAAACTGCTCCAGTATTACAAGGTGGGGATAGCTCTGAGGCTACTTGGAGATCATTTTCCAGGTCACATGTGAAACATTAAAGTGCACACACAGATGAAACCAACCAAACAAAAAAACCCCACACATTGCAACTAATATGCATCTAGATTTAAGTGGAAACAAGCCACAAAATCATAGACTTTGTTTGTGCTGTGTTTGTACCAAATAGCTCCCAGCAAGTGTTACCCAAATGCAGCCCTCAGTTGTAAAGTCTCTGGCTCCTATTCAAGTTTTGTCTTCTCTAGTTAATTCTTCTGCATTATAGATAGAGGAAAGTATTAGCAACGATAGAGCAAAAAACATTGCTAATGACTAGACAGACTACTACATAACCTTAAATATGTTTTGATTAATGCTATTGAGACATCTAATACCAAGTAGTGTCTTTTAAAGCAGTTTGCATGGAAAAACCTTGGACAAAAAGCAACCTCATCAGAGAATAGGTAAGTATTTTTTTAATGTACATTATACACTCTGAATAAAATGACACTGTGGAAAAATAAATGTAAAGTACTATACTGACTTAGTCAATCACAACAGGACTGACGCCATAAGGTAATTACCCAGCAAATCAAAGAATATTTTGTATTTGCTATGTTGTTATCACAATGTGATTAAAATTGAGTGTATATTCATACATTGGCAAAGCTTTCCCTGTATGACTCTAAAATTTTGTGCATATTGCGCTTTTCAGAACCTTTCCATAAAATTTCAACTCAATTCTGTCAGCATGCTTGCTAAATTTACGATATAAACTGCAGCAATGCCAATGTGTTGTGGAATCAAAGGGAAAAAAAATACCTTAAAAATGATAAGTCTTTCAGGTAATAGAAAATTAATTATGTTTTTTCTTAGCCAGCAATCAAGAGTGAGAAACAACTAAATCTTAAAAAAATAACCCAACCAAACAAAACCCCATCACCACCGCAATAACAAAAAAATGCCATTGTCATGGAAAGGCGAACAAATATCAAGAAAAAGAGAAGCAAGAAGTTATTTCCATGTGTTTTTATTGGGTGAGATCCTCTGTACAAGACAGTATTCTGAAAGTCTTAGACTGTGTCTGAATCCCCTCGGTACTAAGGCCAAGTTGATAAGAAAGATGAACAATAACAAAGTAACAGAGTTATTGATGTATTTGTCTTTAAAATCTAGTATTTAAGGGCCCCTACAGTTCTACTTTTGATGGGCATGGTGGCTACACTGAGTGACTAGAGTGACTACTTCAGATACAGACTTTCATAATTATGAGATGAACATAATTTTGTTACCTTTCTGTGTTGACACCAGATGTGACTAACTTTCAAGACAAGTACACTTGTGTCGAGCCTCTCAGCCCTGTTTCATAACCAACTATATTACAGGATATACTGAAGCTAACCATGCTGCCATTCCTTAAATCTATGATTTTAGATTCTTTCTTTGTCCTCAGTTGAAAATCACAGAATCATAGAATCATTTAGGTTGGAAAAGACCTCTAAGATCATCTAGTCCACTCTTCATCGAATGTTTCCCTAACCTCTAGACTGTGTCTCAAAGCACCACATCTACCCGTTTTTTAAACACCTCCAGGGACAGTGACTTCACCACTTCCCTGGGCAGCCTGTTTCAATGCCTAACCACTCTTTCAGTAAAGAACTTCTTCCTGATATCCAATCTAAACCTCCTCTGGCACAGCTTGAGGCCACCACCTCTCGTCCTATCATTAGTTACCTGAGAGAAGAGACCAGCACCAGCCTCACTACCACCTCCTTTTAGGTAGTTGTAAAGGGCAATGAGGTCTCCCCTCAGCCTCCTCTTCTCCAAGCTAAACAAACCCAGTTCCCTCAGGTGCTCCTCATATGACATACTCTTCAAACCCCTCACCAGCTTTGTTGCCTTTCTCTGCACCTGCTCAAACACCTCAATGTCCTTCTTATACTGTGGTGCCCAAAACTGGACACACTACTCAAGGTGCAGTCTCACCAGTGCCGAGTCCAGGGGCACAATCACCACTCTACTCCTACCGGTCACACCATTTCTGATACAGGCCAGGATGCTGTTGGCCTTCTTGGCCACCTGGGCACACTGCTGGCTCATGTTCAGCTGGCTGTCCACCAACACCCCCAGGTCCTTTTCCACCAGGCAGCTTTCCAGCTACACTTCCCATGCCTGTAACATTTCCAGGAGTTGTTGTGACCAAAGTGCAGGACCCACCACTTGACTTTGTTAAACCTCCTACAACTGGCCTCAGCCCATCGATCCAGCCTGTCCAGGTCCCTTTGTAGAGCCTTCCTACCCTCAAGTAGATCAACACTTAATTTTGTGTCATCTGCAAATTTACTGAGAGAGCACTCAATCCCCTCATCCAGGCCATTGATAAAGATATTAAACAAGACCAGGCCCAGAACCGAGCCCTGGGGGATCCTGTTTGTGATCGGCTGCCAACTTGATCTAACTCCATTTATCACAACCCTCTGGGCTAGGCCATCCAGCCAGTTTTAACCCAGTGAAGAGTACACCTGCCTATGCTGTGAGCTGCCAGCTTATTCAACAGGGTGCTGTGGGAGACAGTGTCAAATGCCTTACTGAAGTCCAGGTAGATGACAACAACGGCCTTGCCCTCATCCACTGGGTCATAGAAAAGATCAGGTTGGTCATACAGGACCTGCCCTTCGTGAACACATGCTGGCTAGGCCTGATCCCGGTTGTCCCGCACTTGCCGCATGAGTGCATCCAAGATGAACCTCTCCAGAATCTTCCCTGGTACCGAGATCAGGATGACAGGCCTGTAGTTCCCTGGATCCTCCTTCCTGCTCTTTTTGTCGATGGGCGTCACATAGTCAAGTTTCCAGTCATATGGGACCTTCCCTGTTAACCAGGATCTACCAGTGCTAGAATTCATGCCCACCACACAGGAGGCCCGGATTTGATTCCTGGCCAATGTACGAGTATTCCATTCCACATATGTCATATTCAGTATAAAGCTGAGAGATCACAATGGTCAGGCTCTCTTTTTCAATGGCCAGTGTCCAAAGAGGACTCTGTTTGTTCTGCCTTTGATCCTGATCCTGGTGTTCCTGAATCCAGTTCCTGTCTGCTGTTGAGTCCAGTCTGGGACTTCCCCAGTCCCAACATTAGTGGTGACTGTAACATAATTGTCAGCAGGGGGGCTGGGTTCAATATTGGTTTTGTATATATTTGTGTATATTTAGTTTCAGTATCATTATTTTCATCAAAGCTGTCTTAGTTTTCTTTTCAAATCCATGTGTCTCTTTCCCTTATTTCCTTTCTCTTCCTCTTTGGGAAGTGGGAGAGGTTAACAGAAAGTATCTATCATAGGTCTAGTGGCTGGCCCAAGCCTAACCCTTGACACTCATTAAAATTATTTCCAAATAATTATTTTCACTTTATTTTTTTTTCAAGTTTTGAAAAGGCAATAAAAGATGTGAACATGTGTGCAATTTGGTTTTGGGTTAAAGAGTTTATGTTTGCACACTTTTCTCTAGACATGTACTGAATATTGATATACATTGTAGCACAAACCTGTCCCTATTATGAGTCTGCTGTGAATATTTAGTTCCTAAATATATTAAGACCAGGATTAAGAAAAAAACAAAACCTTTTCTTTCTCCAGACAGCTTATGACTGATGAAGTCAGAGGAGAAACAAAACAAAAATACTCTTCATTCCTTCAGTACAGCTCAACAGATACACTCATATAGTCTGAGAACTGGCCATCTTATTTCCATTGCTAAAGTCTTGGGATTATCAAAAACTTATAAAACCTATAACATAAAGCCTAAGATAGAAAAAAAAGTCAAGATAGACTTTTATAATTATACTAGTAAACCTTTTACTGTAGATGCAGATAGTTTAGATAAAAGTGGTTTTTTCGCATTACTATTCATTAGTCTCTGAAAAATAAAGTACTTATATCAGAAGAAAAAATACTTACAGTTGTATTATTATTTCTATACTAAAGATTTTGGTATGAGTGTTCTTACATTAAGTACTGTCAATTACTGCTCAGGTTCCCTGCAGAACCTTAAAAAGTCTGTAGACATCCAAACAAAAATTAAAGCTTGTTGTTTCTGCTGAACACGCGGATATTGTGATTTTAATTGCCATATTTCCCTATCCTTTACAAAAATGATAGCTGACATTTTATCAAAGTATTGGTAAATGCAAAAGGGCTTAGGAAAATCCAGACATGATGTGCTCAAAATAGGAGCAATGGAAGTACTTGGGGTATGGTAATAGCCTACAAGAATTGTGAAATGGAGAGCTAGGAATTAATTTCCTTCCTTTTTAACCATACACCTGTGTAACCTGTACTCTTGCTCAATTGTAATGGTATTTTTGTATTGTGTTTTTCCCTCTCTCTTACAGGTGATGTACAGAGTCTGTTTGTGAAAGTCTGATCTCTGGTAACACACTTCAGAGAGTTGAAATAAATATCTTTTTGTTGCTCTGTTCTAGACAAGAGGATTGAACAACTGATGTTCTATTATACAACATTATTTTGTTTTCATTATGTCACTTTGATGTTTTTAGGTGGTTTCAAGCCTTGCAAATAAAAGGGTACCACTTTAAACATCACACTCAAGTCTGACATGTAGAACATTCCTGGTAAAACTAGTTGAAAACTTTGGCAAAATAGTATCTTTTAATTACTAAAAAATAATTTGTTGAAATTTATATTTATTCACAAAATGTCATTTTATATAAGCTTTTAAATTGAAAAATGTTGAAATGAAATGCTTAGTTAAATCTTTTGTTTTATCTGAGAACTCAATATTTTTTGTCTATATTTGTATTTTATCTTTTCTTACTTAGAGGAAATATTTTAATATTGTTGAAAGCAATTGATTAGTTTTTTGAAGTTAATATTTTGGGAATTTTAGCTTTTTTTTTTTCCATAGGGAAAAATGGCAAAATTGTGATTATTTCTTTTTACTTGGGATATAAGAAATTTCAGGATTCTTTTCAGAATGGGCATTTTTTTTTCATGGAACATGAACTGTTTGGAAATCTGTGTGGCTAACCATGTCCAAGATAATAAAGCTCAATGTAGAACAATGTGTCTTAACTGAATATAAAAGTAGAGAAGTCAAAATCACAAGAGGTCTAAAGTAACTTCATACTTAAGCACTACCTTTAGCACAGATTGGTTTACATCTTATTCTCATGGTGAATAAGGTGGTCATGACAATAAGACTGTTTACCCTCCATTTACATCTTTATGAATCTGGCCCCAAAAGATATTGAGGGAAATGTTAAGTGTTTGCTAGGTAGTAGTTTCGAAACTTTGTGTCATGGTCAGCACAAATAACTTCAAGTCATTTGGACGGTGTTATGCTTTTGGAGAGCTGCTGGAAAAGCTATCAAGTACATAGTGAAAGAAAACTACAGAGTTCACTTTAAAAGTGAGATGGTGTAGCCAGCATTTCTGTAAGCAGAAGAGCTGGAGAGCAAAAAAGGGGAATGGCAAGAGCTACATATAAATAAAACCTGCTCATTTCTAACAGCCAATTTAAATGAGAAAACATGACCTGAGAGACTTTTATTCATTCTTATTTACAGAGAAAATGCATGTGTCATATTACATAATATTATATCATATCAGGTGTCCAGTTTTGCTTGGATGCTCATTTACAAAACAGTTAAGCTGTGGTAGAAAACAGTCTGTATTCTGTAGAAAAAGAGGATAGTTAACATATGCACAGTGATTATGACCACTGTACACAGGTTCAGAATCACTGAGTGCTAAAATTATGAGTCAGTTATGCTAAGATATTCTTAACTGCAGGAACTTCTGCATATGTGTACAATATGCTGTGTACTTCCTCACCTTAGATTCACAGTATTTTTTTTTCTTTCATTCAGCTCTGCTTTTTTTTGTGGTGGATGAAAAGGTTGCTATCTTCTCTCCAAGGAAAAATATGCCCAGACAGAAAGCTAAAGATATTATTAAAAAAAACGACAACAAAACAAGAAAGCAAATGTATTCAGAAGACAAGAAAAGACACAGGATTATATGTAAGGTAATACCTTCCTGCTTCTTTTTTCATTCATGCACTGCTCTTTTTATTCTTTTTTCTTCTTTATTTTTCCTATTATTTTTGTATAAGGTGCAGTATGTGTATTTTGCTGTTGCAGGAAGGTGTATTAACATATTTTTTCTTTATATTAATATTAGATAACACTTAAAAATGAAAGGAGGAAAAATTCTTTACTTGCATATTTTGTTTCCAATCCCTGCAGGTAACAAAACCAGCCTAAGTGCAACTCGCACTGTTATTACTAAGACTCAGCTTTGGAATGCTGACAAGCTGCCATGCAGTATTATACCTGTTCTGCTTTTGATGTGCATTTGAAATGACTGGCAGGAGAATTCAGCAGTTAGAAAGTACATCTGTATATTACATGATGGGATATTGTTTTCTGGTGCCACACTTCTGAGGAAAACACTGCTCTTTGTCTTTAGCTGTTTTTAATAAAATGTATAGTACACTGTGTGTATGCATGTGTGCATCCAGCTTTGGGTTATGGAGATAGTGTGTCTGGCTTGAGAAACTTGTCCTGAATGTGAAGCCAAAAAAACCCCGCAAAGCACCCAACCTACCATCTTAGCTACTGCTGAAGACATAGGAACAATAGCCAGTCAAATAAATTTAAGCTATCCATTGCTTGCCTAGATAGGTATATCTTGAAAAAAGTTATTTATTTTTAAAACTAAAGTTATTAAATCTGCTTTCTCATACGGCACCTCACTTGGGTAATTCCCAATCCTGAAAGCCCGCTTGTCCCTAGACTGCTCTAATTCATCCTCCTGTCTAGCATTACCATATCAGATCTCTTTAAGAATCAGTCACAGACTTCATCTTTTCAGTAATACCTTTCACACACAAGTGTTCACTTGATTTTCTCATAACTCCTCCCTTTATATCTTGTCAGCATCAAGTAATCCTGAGATAAATGCTGACACAGAATATGCTATCATTTTGTTAGAGGAATCTTATTACTATTTTCTACTTACTCTGATTTATGACAACGGGAACCTTAGTATTTTTATGTTGATGTCTTTCCTTCTTTTTTATCTTGTAATAAAATCTGTCTTTCAGTGTATGTACCTTCAGAAATGGAAACAAATTTTTTTATCAATGTTTACTTTTGACAAATCTTTGATCAAATAAAATTTAGTATACTAAAGGAATTCCTCACAAGTTCTTCCCCAAATTCCCAACTAGTGCATTAACAGATCCAAGGACTGAGAATACACTACATCCTCTACCTTTTTTAAGAATACACAAGGTAGATCCTGACCAAAGAATGTTGTATTGGGCTGTGGGGTATGACAACGGCACTTTTTTATTAAGTGTGCTATAGCTACAGTAGTTATTAAGTGGCAAGACCCCGTGCAGGTCACAGGTTTGTTGGCTCTAGTGCTTATCTCTATTTTTCTAAGCTCAGGAACATACTAATACAAATAATGGCTTTCTGCTTTGCCCTGTCATTGATTGCCTTACTGTGCTGGGGGAGCTCTTTTGCGGGAAGGATGAAGGAACTCGGGAACATGCTGGCACAAATAGTGACTATGTGCTTTACCCTGGCATTGGTGGCTTTACTGTACTGGGGGATCTATCTTGTGGAGAAGATGAGGGAATATATCTCCTTCTCCTTACCAGGGATTGATGTGGATGGTTTTATTGCACAGGCTCCCGACATTCTCATTCACCCTTATGTGAGCTTTTTAACACTAGTAATTAACACTGTGGGCATATCGTGGGCTGTGTGGAGTCTGGTCTCATTTTTGTGTAAGAGGAGAAAACTTTTGGGTGAGCCGACATTGAAACTTGCCCTGAGGTGGCCTGTCCCCGGGTGGCAGGAACCTGTGGTTCCAGACTTTACCCCGGAACAGACAAGCAACTCTGCCAGATTAACACATCACCTAATAGAAGGCTGCCTTGCCTACCCTAATGAGAACCAGCAGTTTCTAGCACTCTACTGGGGCCTTGCCTGTGCCTATCGAGCTGCAGTTCAATACTCTCAGAGAACTGTGGTTGAGACGGGGACCCAGACAACAATGATAATGACAGAAATTGCCCAAGTAGTAAAAAAAGAAGCAATGGACAAGGAGAAAAAGGTCAAGAGACCTGCACAAGAGATTCAGTTTTTGGGAATAAAATGGCAGGATGGATGTCATTGTATGTCTATGGATGTTGTCAACAAGATAGCAACTATGTCTCCACCAGCAAACAAGAAGGAAACACAAGATTTCCTAGGCCTTGTAGGGTTCTGGAGAATGCATATTCCAGGTTACAGTAACTTGTGAGCCCTCTCTATCAAGTAACCCAGAAGAAGAACCATTTTGAGTGGGGTCTTGAGCAACAACAAGCCTTTGAGCACATCAAACATGAGATAGCTCATGCAGTAGTTCTTGGGCCTTTTCAGACAGGACCAATTGTGCAAAATGTACTCTACACAGCAGCTAGGGAGCACGGTCTCACCTGGATCCTCTGGCAGAAAACAGCAGCAGAAACTCGAGGTTGACCATACTTTGGGTCCCACTACAGCCCAACTGAAAAAGAGATACTGGATGCATATGAGGGAATTTGAGCTGCTTCAGAAGTTGTTGGTATAGAAGCACAAGTCCGCTTGGCACCGCTATTGCTTGTGCTACGTTGGATGTTCAAAGGAAACATCTCCTCTACACATCATGCAAACAGTGTTACATGGAGTAAATGGGTAACATTGATCACACAACAAGCTTGACTAGGAAAAACCAACCACCCAGGGATCCTGGAGGAGACAATGGACTGGCCAGAAGGCAGAGATTTTGGAGCACTGCCTGAGGAGGTGGCTTGTGCCCAGGAGGCACCACCATATAACGAGTTACCAGAAGGTGAAGAGCATTATGCTTTGTTTACTGATGGATCCTGTTGTGTGGTAGGAAATCACGGGAAGTAGAAAGCTGCTGTGTGGAGTCCCACAAGACAAGTGGTTGAGGCCACTGAAGGAGAAGGCTAGATCCAACTAGCCCTAGGGATTGCCGCACGAGAAAAGTGGCCAGTACTATATCTCTACACTGACCCCTGGATGGTGGCTAATGCCCTATGGGGGTGGCTACAGGAGTAGAAGAAGATCAATTGGCAGCATAGAGGTAAACCCATCTGGGCTGCTGCTTTGTGGCGGGACGCAGCTGCCCGAGTGGAAAATGTGACTCTCAAGGTACATCGTGTAGATGCTCATGTGCCTAAAAGCCGTGTCATTGAACAACATCAAAACAATGGACAGGTAGACAAGGCTGCCAAAATTGAAGTAGCTCAGCTGAACCTAGACTGGGAGCATAAGGGTGAGCTATTTGTACCTCAGTGGGCCTATGAAACATCAGGACATTTAGGGAGAGATGCAACATACATATGAGCTCATGATGGAGGGGTGGAACTGACTGTGGAAGCCATCACACAGGTGATCACACTCATGAGTGTGAAATGTGCTGCAATCAAGTGAGCCACACAAGTAAAGTCTCCCTGGAATAGGGGGAGGTGGCTGGGTTTTTGATACAGTGAGGCCTGGCAAATTGACTCTATTGGACCACTGCCATGAACTTGCCAAGGCAAGTGCTATGTACTCACCATGGTGGAAGGAACTACTACTTGGCTCAAAACATATCCTGTAAACCATGCCACTGCCCAAAACACCATCTTAGGCCTTGAAAGGTAAATTTTGTGGTGACATGGTACTCCTGAAAGAATTTAATGAGACAATGGGACACATTTTTGAAATAACCTTATAAACTCCTGGGCAAAGAAACGTGGCATTAAGTGGGTGTGTCACATCCCTTATTACCCACAAGCCTCTGGAAAGACTGAAAGATATAACGGATTGTTGAAAACTATGTTGAGAGCATTGGACAATGAGGGATGGAAGCCACTTGGTTTGTTAACACCAGAGGATCTATTAACCATCCTGGTCCTGCCCAAACAAAACCCCTACATACTGTGGGAGGAGATAAGGTCCTAGTAGTGCACACAGGGAAATGACTGGGGAAGGCAGTGTGGATTGTTCCTCTCTTGGGAAAAGGCAAACCCATTCATGGGATTGTTTTTGCTCAAGGACCTGGGTGTACTTGATGGGTAATGCAGGAGCATGAGGACATGCAGTGTGTGCCTCAAGGAGATTTAACCTTGGGGGGAAAATAATCTGTGGTGTGAGCTGTATGTTGCAGGAAGTGATGCAGTAGGTATGTGACAAAGAGTGAATTTTGCAAAGAACCAGATGAGTGCAATGATGACCCCAACCTAGCCGCTGCTGGTGCCCAACAATCAAACACACTGATTCTCCTGTCATGAATGTCCATCTAGACAGATGAGGCCCAAGTCATCACCTGTTGGTGAGTATCTGGAAGAGTGGAAGAAGCCCGTGGAACAGGAGAATAACATCTATCTGCTAAAGCACAGAGGACAGTAGTTAATGAGAATGTATTCATCTATATGTTGGGTATAAAGATGGTTTAAGTACATAGGTTAAGATGTAAGTGCTAATAAGAAGGAATTTCAGTAATGGGTATTAAATACAAGGGAATGGTAAAATATNTACAAGGGAATGGTAAAATATGTATTATGTGGAGCCTGAGCA
>VZZY01018310.1:0-15108 GCA_013400335.1 Eurystomus gularis
AGCAGATCGACACTCCCTCCCAGTTTGGTGTCATCCGCAAATTTAGTAACGGTAGACTCAACCCCCTCATCTAGGTCATCAATAATGATGTTGAAAAGAATCTCATTAAAGCTGTTTTAGTTTTCTAATCCCTAAGTCTCTCTGCCATTCCCCTTCTCTCCCATTTGGGAGGGGGCTGGGGGCTAAAAGAGATCTCTAAGTCTCTCTCCCTTATTTCCTTTCTTTTCCCTTTTTCTGGGGGAAAGAGTGGTTAACAGAGCGTGTCTGTTATAGGTCTAGCGGACTCTAAACCTTGACATCACCCCAATCCCTCTGGTTGCTTCTTGAAATACAGCTCTTCCACCAATGCTCTATGCTTCTCTATTAAAAAAACCACAACCCAGCTATTAATACTTCCAAGAAAAATCTGTGCTTCCATGTCCACAAGCAGAGACAACATGGGGAAGTTACCACAGAAAACTTGCTGTGTGTATCAGAAGGAATCAGACCAGAAAGGAAATACAATGCACCAGCTCAGCCTCCAGTTTTTTTTCATATTTCTCTCCCTTGGGATCAAAGTATTGCCTCTCTTTCTATAAAGTGGGGACCCTTCTTACATACAAGATCTCCCAGGCGGAGCAGGAAAGGAGCCCAATCTCTCCTGCCAGGATGCCACAAAACTTCATCTGCATAGCTGCTGGAGGGTACTGGTGCAAAAAAACCTTAGGAGCTGGACTGGAAGAGAAGCAGGGAAGGCAATCGTCAAAAGCTCATCCTGGAGGGATAAAATGGCATTTTATTTAGAGGTCTGATGATATGCATGGAAAACAAAAAAAATTCTGAGGGCCTGCAATGGTTTACTGGAGCAGAAAGTCCAGAAACTTGTCACAAAGTATGCTTCGCAAAAGGTGGTGTGGTGGAAGCTTACTGCTGTTGAAGAAAATAAAATTATTGTTTATGGGAAAAAAGCATTTTCTTGGATTTCAATTCTTTCACAAAGGATGTCTATGATCCTGCACAGCTTTGAATGAGCTGTCTATGACATCAGAGTGGGCTTGAGTCAGAGTGGGATTATGTGCCCTGATTGCCATTGTGCCACCTAGATATGTTTAAAATCAGTTCATGAAAAGTTTTTCACACTCTAATTCTCACATTTCACCAAGAAGTTGTACTAATTACTATTGTTCAGAGCAACCATTATTTAGCTAGAGAGCTCTAACAATATACAACTGTCTGAGATTGTAAAAGCTAATCTTCCAATTTCTGTAATGAGGTATATATTATAAAGCTACAAAAACTTACTAAGCACAAGGCTCTTAACAGTATCAGTAATTTGCTTGACTTAAAGAACAATAATGCCTGTTTCCTTCAGCATCTCTTTAGGTTTGATTGCATTGCACCAAAAGGCTGCAACCAGGCAATGTTATAAATACAAATGCACCATATACATGTGGGATACTCTAGCCTCTTTTCTGACTGATGATGCTTGACTACCAGGGCTTTGCTGCCCTGTACACAAAGGTGAACATGCAAACTGTGGATGCTATCTG
This sequence comes from Eurystomus gularis, assembly GCA_013400335.1. Taxonomy (NCBI): domain Eukaryota; kingdom Metazoa; phylum Chordata; class Aves; order Coraciiformes; family Coraciidae; genus Eurystomus; species Eurystomus gularis. Next base: position 1,530 of record VZZY01018310.1, read on the forward strand.
TGTAGTGACCATCATTTTGGAGTCTCCCAAATTCAATTTGTGGCTGTTGGAAGGTGGCTGAGAGCAATTATGAACTGTGAGGATGCTGAGAATAGTAAACCTCTTAGAGTGGATGTGTGTGCATTTCCACAGTTAAAAGGACAGCAGAAGAGGCCTTGGTGTACTAAAAACAAACTGAGAAAGCAATAGGTATGGGAGAGGAGCACTGTTTTACTGCTTTTGTATCTGCTATGTGGGATGACTCTAGAAATGTTCCTGTCCCATTCTCACCATGAAATGTTTGTTCACTTGGCTCAGGTTACTGTTTTGGTGGCCTGTTTCTGCTAAATGGGAAATCTGCTTCATCAGTTATGGAAGATAGCAGCAATAAACCTGCTGAGTAAAATGGGTGAAGCCACACGCTGGTGGCTATCTGCGCTAATTTGTATGTTAGGGTTGACTTGTCTTTGTCTTTTAATGGGAAAATTTGTTTTGTGCTGTTTTGTAAGACTGCTTTGGTAACAGTCTAGGAAACCTAATTTTCCAGCTCCTTTAATACGCCACATCTACAAATCCAAAGAAATCGGTTTAACCAGTGCACAGAACCATCAATGGGAAGCTTTACAAGGACCAGCTGATAAGCTGCGGTCTGCATATGGGTGGTTTTTCCATGCTAAATAGCTGAACTCTTAACCATGGCTGGTCCTGCTTTACTGCTGGACTGCCAAAGACTGGGTCCAGACCATCTCTCAATGCATGCCATCCCTGGAGCTGAGAGGGGAAGAGGTCTCAGTGCCACAGGACAAAGACATGTCACTTTACAGGTTAAGAACTACAAATAAGGACAGTTACCAGAGGAAGGAGCCCTGAGCTATTATCCACACTGCAGTTTTCTTTCCTGTGACACTCTCAGTGACAAGCCAGTGAAACAATCACTGAAAGCACTAGCTATTTTGAAGCCTAGCTCTCAAATTCACCTCTCAAAAACAGATGTAGATGTTTTCAAAGCTGGATTCCTCAGGTTAAATGAAAGGCTGGCATGCTGTGAAAAAAAGGTCAGGGGTTTTGGGGAGAGTTCACAGAGCATGATTCCAGCATGGTTCAGCGCCTGTATCCTTCACAACCACATGCGAGCTGCCTGGGACAAGGTCCTGGGCACGGGAAGGAGTTCCAGGAGGGTTTTCTATTGTAATACCTGTGCTCCTCCCTGTCCAGCTTTAAAGGTCTTAAGGTAGTCAGAAACTGCTGATTTTACAATGAACACAAAGCAGATCCACTTGAATTTCCAGAGGTCCTTTTCATGCAGAATGCCTATTAACTTCAGTAACTGCAACAGCATCCAGACCCCTCAGAAAACCATGATACATGCTCAGGTTAGTGCTAGACTTAGCTGGCCTTAGGGGTGATACAAACTGTTGACTTTGCATTTTATTTTTAGCTAATATTGCTGTGACTCTTTGTCCATAAGATAAAAAGCATTTTCAAAACTGTATCTTATTCTTTTTGTATCTGTGTTCTAGACCAAAGGATTTTTACTACGATTATGGAAATATTCTGAAAAACTGTGTCTGCTGATAAAGATAAGAAGCCAGTTGAAGAGCAGAAGCTTACTCACTGTTTTCTTAGCAAGAAAAATATTGTTATATTACTAGACATAATGACTAATATATAAACTAAGACAAAATGCTAGGATATATCCTACAAATACTTTTTTCCAATAAATGGAGAAAAGAATTCACAGCTGAAATATGCATTTTTTTGCAGGTCATATTTCTATCAAGTTTATGGATGTATTTTATATCTGCATCTCTGTAATTACTCGTTCTCTGTGGAATTTGCACAATACTTTATGAATAAGTGTTTTTTGCTAGAAGAAATTCCCAGATTCTACATATATTTATGTACAAAACAGACTAAAATTAGAGGGCTGATTTTCAGTGTTTGATTATACAGGTATGTGTTGTAAAGACAATAATCATGTGCTACTCAGACAACAGTTAAGTCAACAGTTCTGCATGCAGTTGTTTGCCACAAAAGCTGTCTCTCAGAGCCACCTTCTCCAATGTTAAAAGTTGTTTACTACCTTTCATTTAACTTAACTGTACATGTGAGAATAAACACAAGGATTTTGCTTCAGCCAAGTAATACCTAATTGAATTCATAAAACCTGCAGTTCAATGTAATGTCCGAATTTCCATTGACCTGGTTCCATGTTTTTTGACGGAAATCACAGGCTATGTGCACAAACTGGTCCACAGGAATCTGTGTGGTTCTTGTCCATGGTGGTTGTATGAGAAAAAGCATGTGCAAGAGTCAGCTCTCAGTGGGATGGCTTAGTATATATGCAGCTTGTTCTGGTAGTCTAATTAAAACCTATTCAAGTTTGGAAGGACAAGAATAAAATCATGAGATGTGGGGAAACTGTCTTGGGAAGATGTCTTCTTTATAAGCAGGGAGGAGCTAGTTCCAATTCTGAGCTGGATGATATGCAATAAAGAACCTATTTTGTTGATGAGAACACCATGACAGGCACTGTGCCTGCAGTAACAGAACACTGGTGCCCATGGCTGCTGCAACCATGAGCATGCCCCCCGAGTTCAGGGTGTGCCATGGCCACAGCTGCACTCCACACACATCCCCTGGAAGTCCCTCTACCTGTGTCTGCCCTGAAAACAAGGATCCCACTTCTCACCTTGCCACAACCATCCCCAGCTGTGTGTTTACCAAGCAGCACTTTGCATCTGGAAGGACACAACAATGCAATTGGGATCTGTCATTATTTACCTTGTAAGACTCAGGATAATCTTAATACCTTTCCCTGAAACTGTTTTCCTGAGCTATTTGTCACAGGGCAGCCCTGACAACCCAGCTAGCTTGACCCAGACCCTAACACCCATTAATAGACGTCAGAATGTCATTTGGCCATTGCTAAACTTGCTCCAGGCAGTTTTGGCCATGTGCCCATCTCATGCTTAGCATCTGGCACTACCCTTGAAGAAATGCAACCAGATTATGCCTAGTTTACTCCAACTGATTTTCATTTTACACAAGTTATTTGCAGTATGGAGGCACTGATCTTAAAAATCCATGGGCTAGCACTTCCACTGACTCATACTTCACCTGAGGAAGGAGCGTGCATTGCAGTCTGCACCCTCACAGACTATTTTAAAGGCTATTACTACATACGTGATAAGTAGCAAAGGCATACTTCACTCTTGCATGGGGATGCTGACTCTGCCCTTCCCCAACATCCCATGGATTGCCCTTGCAGAAGCAATCTTTGGATCCACAGTACCTGCCATTTCTGGTATCATGCTGCCGCATATTCTTGATAAAATGAACCTTCTTAAAGTTCTTTGGTCTGGGTGATCCTGAGAGTGTCCGACATCTGAAAAATATATTAGTCAGAGAGTGGGGAGGAGGGAAGAAAAAAATAAAAGTACTCAGTTCCCTGCTGTACAGCCAAGAAGTCTACACAAAGGCAGGAAGGAAAGATGAGACAAATTGTTCAAGTCACCCTGTGTTAGGAATCAGCAAGAACAATAAAGACAGTAAGGCTGGAAATGCAACAGCTCAAATAAAAAAAATATCTAAAATAATAAGAAAAGACACCACCACTCCTTCCTTCAAGCAAAAAAAATACATTAAAAAAAAACCTCAGTAAAATAAAACTTCCTGTAGTTTGCTGTGACAGCTTATCCCAAGCTTTCAGAGGAGAAAAAAACCCCAAAATTAGAACAAAATCTGGTAAATACGTGATTTTCCTCCTTAAACCAACACCCGCACTTTTGTATCCTCCTCAGCTATTGATAAAGGAGCTATTGAGGAAAGTTCTTTTTTGTTTTAATTTTAGAAAGATATAAAATCTCTCATTTTCAAGGATAATTCCTATCTGCTTTTAACTCTAAATAACTTTTCACATTTCTGACAGCATACAAAACAAATGAAAACGAAATAAATTATCTCAGGAAAAAAATTATTCCTTCAAAACATTAATCTTTTCATCTATTTTACATCTGAACACACTTTAAAAAATTACAGTTAAGAGAAAGAAACTGCCAGAGGAAGAAGACATGAGACAAACAGCAATATCCTCACCCCCTTTCCACCCTTGCTCTTCTTAACCAGCTGAAACCACAACACATGTAGAAGCTTTCTATTTCATCTCAGTGCTGTTTGTTGCAAGGCACAGCATGGTGTGCAGGCACCGGAGATAACTCCTGCACTTGCTGTGCAGCCAGGGCTGCTAGACCTCAGCTGCTGCATCCTCCACTGGTGCACGGGACCAGCGCAGTCCAGATGTGTGGAGCCTCCCTAACCTACTTTTCCCATTCTCTCCTATGCATAGGCAGAGCTTCAGCAGCTTCCCAACCCCAGGAAGTCCTTTTGTCAAACTGAAACCACAGACCACCAGTCCCAAGACACCAGAGACTGACAGTCCCCATTACTTTACCCAAACATCACCACAATGCATGAACACACCCTAAGGGGGAGACCCCATCACTTTGCCATTTCTGCCTTCCTCCTGTTAGTAAAATCTCTGAGATTCACCATCTGGTTGCAATTAGCCTTCACAGGAAATACCAACAGAGAGCTTCTACTACCAATTCTGCAAACTAGCAAGTAGAAATGCTGCCTCACAAACCATATTTTGCTTATGTCTTTTGCCAATTATATGTGTTTGAATTACTTCCTAGAACGCTTCACAACATGCTGCTAAACATTCAACAATAAGCTTGGTAAAAATAATCAAGCCTTGGTAATGGGCCAGTTGGTACAGCCTCTGCTATTAAGTCTCTGCTTCAAGGTGGGGACAGGCAGCCAACCTGCATGTGGATGAACAAGACTGTAGGCTAAACATTAATACAAACCAGTTGAATTACAAGTCCCAAGATAAAGAGACATTCAAAATTAAGCCGATGCCTTGCCAAACAGCTGACCTGGAAGCAGACCACATACCGGTCAGATTACTGATCAACCTGTTTCTGAACTGTTAAGCAGTTGCTCCATTTTCAATCACTCCTGAGGATTGCCTAGTGACTAATTACTGCAGTCTCCAGAGAAGCTGTGATCTCCTGGATGAAGAAACAAAACTGCACCAAAGCTGCTGACATAACAAGGATGAGGACACATTAGTGAGGTAGCAGCCAAGCGCCAACACAGAAAGATAGTAACGCTGGTTACCAAAATAAGACTGCATGTGCTGAGAGAACAAATGATAAAAAGCCATAAAAAATAGGAATACTAAAAATACTAGCCTTTGAAAGCTTAATTCATTAAACCAGCTGTACTTACTTTTGAAAGGCACCACATACATTAGAGGCTAGTCATTCCTATTAGTGACAATTAAACTTCTGTATTAATCAAATTTGACTTTTTATTTCCCGACATTTTCTTTAAATACTGATTTTTTATTTAATAACCTAAAGCTAAGGAATGTAATTCATGTCACCTACCACCTTGCAGGGTGTGTGAGGTTTCATTTTACTCACTATGAAGAACATCTTAGTGTGAACACCCAGCTACTTTCCAACATATGCAGGGACAGCAAGTCTGTCCATCCACAGAGAAGTAACCAGAGAAAGTAAATAAAATTACCTCCGCAGTGGAGCATTTTCCTCGATGTCCTCTAGAGTCTCCAGAGAAGATCGCTGGGAGATCAGCCGACGTCTGCAGAGAAAACAAAACACAAAAGATCAGTGTGGGTTAGAGGGCATGAGAAAATCCTCAGAGCTGTTATTCAGTAAAGCTCACAAACTGCTGTTCACAAGTTGAGCCGTATCTTTGGAGATTAATCAATTGTGTTCTGTCCCACTTACCTTACCAAATTAATTTGACACCAACCACAAGCAAACATTACAATGCATATAACTTTCTAATGCAGGTGGTGGAGGAGTCAATGAGGAGAGGTGTGCTGCTGGACCTTGTACTAATGAACAAAGAAGGTATGGTTGGGGACATTAAGGCTGGGGCAGCCTTGGCAACCATGAGGTGGTGTAGTTCAGTATCATACAAGGAAGAAGCAATTACCTTGCAACCCTGGACTTCAGGAGAATTAACTCTGTCCTCTTCAAAGACCTACTTGGAGGTATCCCATGGGCTAGGACTCCACAAGGTAGGGGAGCCCAAGAGAGCTGGTTAATATTCAAGCACCACTTCCTCCAAGCTCAAGATTGGTGCATCCCTATGGATAAGAAATTAAGAAAGGAGGCAGGAGACCTGCATGGATGAGCAAGGAGCTGTTGGAAAAACTCATATGGAAGAAAGAAGTTTACAGTATGTGGAAAAAGAGACTGGTCACTTGGGACGTTTATAGGAACACTGTCAGGGTATGTAGGGATGCAGTGAGGAAGGGTAAGGCCCTCTTGGAATTAAATCTGGCACATGATGTAAAAGACCAGAAGAAGGGCTTCTTCAGGTACAACAGCAGGAAAAGGAAGCCTAGGGAAAACACGGGCCCGCTGCTGAATGAGGTGGGTGCCCTGGTGATGGACAATAGGGAGAATACTGAGTTACTGAATGCCTTCTTTGCTTCACTCTGTACTCCTAAGACCAGCCCTCAGGAATCCCAATCCCTGGGGGTAAGACAAAGTCTGGAGGAAGGAAGACTCTCCACTGGTTGCTGGAGGAAGGAAGACTCTCCACTGGTGGATGACGACTGTGTTAGGGATCATTTAGGCAAACTGAACACTCGCAAATCCATGGGCCCTGATGGGAGTGCTGAGGGAGCTGGCCGATGTTGTTGTTATGCCACTCTCCATCGTTTTTGAAAGATCAGGGAGAATGGGAGAGGTGCCTGAGGACTGGAAGAAAGTCAATGTCACTCCAGTCTTCAAACGGGGCTAGACAGAGGACCCAGGCAATNTCATAAATTCCTCACAGGTAAGCTCAGGAAGCATGTAAACTAGCAGTTTAAAAGGGAGCTCTGACCATCCCTCTGAGCAGTACAGATTACTTTAGTCCTCTTTTAAACCAGTTTTCTATGGCCAAGTCAGATCCCTCTTAATTTTAGCAGCAATTGCTGTGGCACAACCTCCAAACATCTCAATGGCAGCACAAAATGAGGAGCTGCACCCAGCTGTCCTAAAAACCACTGTAAATAACCAAAATTAAAGATACAGCCCACCCACAGGCACATAATGAAAAATTATGCTGGCAATCACCAAAATGACTCTGTTGGTGGGTGTTACGCACCTGCAACAGCCAGGAGAGCAAAGGAGTAGTGCTGAAGCACCCATCACTCTTAGGGGTCATTGCTGAGGTGTACAGTACCTTGCCAGTGATTTTGAGTATGAAATTAAATTATAAAAGTCCTTGTAGACTACCACTATTTTTTCCCCAATTACCTTAACATACTTCCCACCAAGATGCCTTACTCCCTTGACCTGCAAATAAAGAGTTTCCAGAATCTCAATGTCTTATGAGCACCCTCATCCTTGGAAGGATGCTCATTAACTTTTTCCTGGGCTGGATTTTCACAATAAATTGTTTTATCTCATGTCAGTGTAAGCAGTTTCTAATCCTTCTTGCAATTTGCTAGCCCCTCCAGTTGTGCTTTTACAACTGTTCCTGCAGACGTGCTCCAAATCTGATTACCAAAATGTTTTGCAGTTCAAAATAACCCTGACGTTCAGTGATTCAATTTACTACTAGTTCAAACACCAGTTTTCTATTACTAACACCCAGGCAACACATTTCACAACAGTCTGAACGTGTATGTGGCTTTTCTGGTACTTAGAAAATAATAAAAAGCCCTCAAATAATTTAGAGAGCAACTAAGTGTGAATCATAATCCTCTTAAGAAAATATGCAAACCTACATCCCCTCAGGCTTTGTCTAAATTAGAATTTTACAAGACATGGTGCAAGACAGGATACATCTTCAAAACGCTAAGAAAAAATAAAGTCTTCATTTCAGGGTGTGCTGAACTTGCTTGCGTAGACAAGGAAGTAGAGACCAAATATCTGTCTCTTGGGCTCATGGGTGCTCCCTTGGCTCCACTCACAGTCAAAGGACACAGATGCTTTTTACAAGGGGAAATTCAGATCAGAGGAGCTCTCCCTCCACTTTCAGTTACATTGGTCCATAATCAAAAGTTGAAAGTTTCAACTACCAGCACCGCTGACGTAGCAGATGATAGCTGTTGCTTTTTAATACATCTTTGTGGAGGTTTAGTCCCCGTCGGGGCCTGAGCACCACGTGCCGCTGCCCCCCACTGCCGGGCGGGGAAGGGAGACACAGAAAGCACAAATCCGAGATTGAGATAAAGAGAATTTAATACGATAACACACAATAAACAATCAGAACAACAACGGCAATAACAACAGTGAGAAAAACAATGTACAAAACAAGCGATACCGAGCAAATAAACAGGTGGCGTGGACCCGAAGTCGCAGGGGCATGAGATCAGCATGGTATGGAATAGCCCAGCTGTGGCCCCCCCAGCTCCTTCTGGAAATTAACCCTGTCCTGGCCGAACCAGGACAATCTTTATATGTCTTTAGCTTAATAACACACTTAAATGATGGTATCCTCCCACCTTGTGGTGTTACAACACCAAAAGCATTCTCTGCGTGCTAGTCAAAGAGAGATAAACAACAGTACAACCTTGCCACCTTCTTTGTATTAAATTTATCAAACTAGTCACACAGTATTTTCCCTAGATGCCTGTTACATGCTGTGAGGTGCTTGTACAACACCAGATACGTATTTCAGCTGCCACTGCAACCCTCCTCCAAGACTCTCCTTGTGCAAAGTTACACACCACTCTCAACTCATTGCCAATGGCTTAGCATAGGTGGGTTTGAAGATCCTACATTTGCATCTGTTATTGAGGCAAATGCATTGGTTGCCATTGATAGGATAAGAGATAGGTGTGTCTTTACAAACAATGGTATTTTATAAGATGGGGAGGATTTTATAACTATATTTTAACTATAATATGTAGCTTGACACAAAATACAGCTTTATTTTCTGAAGAAACGGCTTTTAGGCACAGCATAGCAGCTTGGCAAGAGGGTGTGACTCTTGTCTAACGAAGACAAAGGCTTACCTGCAAAATAAGCTTGGCAAGAGGGTGTGACTTTTATCTATCAAAGGCAAAAGGCTTACAAGCATAGCCTAACATCTTAGCAAGGGGGGTATGGCTTTATCTATAGGGGACCAGGACAGAAACCTACAATGGCACAATGAGTCGGCAATTTTACTTTACAATGAATTGGTAACTTCATTCAATGTATGTTGTAGGGTGCACGTGTGTAATAGGTGGGTTGCGAAGTTGTACACTCCCGAGTACTTCAGCCAATGGGGAAAGGAGGAGGGAAATTCGCAGCTGGGAAATCAGGATAAAAAGGAGGCTGTGTCTTCCTGAATTTTGAGAAAGAACCCCACTGGGATATGCCCATGGACTTTCTCCCTTTATTCGAATAAAGCCTAATTTTTTTCCTTCCTCTGTCTCCTATTGGAACACTGACCTCAGGCAAAGGGATTTTCTGAACAGCAGAAATACAGGCAACTGCATTTCATCAGCTCCAGGGCAGCTTTAAACACTGGTCATCCAGCTCCCCGCTGACTGTTAAGTTTCCTTTGGCTCCCCTTCCTGGTCCCAACTTCTTAAACCCAGCAAGCAGGGATGCTGCCTCCTTGTTTTTGCTTGCTAACCTGAAATGCAAACAGGCTGGATGGGAATCACTGCCACCCCTCTTGGCACGAAAGAGCTCACACTGATTTTAACTGGTAGTGATTTTGCAGTATTTTGGGGACCTAACATGTAAAGTGAGTCTGCACAAAGAAGGCGGAGCTCTTTGCTCACCCATGCTTGAGAGAGAAGCACTGATACCTGAGCTCCCTCTCAGCTACTGTGAATATAAGCACAACTGTGGAAAAATTCTGCCAGGAAGGAAGGAAGCAGATACTCCCTCTTTCCTCCAGTCACCAGTGTTGGAGAAGCATGGCTCACACAGAAGCCTCCAGTGATGTAAGTGAGGAGTTACCTCAGCTCAATCCCCTCCTCATGCTAGTATCGGTAGCAGTGAGAGCGAGTATAACCAGTCTAGCACTCAGTCCAGCTGAAAACTGCCACATCTTTCACCTCTGCCCAAAACCATTAGTTTTAATGTGCACAGGAACATTGTTGAGGTGGATTTGCAGCAACTCTGCTGAAATCAGTTCATGCTGCCTGGGAAATGCACCCTCTTTTCACCGAAGAAGCCCAATGAATTACATACAATTACTCCACTTCATCTAAAATATTTATTTCAAGGCCTATCTAGCATGACCTAAAACACCAACATTTTATAACCTTTCCACAGCTTTATATTATCCCAGAAATGTCAACTAATGAACCTACCTGCTGTAAGCCAAGTCACATCCTGTGCCTCACACAGAGGAAAAAAAACAATTTTGGAAAAGCAAAGCCTTTGAAAGGGTGTTCCAGGGAATACAAGCAAAACCAGTTTTTCATTGTCTTCATTAAAAATCAATTGGTATCTAATATTTCAATTAATTTATCATCTTTCTTCTGGCAAGCAGTCAGGGTTTGTCTATACTGCTTCTGAAAGGGTTATTTTTCAAAAAATTAACATGCTATAGCAGCTGGTGTATGTAAACACTTGCACTGAAATAACCCAAAATGTTTTATATCACACAACACAATCATTCTGATGTAAAGTTGTGTTTATATCTATTTTCTAACAAGAAATGTCCTATTTCAAGAATAATTAACAGAAAATCCTCCTATTGTTAAGGAAGAATATCTATATGCAGACCAAACCAAAACTGCACTATGTCACTCATATAGGATTCAGGCTTTGGTATAAGTCTTTAGGCAGATGCATTTTCAATATAAAATGCTTTAAAACTTGTGCAGAGTAACTGTCAGCCAATGAACACACACTAAAATACAACTGCCCTTAATAACAAAATTAAAGACATATCAGTAAAAATGTTGTTCATGGAAGGCCTTTTAAAAATGCCTCCTAGTTTAACTACCACGTTCTAGGCATACCAAACTCACCTCTCTGTCCCTGCACTCCCATGCACACAGAAAAAAGCATTTCAGCTCTGGAAAGATGATGACCTCCATGTTCTAATGATCAGCCCCTGTAAGACATTGTTGGTCACACTGTCATGGAACTTACGGATTTTTTAAAATAATGTAATAACACTTTCCCTTAAACAACTATCTAAAGTATTTTTTTCTGTTTCCTCCATGTTCCCTGTGTTACATGAGCCCAGAAGTAACCAATATCCTACAATCAATTTCCAAGCCCAGTCCAAAGAAAGATAGGTATTTGAAGCCCTGGTATTTTAAATGGCTGTTTTCTAAGACATTCATGACCCTGTTTACATACTGGATTTATATTTGACCAGCTGTCTAAATCTCTGCAGAAGTTTCTTAAAACCTAAAACCTTGTCTCTAGGGAGTTGTCTCTCCAAAGGCAGATTAATATGTGGCTCTGTTGCAAAAATGAAATAAATATAAAAAAAAAAAATACAAGGATAAATAAAACAAAGCATGTCTGTAACCAAAACAGCAAATAGCCAAAGTGAGGCGCTTGCAAAAAGATTCATCAGTTGGTGGAAAATTATCTTCACTGTTTGCTGCAAAATACTCAGCTCAATTATGTTAAACATACAAAACCTTAAACCCCATAGACAGGAGGAGATAAAAAAAAATGGAGCTGCAATTAGAACACTGGATAAATTCATCTAGGAAAGAAGGAAGTCAATGATAATCCAAGGGATAGGGAAAATAAATATATGTGTTGTGATGGTGCATTTTTACCCCTCATCGACAGGACCCTTATCTCTGGTTATCTGCTTCTGCTTCGGTGATAAAGGTGCATCTGGGTGTGGTGACTGCATTAGGGTGTAACAATCCCACCCTGCTAAGCCAGATTCAGGGGAAATATATAACAATACCATAGCCATGGGCTAGCTTGAACAATACGCTCAGGTGTAAGAGCAATAGGAAAATATAAGTCAATCATCTTACCCCCATAAACAGTAGGCAGTCCAAGAGCCCTCTGAGCTCTCCCGCATAGTAGCTGGCTGCACTCCAGGACCTCCCCTTGAGCAGGGACGCCTCTTGAGGATACTCCCCAGGGTTAAGAGATTCCTTGCAGCAACAGATCCGTGGTAAGTGACATATAGCACGCTTAAACTTTGAATCTTTACTAAGGGTATACTCAAGCTTAATTGTATGCATAATCTTTCAAGATAAACTATTGTTTTATCTTGTCCTCTGTGTAGTAAATAATCAGTGTGTACCTCACCATCAAATTCTTTTTTTCCTTAAAGTCGCATTTTACCGTTTCAAACATTGTTGAAATGCTGTTTTGTATCAATAAATATATTGTTACTTCCCCCTTGTCAGTGAAGTGCATAACTCCATTCCCACAACATATGTAATGACTTTCTAGCACAGCTACAAAACCAGGAAGAAAACATTACATTTTAAAGATGCATAATTTTGGTGAAAGTTTTGGGTGTAGATCCTCCCTGCTTCTGTTAAGATTACAAAACTACAATGGCTAAAGCCAGAAGCCCATGCTTCTGTGCTGCTGGCTTGCAGAACAAAAGCTTCCCTCAGGACAAGCTTCTCCACTTTGGAACAAGTAAATCCCTGCAGAGATGCAGTGATGATGGGACACATGAGTGCTAATCATCTGAACATCTGTGAAGCGATGGGAGAACATGGAGGGCCCAGATGTTTCAGCACCTGAAAGGCTTGGTAGTTCACATGCCCACTGGGCCACCTCCTCCCTTCAGGCAGGCAAGGAAAATGAGTGTGCATGAACAAGAGCTACAGAGCAGAAACATGAGGGTTATTTTATTACCTTCTGGCCCAAGCCACTGCTTGGGAGATCAGAAAAGCACAAGACTGCTTGGCACTTGTAAAATGCTGAATTCTTATTTTCACTGTGCCTTCATCACAAAAGATGTATCCCTACATGTAGGAAGACTACCTTCGATATGTACACAAGGCAAGTGGAAAGAAAGTAATTATAAAACTTGCAGCGATAGGGAATGAGATCAGGATACCTGTAAGCATACAACAGGGCCTGCCTAGAGGTTTAAGTGGAGAGTTTGCCTCTGCCATCCCATCCACCTTTCTGAAAGGTGCCAGCTCTGGACTTGAGGAGGAGCTCTTGTGCGAAGCCAATCTACCATTGCCCAAAAGCCAAGCCGGTCCTTTGCAAACACTCCTTGTGGAGTTACCAAAACATGCTCTGGATGCGCAGCTCCCACAGGTCAAACCACGCACAGCATCACCTTGATCCTACCTCTACAGGAACAGCAGTCTCTCCTGGTTCAGCCAGGACAGGGTTAATTTGGTGTGGCTGGTCTACTCCATACCATGCTGACATCATGCCCTGGGGCCAGTTCCGGGTTCCCCAGTGCTGCCTGTGCCCTGGTATTTTGTACATTGTTTTTCTCACTGTTGTCATTGCTGTTGTTACTGCGATTGTTCCTTGTGTGTCATTGTATTAAACTTATCTCAACTCAAAAAGGCATTCTCAAGCACTCCTACCTTTCCCTTTGTCCAAGGTGGGTGGCCAGCAACCACGTGGCTCCCCGCAGGGACTGAACCACCACA